>JAEOAD010000008.1:10760000-11040000 GCA_036365145.1 Orientallactaga sibirica | reverse complement strand
TATGTGTGTGTCTGTGTGTGTGTGTTGCAAATTCAATGACCCTCTCTTTATGCTCCATAATATCAGGTGGGGTGCCAATTTATTAATCTGGGGCAGGGAAGGAATAAGCAGTCTTTGAAGAACAGGGCACTCTTTTTGCATCCAGGTCTCATTTAAAAGACATTGAAATATTTCTGTTGTCCCAACATGGGTCAGCTAGCCCAATCTCAATGCTTGTAATCTCTCAAACAATTGCAACTGAACAGGCAGTAGTTTCACCCAAAAATTTCATTTTTTTTTTCTGTGTCATATCCCTCTGCTCATATCAGTCTGTTTCTATGCAAAGCAACCCTGCACAAGTTCTTGGAACATGGGCTTGACAGCAAGCCTCTCACACAAACTGCTTCTATCCCAGTCCAGGCAAAGCCCTTTCTTATAGTCCATAGTTCTTACTGCATTCAGATCTCTCAGCTCTGACCAGAATAGTCCATCAAGCTATACTTAAAGCACTTGAAGGCATATCTTAGGCCAAGGTTTCAAATCCTTCCACATTCCTCTTGAAAATCAGCTCCAAAAGGCCAAAGCCATACAGTCAGTTGTATAGCTATAATCCCACTCCTCTGGTATCAACTTTACTGTTGTAGACAGGTTTGCATGCTAGCAGAATTCACTTGACCAAGAGCAGCTTGAGGGGGGGAAAAAGGTTTATTTCCACTTACAGACTTGAGGAGAAGCTCCATGATGTCTTGGAAAAACAATGCTGTGAGCAGAGGGTGGACATAATCCCCCAGCCAACATCAAGTGGACAACAGGAGCAGGACAGTGTGTCAAACACTGGCAAGAGGACACTGGACCCATAAGCCCATCCCCAACAATACACTGCCTCCAAGAGGCATTGATTTCCCCAATATCCATCAGCTGGGAACCGCTCATTCAGAACACCTAAGTTGGAGAATCTGCTTTATTTGAAAGTGAGCAGAGAATACTGGGGAGAACTAAGATCTATCAATGCAACAAGAAAAGACAACCAATTGTTCACCATGAGATATGCCACCTCTGGACCTAGTATTTCAAGGTAGTATATAGTAAAGGAATATACTAAGAAAATAAGCAATGGTTGGGAAAGACTTAATGCTTGCCATAGCCTTTACTTTAGAAAAAAAAAAAAAAGATTCTAAATTGTCTCTTGGCTGTCTTGCAAAGGATGCAAATCTTTAAATATTATTGACAATTTATTCATGAATATAACATATTTTTGATAATAATCACTTCCTATTACTTTCTCTTGACCCTCTATCCCTAATGTCTCTCTGCTTTAACTTCTTATTCCCTGCTAGTTAGTCTACCACTTTGATCTTTCTCTCTCTCTTTTCTTGACTTTGAGTGTGACACACTGAATTTAATTAGGGTTTTCTTCATGGACACAACTGGGGGTTATTTACTGATAATGTGGGTCCTATAAGTACCTATGGCACTTCAGAATTGTCTTTGACTCCCAAGCCAGCATTAACTATCTTACCAATTTCTGTTCAAAGAAGGATAGGGGCTTCATGCCTTCCTACATCATCCATGTGAGAATATTGATGATCCAAGTGCCATGTTTTGTGTGGGTCTTGTACAGGTTATGACAGTTACTGTGAGGTCATGAAAACAGTGAACATATCATGCCTGGAGGACAGTGATCCCTAGTACTACTCTTTATCTTCTGGTTTGTGCATTCTTTCACTCCTTATCATTGCTCCTGAGCCTTAGAGGGAGTGATATAGATATCTCTTTCAACACTGAGCACTCTAATATCTAAGTAACCCTTATGGCTATTTTACATTCAGAAATGGACAAAGATGTACATATCATCCCACACATCCAAGTACCTGTAATTCAAAAATACATGTGTTATTTCTTGGGTGGAAAAAATTGAACCAAGCTGGCCAGAAAAAAAAATCATACCTCATAAAGGTAGGCCAAGAGACAAACACTTGAACAGTTGAAAGCAGAACCTCATCTGGGATGTTCTGCATAAGGCAGAATGAAGCACACATTATAGATAGTTCCCAAAGTGCACAAGTAGCTACAAAGAGAAACCTTCAGTTTTGAACTTGGTGAGACACAGCACATCACAGGGGTCACCACTCCTCAGGTGGTGCAGCAGGACATCCTCACCATCCAATGTTTGCTGTCCTACAAGCTATGGAAGAGGATAACCATTTCCACGCACCTAGGCCACTGAATGAGTACACAGAAGAAAGCTGACACAGCCTTCACCAACACAGAGCCCTGAAAAAAAAGAGATAAGGAGCTACTTTGACCATAAAAGTCTCACCTTTGAAAGTGGACCATATTCCCCATCTCATACTAAAATGTGTGAATTATTGTCTTATGAGAGAGAAGGATAAAGAGAAAAAAGGTACTTGCATGAACCCTTGAAGCCCAAACCAACATCACAGCAAAAGTCTTTTTTCAAATTACCTGTAATTTCCTAATACCATAGGCTAGTCTCATGTTCCTGTTTTAATCCACAAGGAAACTTTAGGTAAAAATATTTTATACTCCTGTTGTAATTAGCTCTATGGTTCTAGGATGAACCTCCACACTAGACAAAATTTATGGGAGGAAGGGATTTATTTGAATCTTATAGATCCAGGGGAAGTTCCATCAAATAAAGGAAGAAGTTGGGTCTCATTCATAAATCCAAGCAGAGAGATACCAGCAAACATACAACACCACAAACAAACACAAACAGAGCCTAAAACCTCTATGCTTGCATTTAGGTTGGAATTTAGATCTGCCCCAGTGACATGCCCTCCTGTAGCAGAAGTCTCTCTGCTAGGGGCTGAAGATGCAAACTCAGTTTTAATAAAACACTGGAGTCTATGGGAGCCCTACATTCAAACTACCACAACTCTAACATTAACCAGTAAATCACCCTTATTCTGTCATAGTCGTAGTGGCTGTGGCTCTACACAGAATGCAAAAATCAGTGTTGAGTCTACCACACCCTTTCCTAAGTTCCCTGTAGCGAACTAAGAGGATGAAAGAGTAGGCAAGAATACCATCAGGCCACAAAGCTTCCTGACACCATCATGCAGAGTGACAAACTCAGCCTACACAGGTCTGCCATAAGGAAAACAAGACAAGTTGTTAGGCCCCCAGTAAGGCCACCTGACCTGAGAGGGTTTTGACATACAGCCTTGATTTGAGAAGCCTATGGGTATATGAAATATAATCTCTACTAGATTCATGTCAGTCTATATATGGCTATTTATTCAAAGAACCCACTGTTCTTCTTCTTATTATTTATTTATTTATTTATTTATTTTTTATTTATTTATTTTGGAGAGAGACACACACAGAGAGACAGAGAGAGAGGGAGAGGAAGACAGATAGAGATGGGCGCGCCAGCAGCCTCTCAGCTGCAGCGAATGAAATCCAGATGTGTGCGCTCCCTTGTGGTCAAGTGCGGCATTGTGCCCTTGTGTCACTGCATCTGGCTAAACGTGGGACCTGGAGATTGGAACCACTGGAGATTGGAACCAATGTTCTTAGGCTTAGGAGGCAGGTGCCTTAACCACTAAGCCATCTCTCCAGCCCAACTGTTCTTATTTTTTCCTACAAATGTTCAAAGCATGGTCAGAAAACATGTGTAGTAAGATGATGGAGATATGTTTGTAGAAAGTTCCACCTGCATTCCCTTCACTGAATCAGGGATTCCTGTGATTTCTAAGGTTTTACCATCCTCCTAGGTTATCAGTACCATCCAGAATTGATCCCTTGGATCCCAAATGTCCCATTCCTGGAGGCTTCCAATTTCAGTATGGACTACCTGTATGAACTTACACAGGATACTTAAGACATTCCAGCAGAAAAGAAAGAAATGCATGGATAATGTGTTGGAATAACATTCTAGCAATGGAAGTTGATCACCTTAAGTTTATGTGGGTGAACTGAACAGGACTCAGTGCATATATGAACCCTGAGGAGTTCGCTTAGTTAAGAGCAGTTGTTTCATACCAGGAAAGAGTTGTTTCTTAGAAGTATCCCTCGTGTTACTATAATAGACATTATAACAGAGTAACATTTCCCTGAGCCATCATTCACAGGCTAAGGCAATGCACAAAATGTGTCAGAAAGAACAGTTTTCAGTAACAGAAATGTCAGAACACTAATGTTAGTAAGGAACATCCCCAAACGAAGCATCTTTGTTACAGAAACATCCTGCTAAATGGTCTTCTACAATATACTTTGCTACTGTCTGAGGGACTCTGTTACACACAATGACTTCCCATCAGAACCCCACACCCCTTCTTTCATGAACCACTTTGCACAGTGAGACTGCTCCCAGTCTTTCAGCACCTCCTCACTGGAAGCTCCTGAGGGTTAGGCTATAACCAAAGTGTCACTGCATTTTCCTGCTAAGAGAAGACAATATTTGTATGTGTCTCAAACTTCTGTAGATTTTTCTCTATATAATTATTAGCAAGGAAAATATATGGGAAGTCAGTCACAAATTATATACATTTCATGATGTTTTACTTTTTTTAATGAGTATATTCAAAGAAGTTGTTTCTATGGCTATAGAAACACCATGGGTAACCTCCAGATTAACATATTAACAGGAAAATGGCAAGGAGCCTTGGGTAACTATTGTTTGCTCAAGCAATAAAAAAGCATTTTAAAAGGTTTCTTTCTTCCTGTGATTAATACCACAGGATGTAATACCATTGAAACCTGAATTTATTTCACCCCCTGTAATATTTTGATTGTTATCATAGCAAGGCAATTACATGCTCTGCAAATCATTAATGTCCTCTTTAAAATGAAGAAGAAAGTATTATATAGCTCCCAGGGTTTTTATTGAAGTACATGAGAAACTAATGACAGAGCTAAGTGCAGTGCTTAGTAGTATTTTGCTTTCTATCAGCCCTTCCCCACACTCTGATTTCTTTTCACATCAACATGACCTCCATCATCATTTTTAATAGCCTAAAGTGGCGCTCAGTGTGACTGCTGCTGTCAGGGAACTAGTTTAACAAGGAACACAGTGAGTTGCCTTTTTCACACTGGCTAATGTATCCCACTGTGTCTAATACTGATGTATGCTCCAGGGTAACTTATTGGGTCTAGGGAACACTAGACTTGTAATTTAAGTGAGAGATACAGACCATCAACTCTAGGGAAAATGTTTGTCTTCATCATAGTTATATAATAAAAATGACATTATGTATACATTATATGTTATGTAATTAATATATTCACATATATATAAATTTCTGAATAAAAAGCATAAATATGCTTTATAATAAAATCAATGACAAGAATCAGAATTGTTAAAGTGGGCATTGTCATAGTATACCCTAATTGACAATGTTGCATAATTTTCCCTGGGCTATGTAATTCTATGTAGATATAGCATCTGAAGAAATTTCTAGCTTTTGTACAAGACCACATATTAGATGCATAATATGACCTTAATTTCAGGAGAAAAAAAACTAATGAACACTCAGCCCATATGGCTGTTATATTACTCCTTCAAATATCAGGAAAAAATATTCTTTTGTTTCCATAGATAATCCCTGCACATTTCAATCAATTGACTTCAATTAAATTTTCCCAGGCTTAAAATTTCCATTAAAATATATTCTTTTTCCATCATCTATTTAAATGAGACATAAAAATTGCATTGAGGTAACTACTACTCTTTGACTAAATGAATATATTATGCCCACCAAACTGCCCTCTAAATACTTAGGTTTTTGCCCATTTATTACAGCTACTCTCAGTTTTGATTAAGAAGCTTCTCTTTTCAGATGATGGTGGCCACTGGAGTGATTCTAAAGTCATGAAAGTTCTGAAAAGAGGAGACAGTGGAGTGTTCAACACTAAGTGAGAAATTTCTATCACACCCTTCAAGGCTCAATGACCATTATTGGAAGAGGTGGCAAAGGAAAGGGATGAGTGCTTTGCAATACTGTCATCTAGACCCAAAGTGATACCACAGTGGCTTATCCTACCTACACAAGGCCTGCATAATAGGAAGGGTAAAATGATGACATTAGTACAGAGTAGGGACTTACCGGAAAGAAGAAGGGATTCATTGCAGTGGTGGGGGAGGAGGGATAGTCAGGATAGTGAGAGGGGATTATGATCATGATATATTATACATCTGTATAGAGGTTGTCAATAAAAAGTTTAAAAATATGAGTCAATTGTGATCTTTTTCTCAAGATTATTTCACACCAATATTTAAATTACCATTTTCACTGGCATTGCAGTGAGGTTCACATTGCTGGTAGAAATCACCCAACCAAGAGCAGCTTATGGGGGAAAAAAAAAAAGGTTTATTTTGGCATACAGGCTTGAGGGGGAAGCTCCATAATTTCAGGGGGGAAATGGTGGCATGAGCAGAGGGTGGACATCAATGCCTGGCCAACATAAGGTGGACAATAGCAACAAGAGAGTGTGCCAGACACTGGCAAGGGGCTACTGGCTATAATAACTATAAGCCCAGCCCCAAAAATACACTGCCTCCAGGAGGCATGAATTCCCAAATCTACACCTGAATCAAACCACCACAACTGTTTTTTTTTTAATACTTTATTTATTTATTTGAGAGAAAGAGAGAAAGAGGGAGAGAGAATGTGTGCACCAGGGCCTCTAGCTACTGCAAATAAATTCCAGACACATGTGACACCATGTATATCCGACCTACGTAGATACTGAGGAATTGAACCTCAGTCCTTAGGCTTTGCAGGCAAGTGCCTTAACCACTAAGAAATCTCTCCAGTCCCTTTACTATATTCTTTTTTTACTATAAATATTAAGAGACTGGGTATGTTTCACAATTGGCCTCTGACCGAAGTCCTGATAGAAGCTCAGATCCAGGTCTCACTAACTTCAGAAAAAGTTCTTCTTTTCTGTCGATGATATCCTAGCTCCTGGCAATCACCCACTCTAGCAATACACAATTTTGTAGCTTCTATTTTGTGACTTCTGATGAATGCAAATATTCTACAGAATCTCTCATGAAACCATTCATTTAGGTCTTCCCTGTATTCATTTTCTCATTGATGTGACAAAACCTGACTAAAGTAACTTAAGGAAAGAAAAGTTTGTGTAGACTTTGGGGGTATGGCCCAGCATGAGAAGGGAAGGCATAGTGGCACTTACATGAGCTTACATGAGGTGACTAATCTCAGAATGTCTGCAGGGAGGAAGCAGAGGGGTGAATGCTTATGTTCTTCTTCTTCATACTTTTTATTCACTCTCAAACACTAGCCCATGGAGTGGGGCCACCCACAAAGTGGGCCCAGCTCCCTCTCAGGTCAACCTCCCTGGAAATACCCTCATAGACACACTCAGAGACGTGCCCTCCTCAAGTTGATAATAAAGATTAATTATAGCATTCTCATATGCTCTCCTCCTTCTAGCATGAAGAGTCCCAAAATACCCATTCCATTGCAGAGATATATGTGATTTAGTGACAAGGAGAAGGTGTCAGACATTTATCATAAATGCTTTTGAAGGCCAAATAAACCTCCCTCATGACTCACAATTGAGCTGTATGGCTCTGAAACATGACTTCAGGTAAATCTTTGGCCAGTTATTTCATGCTCTAGTTTTGCACAGGGTAAGAAACAACAATGAGGTTTTGATCTGAAGTGTTGTCTGAAGGCTCATGCATGAACCCTCAGTCCTTAGCATGTGATGCTATTTTATAGGCAGGGAACCTTTAAGACATGAAAACTGGGTGGTGGAGATGGCACAGCAGGCATGGCCTTTGAAGGCTGAAGTCTGTCCCTGACTTCAGCCTATTTTCACTCCCCCCTCAGAGGCCACAGTGAGAATAAGCCACAATTTCTGCTCTTGCTTCTGTTCTTATGCTTCTCTCACCATGAGGACTGTATCTTTTAATGTAAGTCATTTCTCCCTTGAGTTATTTCTGTCAGACATTTTGGTCACAGTGGAAAAAAAATAGCAGCAAATACACTGATTCTCATTTTATGGGAGAGTCATACAATTTATCCTACCCACCAGCACATTTGGAGTGTCAATAAGCTGACTATTGGCTGGCTTAAAAAGAACAGTGGAATTTGACTGTGGGCAAATGAACTAGAGTATATATTATGACACATTTGTAATGACACTTGTGCCAATTTAAAAAAAAAAAAAAAAACAGCAGAGATGAAAGTTATCTTCTGCTGCTCCCACAATATATAACCCACAACCCCATGGGAATACCAGTAACCTTGTATTCCAGTAAGGAAAGCCCCATGTGGAATTGGGTCAGGGAGGAGGGAAAAAATGGTACCAACACATGGTGTATCTATGCAAAGTATGTTCTTAATAATAATAAAAAGGAATTTACTGAGCCTGAGGTTAAGAATTCCTGTAGAGATCATGTTAGAATTGGATATATTCATCTTAATCATCCCCCCTCAAATTGTCTAATGTCTGCCCCTGAATTTCAGTGAGTACTCACCACAAACAGAACTAAGTTTTCACATAAACAGGCACCTTTGAGACACTGCAAGCCCTTGCAGGCACAAGATTTACAGATGGCAGCAAGTCCCCACAGACTCTGCGCCTTGTCAGTGTCTATGCACAGTGTCTCAGCAGACATGCAAAATGTGGCTGTGAAGATGGAAAAGTCCAGGAGTGTGGGCTGCCACTGTTTTCACATGAAGATGAAGTCCAGTTGGTAAGAATATAACTTAGCAGTCACTGAAGTGCTTGCTGGCCTTGCAATACATACCATACTAACATGAAAAGTATCTGAGCAGCATTCCCACAACCTCATGTTCCTAGAATTTGTGGAAACATTACAGATCACTCTAACTTGTTGGAATTTGGTAAGTTACTTGGGTATAAAGTGACTTCCTTAGGCTTATAGTTCTCTTTCTCCACATGAGATACTTCCAAAATTGCTAAGTCTAGGAGGTTGAACCCAAGACAGCAGATGCATATCTGCAGGTTGAAGCAAGTGACAAGAGAAAGAAACTTCAGTTATTGTTGGACAGGTATGCCAGGTTCTCACATACCCAGGGAGAATCATCTATGCCCACAAGCTTTCTTGAAGTTTTAAGTCTCTAGCACATTTTATCATTAGCCTGAACAACTTACTCTCACACTTGTGAAGTATCATTCCACTAAGAATAAATTGTTCTGGTTGTTTCTTTTCATCCTTTCCCATGGCATAAATCTCCCTTTAATTAATCCTAAATTCTATTTATGTGATTTATATTATTATAGTTTCTTTTTATTTCAGACTTGATGTCTCTCTCTCAATAGCAACCATAAACACAGCCACTCAGTATGGAATCCCTGAATACTGGGATGTTAGGCTTGAGAGTGTGTAAGCTGTGTCATGATATTGAAGATAAACAGAGGTATAAGCAGATCATGTAACACAGGAATAACTCACTACTCATAAGTTCCACAGAGGCTACAAGTGCCAAGAGGTCAGTGGGAATAATCAGAAGTGGTCTAAAGAGTGAGTTAGCTTTGGATAGAGAAGAAGAAAGGCACAAAAAAAAATGCAGAGGTGGGGTTCAGGGAGGATTCAGACCTCCACTTTTCCTCAGTGTTTTATACAGATAGTTTAAAGCAAACACATTGTAACAGGGTGCTAAGGGTACAGGAAATCCTTGCACCCCAAACCCTATGTTTGTTTCTAATTTTAGTCAAAGATTTGGGAAAAAAGAAAGAAAATTGAGAAGGATAATTATTGAATTATTATATTTATTGTGGGAATTAGAATCAAGGAAAGGCACCCACATGTCTAGAGATCCCATGTGGATGGCCTGGGGGGAAAAGTGGAAAGAAAGAGAAAAGAAAATTCAAGGAGCTTCTGTCATGAGCTGGAGGGGATAAAGGAGCCCATGTGAAGAGCAAGGGTTAGGGGGCCCTCTCAGACTGGGTCTGGCTAAGGCCTAGGCCAAGCTCCTCGCAGTTGGGTCTTGGCCTAGCCAGCACAGGCCCAGCATTGGGAAAAACTCACCCACAGCTTGATGTTCCCAAGTGATCAGAGAACAAGCCCTCCCCTTGCAAAGGTATTTATATATAACCTTTTTGTGATAGGCTGTCTTCTGGCTTAGGTGAACCAGAGGGCCAGATGGTTGGTTAGGGCTAGGGGCTAAGAAAAGATTAGCTCTGGCACCAAGTTCTGGGGGCTGAACTTGACCAACAGCAATATTTAAATCCTATGAAAGACTTGCCTCCAAGGAGGAGTCCTGACTGTCGAAAATAGGTCTGGGGCACTAGGCAAGAGATAAGAAATCAGATCATCTTTGATTTCTACTAACTGCAAACTTTCCTGTGCTTTTCACCTTCAGGGGTCCAGTCATTCTAATGGTACCCTCCTCTCAACATGTGATATGGAACTTACTTTCGTGACTCTGTTTTTTCACTGTAAAGATTTTACTATAGACGACAGCTATGAAAGCTGATAGGCAGAAGGATGGTGAGATGAGGAATAAACATTTTGTGTCAAAAACAAAACATGAGGATTAACTAATGCAAATATAGTAAAGATTGGGACTAAAAACCTTATGTCAGCACTAAATAGGGAAATCTTGACAGCAACTATATAAAACTAATTAAAGAAATATGTGTAAATATGCTCCCCCATATGCAACCACAAACATTCTCAATTTATGAATTTGCTACAAGTCAATATTGAAATATTCATTCCCTAACACTATTGATATTATCTCCCTTCATGTATTCCCACAAAACCGAGGAAGATACTAACAGTACAGCTTTGGCAGTTCCCTCATAATATCTGAGCCATGATCCTTAAAAAGGGCCTCAGCTCCTTCTGAATGCAATTCAGTAGATGTTCATTTTTTTCTTTACTCTTTGCCTCATACTCTATTGAAAATTATTGTGAAATGAGTATGCAGACTCATATTTGTTTATGATTTACATTAGTTTTCAAGTACTATTGCATGACATCACACACACTTTGAGCTAGGAAGGCTTTACTAAGAAGACAAGTTTTAGTTCCTTAAAAAGAGTTGAGGTTCCATAGATACTCTATGGCCTGTTGTTTTATGAGCTAAGCAGAATGTTATATTTGTGAACTCAAGCACCTTTCTACAGCAAGGCATGCTTGTAACATGAAGGTTCATCCCAGAATAACTCAAACATTTTCATCATCACAGCAAATGAGCTAGTATTGACCAACTATAAATGTTGAGTGAGTTAAGCAGAAGACTTATTTCCCTCTGCTGATCCAGTCAGTAGAGGGGTCATTGCTTATGCACCATGCAGTTTTAAGGTCTTCCACTTGAAGATTCAGGGTGTCTTTGTGGGGTCATATTGTCTGGTGCTGTGTGACTAATGACCACTGTAAGAGATAGTGGGACATTGCATTGTTTCTGCCATGTCTGATTTTCTCTGATACACTGTAGTGAGTTGGGCAACACATATCATATATGGACTACTGGTTCACTCACAGGCTTGTGCTTCATACATTCAAACTTCAGTTCTTACACTAGAATGAGCATAATGTTCTCAGAAGAATATAGAACCAATATATATTTAGATAACTGTTACATTTTTCCTATCCTCAGTCCTATAAAACATTGATGATGTATGATAAAATAGATATTGTTGCATCACTGAGGAACAGTCATGGAATACTTTAAATCATCAAACTTTTTTGTTTCAGAAGCACTGAATAACTTTCAATATACATCAAAAATACCCCTAAATAGGTCATTGCCATTGTTTAAGAAAAATGACTTAAACATAATATCTTTTTTTCTCTGAGTCTCATTTATGATACCTGGCTGACTATGGTAGCTATTGAATTTTATGCTATAGACTATGATTTTTAACACATTTTGAAAGAATATTTGCCCTGAACATATAACTCATTTTTCCCCTAATGGTCATTTTTGCTTGGAAAGTTGGCTATCAATTTCTTTAGGAATTATTGTTTCTATTCTCTTCATATTTATAATGTCAAGTAGAAACTGAAATGCCACAGATATTGCAAAACTCATATCTATTCATTTAACTATGGGTGGATTAGTCATAAAGACCAATATGTTTCTTACATAGATTTTTCTTATAATTGGATTTCAGTAGCTGCTCCAAAAAATAACACTGGATGCAACATAAAAATGTGATTAAATGGGTTAATATTAGCAAAGGTAGGCACTCATTCTAAGTTTACTATAGAATGCCAGGAGTTAAAGAAATATAACTATAATAACAACAGTGCTATTGTATTGCTAAACTACTTATGAACTTTTGTAATTAGAATGCATAAAATTATTAAATACTAACAAAGAAAATTCTAGTAAGCTTGTCCAAAACAATTCAAATAACTAATACAGGACAGGAAAATAGACTGTATAAACTAGTTTTTATATAAATAGGTTTTCTTTGAAAGTTTTTTTCATATATAATTATTTATATGATAAGAAAAATGCAAATATTTTTAAATGATTGACATGAATATGTAAATACAATAATGATGGAATATAAATATTTTTATTACTCCATAATAATTTTCATAGAATAATTTCAAGAACTATATTTAATAAAATACTTCTGTATTTATATACAGTGATTTTCCAGATGTTTTAAAGTAAGATATTTACTTATGAGTATTGAGATTATATCTAACTATACTTTTGAATTTTTTCTAGCTCTAACATATTAAATATATATTTGTAGAAGCTTTATATATTATTCGGTATAAGTGTATGGGAAATGGAACCACTGACTTCTTTTCAGAATCTAAGTTATTTTATATAGTTTACATTTATTTCATTCTCTGTTGTTATGCCATGATTTTAGAAATAGAAGAATGAAAAAAAATTACCAAAATAGGACACATACTAATAATAAACTTATTACTGGCTAAGATTTTATGTTTGCATAAATAATTTACTTCTCAAGACCAAACTTAACATTATGCCACATTTTCCAAATTTGCTGATGTATGTGCATGCTAGCAAGCATTTGAATAGTGACAAGAATATATCCAATAGACAATCTAGTTTCAGCTACCATTTATAAATACCAGGTCCTTGGATGCTGGGGATAACAAAGAAAAAGTAAGTGCTGTCCAGTAGGTTTCCATGAACATGGGGCCCTCACATGACTTACATGTCTGTTACAGTTAGTTTGGCTTTACTGTGACAAACACCTGGACAGAAGCAGTTTACGGGAGAAAAGGGTTTAGTTCAGGCTTACAGAATCCAGGGAAAACACCATGAATGGCAAAAAAAAAAAAAACAAACAAACAAACAAAAAAAAAAAAACAACAACAACAACAACAACAAAAACCCTGTCTTACTTCCAGTGATTCATAGCAGAGAGAAACTGCCAATAGGCATCCAACAAGAGCACCCAGAGCTGAAACTGGCTCTGAATACACCTTAGGGCTAGACTACAACAGCTTCTTTCAGGCTGCTGGAGACTCACTTAGGAAGCTTACCCTTAATCAATAATCCCTGAGGTTATGGGGAGCATACAGTCACATTCAAATCACCACAATTTCTAATATCATACAATTACTTAAAGAAAATTCAATTTTATTCTTTGTTATATATGTAAATCTCATTGATTCTTCTTTTTACTTTCTTTCCAGTGGCTAAATGGAACACTGAGTAGACAAGCAATACCATGAAGATGATTTCCATTTGTCAGTAAGCCTTAACAACACAATCCTCTGTGATGGAAAGAGTCTACTAGATTATCTGTGTAAACTATGAGCCCATTACCTTTTAATCCATGCTATATAAATTAACCACCATTTGGGGCTCATTTCTTCTCTACTGATATTTATAGTAGACTGGGAAATTTCTGATTCAAACTTATTCTCTAATATATTTGTGCCCATTTTTGTACTTTTCTGAAAGCTATTTGCTTGTTGTTTTTTTTTTTTGATTTAATTTTATTTATTTGACAGAGAGAGAGAGAGAGAGAATGGGCATGCCAGGGCCTTCAGCCACAGTAAACGAATTTCAGACACATGTGACAATTTGTTCATCTGGCTAACGTGGTCTTGGGGAATTGAACCTGGGTCCTTTGGCTTTGCAGGTAAGTGCCTTAACCACTAAGCCATCTCTCCAGCACCTTTTTTTAAAATGCATACCATTTTACATAATCCTACACACATTTCCAGATACTCAATTTCCATAGGCTAGCTTGCAATCACTCTTACTTCCACATAGTGCTGAGGCTCACGCTAAGACAAAAAGCAGCCCATGTCTTTCATCTCTTGAGTAGAACTATTCAAAGACACAACATTGTTTAAGGCAGGAGGAAATGTTATTCTTTACATATTTAATATAATATATAACTTAGTTAAAATGATAACTATTCCCAAAAATCATCCCTAGGAAACCTTATATTCTAACCACCTTATATACTAATTATAGAGATTTGAAACAGGGGTTGGTTTAGGATTTCTACTTATATAGATGCAGTCCTTAGTAGGAATGCTTAGGCAAAATATATGACATCACAAATCACCTAGTTTCAGAGTCAAGTACTAAACAAGTTAAGATCTTGTAAATCCCTTCCTTCCTCCTGTGCCTCTGTTTCTACTTCCCTACCACCCCCTTCCTTCCTTTTGTCAGTTTTTCCCTCACCACTCTCTTCTTTCCTTCCTTTCTCCCTTCTATCCTTCCCTTTATTAAAATATAAAAAAAGAATATCTTATTGGGGGTGGGAATGCAGTAATTCATATTATGACAATTTGGTATGCTGTGCAGGGGTCTCCCCACTTTTCCTGCCTTCAATCTTCTAATCATTCTCCCCCAGAGAAGGCCATAGAGAGCAGAATTGATTTTGACTCTAGTAACTATAATAAGTCCATCTTCCATTTAATTGTTCCATTTCTGTTTAACTCAAATTATCTCATATTTTCAAAAGATACAGTATTTACCTTGTTCAGCAATTTCAATTGCATTATTTTCTAGATTTGGAATATGATTGCTCATGCTTCCTTTAGATTGGATTACTTAATTATGTTTAAAATATTTAGTTTCTTTAAAAAGAACAATTTACCTCACTAAATCCCATATCTTTTTATTAGTCTTGCTGAAATAAGTAATAATATTTTAATAAAAATATGCAATATAATATATCTAATGGTAAAGTTTCTCAAATAGTAATCTCTGTACAACCTTCATTAACATCACATAACACGTTATATAAAGTGTAGTTTTCTGTTTCCCAGGAGAAACATACTTGATTTTACTCTCAAAACAGTTATTGTTATTTTTACTGTAACTCTCACAAAAATTCCCTATATTTTCAGTGTGTCAAAACAGAGCATGTGTTACGAGGATTGAGAAATGATTAATAGCAACTCAACAACTATTATTTGATAAAAATGAATGCCAAATTTCTCACTATATCTTTCTCAAAAGAACAAAATTTGCATTGCCTAATGTGAAAGCAAATTCCTGAAGCTACCTTTTAGACTATTATCACATAAGTAGGAGTTGTGTGGTAGAAAAGAGACTATCAAATATTGATGGACTCCCTACCACAGTAAGCAGAACAGGTAAAAACAAATTATCTGACAGCATGGAGCCTGACTGTCTCCAATAGTAAGGAAAAAAAAACATCAGTATTAACATTAATGAGCCATCATTATGTGAAATTTGATTTTGCTGTTACCATAACAGCATTATATCAATTTTAGAGAGACAAGAGACAGCTTCTTTTGTCCATAATTATATTTTCTATGGAACAAGACCAGTGCACTTCAACACTATGCTTCTAAAAATAGGGCCTGTGATCATTAGAAGCAGAAGTACTATGGCTATCTTCATGAGAGAGTTCAAGATTTGAGCTGTTCAGGGATCAGTTTCAAGTCTGAATTACAAGTCATTAAAAAAATTCACTGTCCAAATATTGCTCATATCTAGAAATAATATTTATCAAGTACAACTATTTATATTCTAGGCCTCTGAATGTGATATATTGTCTTTCTTGACTAACTCATGATGTTGTGAAAATTGGAAGCATGCCAAATTTAATTATTATTTTTTCAATTTAGTGTCCTGAAGTGTACCATACTTATTCTCATGGGATCAGACTGCAAAAAAGAGAAAAGTAGGAGAAAACTGCAAAGATGGTCATCTGTGCCCACATTAATGCATTACATGAAAATCTTTTTTGATTGCTTCTAAACTAAAGCATGTCTCTGGGTTTTCTTTTAAAATCAAACTGATATTTTGTGTGATATTTATCTTGACTTAACCTCTCTTCACTGTTTTTCTTGAAATCATAGTCAGGTGAGGTTTAGAGACTTGAATTAAAAAATTTGACTACAAAATGTGAAGTAAGTGTCACTGGATGTAGCAGACAGTTTCAGGTTCGCTGAGATGAACTTCCAGACCAGGCACAGTTATGGAGGAAGGGATATTTATTGAAGCTCATAGATCCAGGGGAAGTTCCATAATGGCAGAAGAAGCTGGCCTGTCTTCACAGGACCAGGCAAGAGAGCAAAACCCCCAGCCACACAGCACACAGAGCAAAGCTACAGCCAAAAGACACAGCACACTTCAGGAACTCTCCCTAGGCACACTTTGCATATCTTTACAATGGAATCTCAAACCAACCACCACACCTTAATATCCACCCAGTGACATTGCCTCCAGCAAGGTGACTACAGATGCAAACTATAAACTAATAAAACACTGACTATATTGGGGGGCATATATTCAAACTACCACATTCTGCCCCTGGCCTCCAATAGATTTATAACTATCATACATTGTAAATTGTACTCAGTCCAATTTCAAAGGTTCTCACAGTCTTGACCAACTTAAGATAGTGAGTCCTATAAAATCAAAGAAGTTTCTACATGTAAAGACACAGAGTAAACATTTTTAACTGGTATAAGGAATAGCAAGGAGAGACTAGAACAATGCAAACTCAATCACCATCAGCAGTCATCAAACATCTGCAGTTTAAATTCAAAATAACCAGAGACTGACAGTCTCCAGGTTTTCCAATTCCGCCCCTCCAGCTGGGCAAAGTAGCCAGGGAAAACTTTCATCCCATGCCAACACTGCACTCCATGGTAGCCCTTTTGCACAGTCCTGGTATATCCAAAACATCTTCAGGTCTCCATGCAAACCATGGTCCATCTTCCAAAGGCTCTTCCAGCCTTTTCCTGAGGGTCTTCATGCCCTGCCTCATGCTGCATCTCAGCAGCAGCTCCTGGAACCGTGTGCAATTCATGACCACTCCATGAATTTTTCATGCTTCCAAAACTAATAACAGGTATGCAGGACACAGCCATACTCTTAATCCAGGGACGAAATAAATCATAGCTTTGAAAAACAGTTTCCTTCTCCAGTCAACTATTTCCAAAAAAAAAGTTTGCATTTCTAACACTCTTTCCTCAGGCATCCTCTCCATTGTTTTAATGTAAAGCAGTCAGGCCACCTTCCTTTCATCTTCCTTAAGATTGCTAATGTGTTGACAATAGCAGCTCCAGTAACCTAAAACCAGTATCAGTGCCTCTAATTTTAACTTGCTTGAGGTTTTCCAACTTAAAATCTTAAAATCTCAGGCTGATATCTTTAGCCAAGCACATCAGTCCATTACAAATTTAACCTTGACCAAACTTTCTGGGCCTGGATAGCAGAACATAGCCATCCCTTATGCCAGTAGCCCAGTTCCAACAAAGTCCTCTGCAGTCTTTCCTTCCCCTTAGAAAGCTCATAAGCCAATCCTTGAAGTTCAATACTGTCTGCACTTAGCATTCTCAAACTCTCATCAGAATAGTCCATAAAACTTGGCTTACCAATCCAGAAAGCATCTTCAGTTGCAAGCACCAAGTCCATGTCCATTCCTCCAAAACAAAGGTTCCAAAAGACAAATATCCATATGGTCAGGTTCATCTCACCCCACACTCCTCGTTACCACTTTATGTAGCAGACAGCTTCATGTTTGCTGAGATGAATTTCCAGACCAGGCACAGTTATGGAGCAAGGGAAATTTATTGAAGCTTACAGATCCAAGGGAAGTTCCATAATGGCAGAAAAGCTGGCCTGTCTTCACAGGACCAGGCAAGAGAGCAAAGCTCCCAGCCACACAGCACACAGAGCAAAGCTACAGCTAAAAGCCACAGCACACTTCAGGAACTCTCCCTAGGCACACTTTGCATATCTTTACAATGGAATCTCAAACCCACCACCACATCTTAATATCTGCCCAGTGACATTGCCTCCAGCAAGGTGACTGCAGATGCAAACTATAAACTAATAAAACACTGAATATATTGGGGGACATATATTCAAACTACCACACTGGAAATTTTAATGCTTTGTTTATTATAAATATACACATAGAGAACTCAATATATTAGTATTTTAACAGGAAACATTTAGTAATTTTTTACCTTCCTGTTATTAGTCTAGTTACTGTCTATGCTTATTCCCATTATGGAGCTATTTTATTTACTAAAATAGCTGAAAAATATTGTAAATAATTTGAAACATAATCGCTTTATAACAATGTTTTTAAAATGCTGAGTACATAGTCATATTTAGCAATAAATTTGAAACAGAATTTTACTTGATATTTATTTACTTACCCCACAGAAAATGGCCAAAATTGATGTTTAAACCCTCTCAGAGTGGCCTTGAACTCATGGTGATCCTCTTACCTATGCCTCCCAAGTGCTGGGATTAAAGGCGTGCGCCACCACACCTGGCTTGAAAAAAATATTAAATCATGGCATTTACTTTTTTCTTCATAAAACACATGAGATATGCTGATAGAACTAGGAACGTAATAATTTTAGATAAATAATCATTTTATATTTGTAATTTTAATATATTAAATATATTAAATAAAATGCACTGAAGTATTATGTTAATCCAAAAATATGGGGAGATAGAAATTTCAAAGACAAGGATGAATGGTGGCACTGTTATAGATTCAGTTTAATATACAGAAGATAATATGTTTAAATCCGATATGATACCCAATTGCAGCTGGAATAGTTATGTAATTAAGATGGCATGTTGCCTAACATTATAATCCCCCCCCACTAGAGAGATGACAGATGGGTAATTTTAAGCTTTTAGTTGCAGAGTGGGAATGGGCTTATTGCTTCATCTGTCAGGTAAGCTGCTTTGCAGTCATCTTCAACTTCATTAAAACATTCCCATCTTAGGAGAAGTACATTTCAATATGGAAAATAGGTTGTTTGGGGAAATTCATGTTTCACCTTTCTCATTGCTTCATCTGTCCTGTGTCAAATTTCTGTGCATAATTCCTCTATCCAGTCAATGATAAATTTGGCAGGATTCCTTCTACTCTTGGAAACAAGATAATTAAACCTGGAAATACAGTCATCCTTCCATATCTAAACATTTTCTTTGACCCAGAACAAAGCACAATTTAGATAAATGACTTTTGCCTTTACTTTCCTTTGAAAATAACTCTTCCCTCTGTTCATATTATATGGTTATTTGTACTATACATGTAGGGCCAGGAAACTAAGTCCTCCATTAGTTGATATTGATATACATTTGTTTTTCAGACAATACTGATTTTGTTGTAATATTTAAATTGTAATTAACTATGCAATATTATATCTTTTTTTTTTTTTTTTTTTTTAATCCTAGGTAGAGTCTCACCCTAGCCCAGGCTGACCTGGAATTCACTATGTATTGTAAGGCTGGCTTCAAACTCATACCAGTCTTCTTACCTCCCCCTCCTGAGTGCTGGAATTAAAGGTGATGCCACATGCCTAGTTTATAACTTTATTTATTTATTTTTGAGGTAGGGTTTCACTCTGGTCCAGGCTGATCTGGAATTAACTATGTAGTCTCAGGGTGGCCTCATTCTCATGGCGATCCTCCTAACTCTGCCTCCCAAGTGCTGGGATTAAAGGTGTGCGCCACAATGCCCAGTTTACAACTTATTTTTAATAGACTTCAAAGAAGAGAAAACTTAGAAAAAACAGGTGATTTTAAGTATTTTTAATCAATTCTTCAGCTAGCATACAAAGTGTTGGGTTTACTTATGGAATTATCATGTGTGTGTGTGTGTGTGTGTGTGTGTGTGTTTGTGTTTTTATATTTGATCTTAATCATTCGTCTAAACATATTGTCCTCCTTCTTCCCCTGAAACACCCAGATATCTTAACCTAAGGAAAGCCATTTTAAGAGACCTAGCCATTTTCATAACAGTAAAAGAAGACCTCACCTAGGTTAAAGTTCAACCCAGAGCCTTTTAAACAAGAATGAGGATATAGTCTTAATTAAAATATTTGTTATTTGTTCCACATCCTATGCTAACTGCAAAATTCCACTTTTTGTAATCATGCTTGTTTGCATTGCAAAATAGGATTGGGGGTGGTAGTACTGGGGACTTTCCAGATCATTGTAAAAGAATGTGGTGGTGTTTTCTGACCATTGTAAAAGAATGTGGTTTTTTGCCTTATAAACTCACTGATAAGTTAAGACAGGGATGCTCTCTTCCTCAGCAGCTTGTTGTGAGGTAAGAGTCACCAGCTGGCTGCTAAAGACTCTCCTCTTAAAATCCTTATTTGGGTGGTCTTAAACTTGATTTCTGGTCTGGGAATAGCTACATTTTGGAGGCCCCAGCAAAATATGATATTCTTCTCTCTAAACTGATCCTTGAGTCTGATCTCACAGTGTCTTGATCTCTTAGTACTCTACTCTGACTGTGGGGTGGAGGCCCTATGCAGCTGCCTCTGACAGATGTTCCTTAGCCCCAGGGACATTGTCTAGGGCCTGGCAGGAAGGGGTGTTAGGAGAGAGATATCAACACCCTGAGCAGAGAGTCATCTGGTCTGAAAAGCCTTTAGAGGAAAAGGAGATGCAATGGAAGGCTGGACACAGGACTACTTCCCAAATCCTGGGCAGTCACATGATGTCACCCTGACCCCTGAGCTGTCTGCTTCAGTTTGATGTGGCCATGTGTCTTTGTCCTTCTGTTCTGTGTTTGTTTTGTCATTCTGTGGCTAAGTTTTTGGGATTTTCACAGGAGGCCACCTACGGAAATTGGCAACTCCAAAATGGGGCAAACAAATTCCATGTCTAATCCTTTACAATGTTTTTGACTAAGGTTACATTTTACCAACAGAGAACCTCTGATTGGGGTACCACCTGTGATACCTTCTCCCTCAGGAAATTCTGGGAATTAGACTGGCCATCCTTTGACGAAGGGTAGCCACCAGAAGGAACATTCGACCAACCAGTTGCATAGCTAGTTGAACAGGTCATTCTTGGGCAACCTGGACATCCCAATCAGGTTCCTTATATTTTAACCAGGATTGAAATTGTTATTGAAAAGCCCACTTGGTTTCAGAAATGTGCTAAAAAAATGTCCTAGGCCAAGCTCTAAAATACTGTTCTCTGTTAAACCTAAGAACCAGAAATCTACCCCCTCCTTGCAGGAGCACCTTAAGCCAGTCCTACAGGAGGATTCCCAAGACAATGAAACCTCTCCTTTCCATCTTATTATCCAAGCCATTCCCGTTTTGGCCATGATTCACTCCTGAGTCCAATGCATACCAGGAACAGGTCCCCCAACTCAGACATCTTCAGCCCCACTCCTACCTTTGCATTAGGCTTCTGGAACTAGAACCCCTTTCATGGTCTATGTCTCCTTTTCTACCAGTGATCTCTATAATTGGAAATAGCAGAACCTTTCCTTATCTAAAAACTTCAAGGTCTTATTTTCTCCTTGGACTTTTACACTTATCAGCCCACTTGGGATGATTGTCAGAAGCTTTTTCAGGCTCTCTTCATGACAGAAAAGCAAGACAGAATCTATGGGGGAGCTCAAAAACATGTCATGGGATTGAATGCGACCCCACTGAGAATCCCATCTGTCTGGAAAAGACTTCCCCCCTCACCTGCCCAAACTAGGACCACAATTCAGATCACTGTAAGGAGGCTCTCGACAATTACCACAGGCTTCAGTTGATAGGAGTCCAAGCTGCAGCCTAAAACCTACAAATTGTTACAAAAGAGAGGAAGTGGTTAAATCTACTTTGGTGCTTTTGTTGTTTTAACCAATTCAGCCAGTGTATGTCTGTCTAAGACATAATTCACATTGAGATTTATTATGGAGAGATATTTATAAACTCCTATGTGTTTTTGATTGCTAACTCTTCATCCTCTTTTCTCTCAGTATTATGAGTTTACTGGTTTACCAAGGTGGATATGTTGGATTCCAAGATCTTCTTTGTTTATCTATTCCACTCATGCACTCATGAAGTTCATTCTTTCCTGTGTGTGTGTGTATGTGTGTGCAAGTGCACATGAGCGTGTGTGACTTAGACACTAGTCTCTAGACTGATGTGTAGTTGGCAGTTTTATTTCTCACTTTATACTCTCTCTTCACTGTGGTACATGTTTTCTTTGTTGTGCAGCTTTTTACATTTCATATAATCCCATTTGTCAACTGGAGGAAATACTTCCTGTGCTTTTCAAAGGAGACCTTTTCATGAAGTTCTCATTGATGCTTATATCTTAAATGTTTTCCACAGTTTTCTCTAGCAGTTTAAAAATGTTATGTTGTATATTAAGGTCTTTTATCCATTTTGAATAGATTTTTGTTCAGGTTGAAAAGTAGGGATCTATTTTCACTTCTCTGCATGTGCCTATCCAGTTTTGTAGACATCATTCATTTAAAATGGTGTCTTTATTTTTTTTTTTACAAAGTATGTTTTTGACAACCTTATTGAAAATTAGTTGTTGGCCATTGTATGGATTTATTTCAAGATTTTCTATTCCATTGTTCTACATTCCTTGCTTTGTGTCAATATGAACAGCTTTGGCTACCTTGGCTCTGTATTATAATTTATAGTCAAGTTATATTATACCTCCAGTATACTTCTTTCTACTTAGGGTAGTTTTGTTTTATTTAAGACATTTCAGCCTTTCATATGAATTTTGCGTTTGTTATTTTTGACTTATTTTTATGAAGCATGACATTTAAATTTTAGTAGTGACTACCACACTATCACCATTAAGACCTTTCTTAAGGATGTGTCATACAATATACAATGAAAATATCTGCCACTTTCTCTCACTAGTTTACATGTCAGCTATCCCATGAATTGAACTCAATGTGATGAAAGAAGGGCTAAGTTTGTGTCTATAATTTCATGCATAAGCCCCATATTTTTAATATTCTGAACCTAGTAAATTCAATGACAAATTGTTTTCTTTCTGTCAGCTGGACAACACATTTATATTTAATTAAATCTTCAAACCAGCCTGATTTCACATTAAAATTGTTATGTTTACTTTCAGACTAAGTAGTTTTGGTTCAAATCCAAAAGTACAGCATATTGCACAGTGAATTTACTCTTGCAAAACTCTGGAATTTCTGCGTCTCTGGTCATATATTTTAATCAAAAGTGATGATTAAAATAAAAAGAGTGAAACACAATAGATTAAAGCTTTATTTCCTCCATATATTTCATTTAAATGCAACATAGCATATATTTACTGTTTTCACCTTTCATTGTATCACCTTCAAGTTAATGACAATATAGACATGGTCAAAACAAAAGTTTTCCATTGCATAAAACTTACCTCAAGTCTTTATTTCAAGTTTTAAGAGTTTTAAAACTATTGAATATTGCGACTATAATATTTGAATAGATGAGTGGTATACTAGGAATTCTTTCTAAAAGTATGGTATATATGCTTGTTTCATGTTCCACTCATATTTATAGACTTCTTTTTATTATTTTATTTTGAAGTCAATATGTAAAGGTTAAAAATCTTCAAAGAGAACAAACCTTTTTTATAAATTTTATTTATTTATTTTTATTTATTTTGAGAGAGAAAGTGGCAGATAGAGAGACAGAGAGACAGAGAGAGAGAGAGAGAGAGAGAGAATGGGTGCACTAGGGCCTCCAACCAGTGTAAACAAACTCCAGACACATGTGCCACTTTGTGCATCTGGCTTATGAAGGTGCTGGGGAATTGAACCTGGGTCTTTTGGCTGTACAGGCAAATGCCTTAACTGCTAAGCCATCCCTCTAGCCTTAAAACAAACTCTTGATCTTATAAATAAAACAGAAAGGGATGGAGAGATGTCTTAGCAGTTAAAGCACTTCCTTGCACAGCCAAATGACCCAGGTTCAATTACCTAGAACCCATGTAAGCCAGATGCACAAAGTGGCACGGGCATCTGGAGTTTGTTTACACTGTCTGGAGGCCCTGGCGCCTCTCTCTCTCTCTCTCTCTCTCTCTAGTTTCTTCTTCTCCTCCTCCTCCTCCTCCTCCTCCTTCTTCTTCTTCTTCTTCTTCTTCTTCTCTCTCTCTCAAATAAATACACAAATATTAAAAAATAAGAAATAAAAAGAATACAAACAATAAATATTGACCAAAGGATTAAACCATAAAACAGAAATAGCAAGTGGAGACTAAGCTAGAAATTTGGCTCCTTTAGTGTCCACTAGTAACATGTGAATGACATTTCAATTGTCATGGAAGGACAGAAGTCTTCATATGTACTCCAGATAATTAAAAATTTTCCAAGCAATTTTATGCCTAGTAATGGAAAGGCTGAGGTCCAGGTGTCTGCCAGAAGAGGAACTTACCTCATAGGAAGAAAGTTCACACAGTTTTGACAACTTAAAGACCCTATAGCAAGAAAGACTGAATCACAGACAATAACAATTTAACAATGCTGGGTGACACCACACCTTGGCCATGGCTGCTTATTTACCCATATCCCTTATCCTCCCTTTAAATTAAACCTACCAGTAAAGTCAGTATATCGAAAAACAGACTTGTGCATCAGTGTATCCCATTTATTTGTTCTCCTTCCTGATGTAACTATATTATATAACTCTCTCTGTTTTTCACAATTTCTTCTCTCATTGTCATGTTAGCTTATTGGAACAAAAGAGCACATACTTTGACCTTACCAATTCCAGTCACAATCTTCTGTATTAAAGTTCCATTTGAAGAGAAAGGACAAGAGAAGGGAGAATCCTATAATTATCTAATGGCATTTTAAGCTCATGTTGCCAAAGAAAATATAAAATAATAAAATATCCATTAGTAACAAATGAAAATTTTATTTTGGTCACACCATTCCTTAGTCAAAGGAGATGCCACCAAAAAGAAAAAAAAAAAAAAAAGACAGTATTTCACCATTAATTATTCTTAGCATATGCTATGGGATAACATAACATTAAATAAAACATTTGTGACATTACAAATATGTGTGATTTTAATTTTAAATTGAACTGCAATACTTTTTCCAAAATAAGAAAAAAGAATCAAAACAAACATTTTATGTGGTGAACTTAGAAAGCTAAGAGATATTTGATAGAAACTCAAAATCAAATATCATAAGTAGCAGATAATAAAACTGAAATGTAGTTTAATTTGCAAGGTTGAAAGAACAAAACTAAGGACATTCCCACCAAACAAATCTGTGGTTATGGAGAACTGTGGTAAAGAAAGAGTGGAAGCACTTTAAAAGGATAAACCAGTTATTAGTAAGTAGAAGTCTTCAATCTATAGTAAAAATGGAAAAAAGAATACAAAACATAAAAATTAACACAATTTGCATATGATCAGCACCACTTTTTACAAGTAACACTTAGTGTACAGTCATCAAAGGAAAGAAAATAAGCATAATGTATACAAATAAAATATCTATGCATAAATATATGTGAATATTAAATATGTTTATGCATTATATATTTTATAATATATACAGAAATGCCTGAAGACAGTTTGTTAATAATTTATGTGTGTGTAAATATCAAATTTATTTTTTCTAACACAGCATGTCCACCATAAAAGTAGGTATCTACAGAGCAGTAAGAGTAGATTTTATGAAAAAAAAATGCAGATCTTTTCTGGGATGAGAACTTGTAAATTAAGAAAAATGGAGATATTAAATAACCTAGGTATTAACCTAAAGATAAATTGGAATAAGATATCATGGAAAAACTGCATAACTTCAACTGAAACATAACTTTCCAATAGAGAAGACCATATTTTTACAAAGTAGAGGACCATCACAACTGGGGACCTTAGTGTCAAAATTAGACAACTGTAATGTGAATAGATTTTACCTCTTCCTAGAAGTAACAGATTCACAGAATATATTCTTCTGAGTTATTCTATACAGGGCTCCTATTTACATTTAGACATTTGTTCAGAATTGTGTCTTCTAGTATTGTCTAATAAATATAAATTTATTAAGTGAAGTAAAAACAATTGCTTAGAAAATTTTTTTCAATAACCATGACTTTTCAAGGACCTAGCAAACCAGTGATATTTCAGAACATAAAAGGACATATTATTTATAAACTCAGATCAATTTAGGAAAAATCTTAAGAACTTTGTGTAAGAAAATTATTCATGTCATGATAAATAACCTATCAAATAAATAACTTCAATTGATCCAACAAGAGATAATATGTAAATTTAAAACACAAGTGGAATGATTGAGGAATTTTAATCCAATGAATGACTGAAAATATTAGGTGTGAATTATTCTTTTATCAAATAATATATGATATGTTTAAATGCGGTAAAAGGTAAAATGGACTTAGTTATGAAATGGAGATTCACTAAAAATGAGTTAGGATATGTCAGAGAATCTTGCATAAATTAAATTGTTGAAAATAGCTGTAAATCTGTGTAACATGTGAAAGTGTGTTTTACCAATATTTTTTAAGGAAAGTAAGGCAATATAACATGTCAAGGGTTGCTACAAATGAAAAACAGAGTCACTTGCAGGTAATTATAACCTTTGAAACATAGCATTTGTTCACAGATCACTTGACAAGTCCTAGAATGCTAAAAAGAGATCTTGGCAGAATATTGCACCTCCACTGAACTAAGGAAATACAATATAAGATTGGATTAGACAAAATAGCTGGAGGTTGTGGAATAAGTGTGAGGGTAAGAGAAAACCAAAGAATGAAAAAAAGAGAGAGAAAGAGAGGGAAAAAAATCACGATATGCAATGGCCCCTTGAAGCAATTATCTACTTCTGAAGTCATCATGTAACAAGAAGAATCTAATATCTACAACATGAAGCAGAAGCAGAGTGGCTAAGGAGCTAAGATTTCATCTGACACTTTGCTGAACAGACATGGGGTTAGGGCTTAATGCCAACATTGTATGGTGCAGTAAACGATAAATGCATTTGACATTCAGTGAAAAAGAAACCAAATATAGTAGAACTTTTAAAGTAATTTCCTTGAGCAATTAATGAGTATTGAATCTTAAAGCTTAGCATCAGATAGTTTTGAGGAGCTCCAGTGAGGGGAAGCATGGAGAAGATATTTACAACTTCAACATGGAAGTAAAGAAAATATTTGGGTGCTGGGGATATGGCTCAATGGTTAAGACCAATTGTCACTCAAACATGGGGTCCTGAGAGAGACATTTTGCTCTGAGTTCAATTCCCTAGCCCATATTAATAGTTGGATATGGCCATGTAAACTTGTAACCCCAGTCCTGTGGGGGATCAGAGACAGGGGAATTACTGGGATTAACCAATTGCTCTGAAGGTAAACAGCAGCCTCGGGTTCACTGAAAGAATATCAGGGAAACACATGAATGAGCACTAGGGGACACGGGACATTCTCTGGCCCCTGCATATGCATGTATAGGCATTCTCATCTGCACATACATGTGAATCCATTAAATACCACATGTATAGCATATTAAACACACACAAGAAAATATTTGATTGTTGATAATTATACAGTTGCCTAATTTTGTGTATCCTGTTGTAAATTCCCTGCTTATACATTCATAATTAGTTTTTGGTTTAGCTTAATTGGATTTTCTTTCATACGAGTATTTAAAATAAATCATTTAGCTTATGCTTTGCCTGTCACAACATGGTGATATACAACTCACCATGCAAAGTTAAGGTCACTTTTGAGGCTGAACTGAATTTATCTGCTCATTGATTCTTCTGAGCTACTCTTCACATGAGCACTCGTCCAACCCATCCACAAGAAACTTTAAGTTAAGTGACAAATAAGTGATGGATTAGGATCATATTTATTAATGGTTAGCAAGTCCTGATGAGTCTGCAGCCATAAGGATACTTGTATCATACTAAACAAATGTATTTTAGTCAGAATTTCTCAGACATGTAAGGATTAGACAAATTCAGTGTGATGCCTAAATAATAAATAGGGAAAGAAGTTGTCTATGCTGGGAAGGGGGGTATATCTATACTGGGAATGCTTATTATTGGCTAATCTTTATAAACAAGAGGATCATGATATTATTCATTCATTTAGAAATCATTTGTGGCTTTCTATGTGATAGCCATTTTAGTAGTGTTTGTAAAAGAAGCCAAATGTGAGGGAGGGAGAATCCTTTTTGGTCTAAATGTAGAAAATCTTGAAAATTATTTGAATATATATTATATGAGATTTGAAAGATCAGATTGAAATAAAAAACAAAATGAGAAAAGGGATAGAGAATGATCAGTAGGTAGTAAAAATCTAAATGCTATTTTTAGAAAAGGTTAACATAGAAGATTATTCTGATAGGTTGGCATTATGTAGAGACCTGATTGAAATATAAAATGAAATCTTCCTAACACAATCTCACTTCTGTAGTCACAATTAATCTAGCAGAACTTACCAACAAGTGGATATATTTATATTTGGGGGGGAGATTGAGGTAAGGTCTTTCTCTAGCCCAAGCTGACCTGGAATTAGTTAGGTAGTCTCAGGCTAGCTTCAATTTCATAGTAATCCGCCTACCTCTGCCACCCAAATGCTGGGATTAAAGGTGTGTGCCATCACAGCTGGAATTTTTTTAAAACTTACCACTTAATCACATTGGTACATCTCAGCCAACTAAAGGCTTACCTCTAAAACTTTGAACCTGAAACAATAACACAGAGGAGCAGAAAAATCTCCCACCTCTTTCATAAGGCAACAGGTATATCTAGTATTAGAGATGCAGAGGCTAGATGGCCTGTGATCAAACAGCTTATAAAATGGGGCTTTGGCTGCAACTCTGCCTTCCTATAATGCTTGTGGTATTTTTTAAAATATTTTTTCTACAAAATATTTGCAATACAAAATATTTTCTCTATAAATCCTTTTCTGCCTATGTTGCAAAGAAAGTTGCCATGATTTATATTTGATTAAATAATGATAATATCTGTTTGGAATGTTTATATGTGGATGGTTTGCATGCATGTATGTATGTTCTTATGTGTGTGAGAGCAGTTGGGTGTGCTGGTGCATATACATAGGTGTAAACATATGTGTTATACCAGAGGTTGATTTTGGATGTCTTCCTCACTTGCTCTCCTACTATTCATTGAGAAAGGGTCTCTCAGTGAATGTGGAGCTCACTGATTCAGTTAGATTAGCTAAGCAGCATTCCCAAGAGGATCCTCCTATGTCCAGTTCCTTAGTCCTGGTTTTACAGGTGCACATCACTTCACTCAAATCTACTTGTGTGCTGGGGTCTGAACCTGAGTTTCTATGCTAGTGTTATAAGCATTTTAAAGACTGATATCTCTCCAACTCCAGCACTATCTTTTAAAATTTACATTTTATAAAACAATGAGGAAAATAATTAATTTGACAATCTTATTATATAGTCTCTGTATATTCACCTTTAATATTCAGATGCATAAGTTACAGACTAAACAAAACAGATACAAAAATTATTAAAATTAAAATCATAGAAATTTTATATCAGAAAGCTCCCTGAAGTTAATTTAAGTAGAAACTGATGCTGAAGCATATAGTTAAAATTGAAGCACAGATGGAAATTTTAAAAAATTAGATTATTTCAGAACATGTCACTAAATCATTTTCAGCTTAATAAAAATTATATCTTCATGTAGCATAAATACTTATCTATCTTGTTAAATTTGAATAATCATTGAAAATTAGCCAATGAGAAGACACATCAGAGTGAGGGTTTTGTTTTTTTTTTTTCACCTTTAAGACTAAGTGGCAGAACTATATGTTCTATATAGATTTCTAGATTATTATGACTATAATAACTCAGAGATATTTCAACGACCTAAATTGGAGCAAAAGTTTCCTACATGCCCTAAGATACCAATGTGTGGTATCTTTTTTCTGGAGCTTTTCTTAGTAAGTGTGAATTCAATGAAAGAGTGATGGAATGAATAATAGAACTGATATGGTCCAGCTCTTCTAGCCATGTCCACCATTGTGCCTGAGTGAAAACACAGCAGAGCCCAAATACTTTGTGAAGATTCCCTCATTTATACAGCTTTACTATATGGCTTGTTTCTATAGACAGAACACTTGATCTCTACCAGTGACAGATTTCAAAGAAAGCTAATCAGTGTTTGACAACATAATGTCATGGAGAAAATAGAATAAAAACAGGTTAGTCTATTTTCATTGAGAAAAATAAATTGAGTTTGCTGTAGTTTTTTTTTTTTTTTTTTTTTTTTTTTTTTTTTTTGAGAGAGACAGAGAAAGACAGAGGAAGAAGCAGAGAGAGAGATAAAACAGGTGCTCCAGGGCCATTTCAACCTCCAGATGTGTGTGCCTCCTTGTGGGCAAGTGTGGCATTGTGTGTTTGCATCACTTTTGCATCTGGCTAAACATGGGACCTCGAGAATCAAAAGGCATTCTTAGGCTTGGCAGGCAGGCGCCTTAACCGCTGAGCAATTTCTCCAGCCCTGCTGTAGATTTTTAAGAAGCCACTGATTAAGAAGAGATGTGGGGAAGTAACTCCAAGAGCAGCAGAGCTCAGGAAATCACTGGCTGCTGAAAGAAAAAAAAATTACACTTAATAATCACACTTGGAAAGTATTTGATCACATTCTTTGTCACCAAGAAGATATGAAATCAAAAGAGGTAAAATGATATGTGAAGAGCTCCTTTTAGAGCATAGATGGACAGATGTCAGTCCTCTGGAGAAAAATAGTTATAGCCCACCCTGGGATTCCTTCTTGTGCCTTGTACAGTGAGAAAGAAAGCAGTCTAGGCAGGTCAGCTACAAATAGGACAATCTGATTTATGACCATGTGACCTATCCAAAGCCTTTTTCTAGCCCTAACACTAGCAACCCAAGTCAAATTCACCCACAGCAAGGCTTTATCTCTATTGAGAAATCCCTCCCTCAAATATTTATAAAAGAAAGGAATTTCCTTTGTTTAGGGAGCTTTGGTGTTGACCTTCAGAGCTCAGCTTCTCCAACTGGAAGGGGCAAACATTAACAGAGAATAATTCATCTGAAATCATATCACTGCTTTTCTATTGAATCAGGGCAGAGATCTTTCTACAATTTACTTAACAGTTTTCACTATTGGAGCTAAGTTGCTTGTGTTTAAAATCAGGTTGCCCCAGATATTGTATTTACAGATGCCAATTTATGATGCTACAAAAACAACACAGGTAAATATTATTGCAAAATGTGTGGGTTGTTTGTTACCTCAGTTATAGGATTTTTTCTTATATTTAAACAAAACAAAAAAAGAAAAGATAAAGAAAACAACATCATCAGAATAATCTAGAAGCTTCAGTGGAAATGGCTGCTTTGTGATGTTCACTAGTCCCATATTTATTTTTTATTATATTAAGACATTAGTGGATTTGAAAACTCAATATTACATATGAGAAGAGTCTGGAGAATATTGTTATGATTTTTGGATTGTCAGTAAGACATTTTTTGTAGAGGACAATATCATAATGTGTGTGGAGGATGCATGGGTGCATGCATGCAATTTTTTGTTCTAGACTAAGGAGAAAGAGAAGTGGGATACAGCAAGAAAGGAGTGGACACTGCTTTGCATAAACAGAAATGGAAGATTTGAAAGAAGATTTAAAAATGAAATCTTCAGGCTGGAGATATGGCTTAGTGGTTAAGCACTTGCCTGTGAAGCCTGAGGACCCTGGTCTGAGGCTCGATTCCCAGGACCCATGTAAGCCAGATGCACAAAGTGGTGCATGCATTTGGAGTTCGTTTGCAGTGGCTGGAGGCGCTAGCATGCCTGTTCTCTCTCTCTCTATCTTCCTCTTTCTCTCTGTGTCTGTCACTCTCAAGTAAATAAATGAACATTTTTTTAAAGATTTTAAAAATGAAATCTTCAACAGTTGTGACAGATGGAAGGCTGAGGGAATGGGAGATGTCCAGAAAGGTCAAGATAAGTAGGCATGGAGGGTGGTGTCACATTTTTTTTTTGCAAAGTTATATTTGCAAATTTCAATAAAAGCAATTAAAGTCAAAGAGGATATATGCAAAATAATGCTGGTAAAGAGAATACAATGTAAAAGGATCAAATATTCTTCATTTTGTATATAGACATGAGTCCAGATGGAGGCAGATCATAGCAGTTCACAACCTCAGCACATGGAAGAATGAAGCAGGAAGATCAGACCTGCAGGACAAGCATGATAGGTCAGTGTCCAAAATGGGCTAAACAAATGAGTGATAACCTGTGTCTTAATAAATGAATGAATATTAAAACATCAACTAGAATGGTTAATTAATGAAATGCAGCCCAAATTATAAGGGACACATCTGAAAATGGCAACAAATGGATTACTTCATAACATTCCCTCCATGAATTCTTTGGAAGAGAAAGGAAGAAAGAAGTGGAAGGAAAGAAGGAAGGAAGAAAGGATGGAAGGAAAGGAGGGGAGAAAAGAGGAAGAATAGGAGAAAAAAGAAAACACCTGAAGGAAAGGGGAAGGTGGTGGTGTGTTCTTATCTCAGCATACTATATCAATTTCATTCAGCATGGAAGCCTTCAGTGTAGCTCTGGCCTTCCTTATTTTACTAGCTCTTACCTCAAAGGCACACACTAAGCTTTCAATGAATATTTGAATGATTGCCAGTGTGGATCATCTTAAAGAAATAACATGGTTATGAGCTGAATGTCTGTGTCTTTGTCTACCATACCCACCCTTAGCATGACCAATTTCATCTAAATGTCTTTTTCCCCAAATTTCTTTATTCATATGTTTATATAAGTAATCTTGTATTAAGAAAATTTTCATTAAATGTCACATTGAATAATGTCTTCTTGATTCCCTTGTTAATAACTTTTATTCATTTTAAAGTTTATTTATTTATTTAAGAGAGATTGAGAGGCAGATAGAGAATGAGCAGAGTCTCTAGCCACTGCAAAGGAACTCCAGACACATCGACCACCTTGTGTATTTGTCTTATGTGGGGTATTGGGGAATCACACCTGGGTCCTTAGGCTTTGCAGGCAAGTGCCTTGACTGCTAACCCATTTCCCTAGCCTTTAACATTTTCATTTTTCTGTATTATCTAGGACTTAACACAAGGGACATATTTTATGGCTTGGTTTAAATAATCCCTGAACTTTGTATCAAAATCTTACATGATTTTACCCTGAGACTACATAGTTAATTCCAGGTCAGCCTGGACCAGAGTGAAACCCTACCTTGCAAAACCAAAAAAAAAAAAGAAAAATCTTACATGATTTTAGTGGTTGAAAATGCAAACACCACACTCTTCAATTCAGCTTAGAAAAAGTTAAAAAAAAAAAAAAACTGATACAGTGCTCATGTTAGATTGGAACAGTGCTGTGTTGAATTTGTTTCACCTTTTTGGCTTACAATTGAATATCACCTAATCCCATTCTTAGAAAAGTTTTTACATGTACAATTGATTGAGCATGTTTTTTGATAATAGGACAAAAAATGCTCATATTACTGTTAGTGTTCTTATCAGTCTTAAGTAGATATATTTTAAAGTGATAAGTTATATCACAATTGACATATTCACACATTATATATATATATATATATATATGTGTGTTCAATGGTGAATTAATAAGGATTCATAAAAGGCATTGTGTTAAAGTACAGTTTTTAACTTAAAATCAATTATGAGCCAGTTGTGGTGGGGCACACCTTTAATTACAGCACTTGGGAGGCAGAGGTAGGAGAATCGCTGTGAGTTTGAGGCCACCCTGAGGGTACAAGTTAATTCCAGGTCAGCCTGGGCCAGAGTGGAGAAACCCTACCTCGAAAAAAAAATCAATTATGAGCCAGGGATAGTAGTAAACATGTGAAATCCAGCAGTGGTTTTATTGGAGCCAGTAGAACATTATTGTGAGGTCAGCCTGGCTCATATAGCCTATATTTAAATACATACACACACACACATATATACATGCATGCAGACATGCATGAAAGCATATATACATACATAAAATATACATATACAAATAAAATGAAGTATAATACATAAATGTAAACTAATTTGTATATATAATCTTGAACAATTATGAATAATCATGTATGTTTTCATTTTTATGTTTTTGTTATTTCTATAGTGACTAAGCAGTTTACTTTAAATACTTTAAATATATTGGTGACATTTTAAAATGTTTATTATTTAGCTTATATCTAATCTCTATATAAAACATAGAAATCCATATATGTACACATTTTTAAAATTACAGCTTCTTCTATTTACAACTAATTTTTCTCTCACATCATTGGGAAATATGAAATCTAGCTGTTATTTGCTGAGTAGAAACAACAACCATATATAGATTTTAAACAATAATTAAAACTTTGATTATTTTTATATCAAGAACATATCCTGTTAGCAACATTGCCAAGCTTATCTGATTGGAATTCTTTTGTCTCTTTTTGCTTTCTTCTATGATATATATGTGGTTGCTGTGTGTGTGACAGTAAACATACATGTTAAGTTTGTGTGTGTGTGTGTGTTGTGTGTGTGTGCTATAAGAACATATTTGGTATCTTTCTTCATGTTATGCAAATTTATTCTTTTTTATTTTTAATTTATTTGTTTTTTATTAGTTATGCACATAATGTGAATACACTCATGTTGGTGCCATTGATAGCCTCCTCCCTGCCCCCCCAAGGGACACTCCTTGTTGGGGAATGTGGGTCATGCATTGTGGGGTTAGCCATCAGTTATGTGGAAGAGGCAATGTCTCCCTGGGCATAATGACCCAACTTGTGGCTCTACCAATCTTTCTGCCCCCTCTTCTGCCAATTTACCTGAGCCATGTTGGGTTCATTTTAGGTCTACTTCAGTTTTGAGGTCTTGGGTGCCTCTGTGTCTCTGGATATCTGGTTTAGTTGGAGTTGAGTGTTCTCTGTGTCTATCTCCTTCATCCTTGTGTTGGTATCAGGTTCACCTAGAAAGCAGCACTCTTGCTCATTTCCTCAATTACTCTATGGTTTTTTTCTGGGGCCCTGGTGAGGTGCAATAGGCTGATCCTCTCCTCATGTTCATCATCCATCTGAAAAAGAGAAGCAAATTCTCCAATGGAGAGAGAAGTCAGCACTAGATAAATGGTATAACCATTATTATTTTAGGGAGAATTTTATAAGGTGTAGGCCCTCTTGTAGCCTACAGTTGGTGGGAGCTTGATATTGGAGAGTGGGATCATATTTTGGATTTGGTTCTGACTTGTTTCCCAGTTCCAGCTATGAGTTCCATTCCACTGAGCAGATCTGTTAGCCAAATAAAGAGCAGTTGGTTACCCACCATGGCTGTTCCCACTATTGCACTTGTGTGAGCATCACATCAGATTGTTTGCTATTGAATAGCTTGGACAGATGTTGGTCATTTTCCCCCTGTCACTCATGTAGCACAATCTGGCACTAGACAAGCTAACTTTCTGGGGATTGACTGTATTGCAGATTCCAGCCAGGTCACTACACGTTATGTACCAACAGCGTAAGGTGTCTTTGGCAGGAGAGAGATTTGCTCAACCATGTTTGTAACTGCTCAATTCATAATAGCTAAGAGCTGGAATCAACCCAGATGTCCATCATTAGACAAATGGATAACCAAGATGCAGTATATCTATACTATGGAATTCTCCACAGTAGTAAGGAACAATGACACAATGAAATTTGAAGAAAAATGGTCAAACTTGGAACAGATCATTCTCAGCAAATTCTCCCAATCACAGAAAGATACTCATTGCATGGTCTCACTCATCTGTGGCTCCTAACCTGAATCTGCCGGAGATACTGACATACCTAATAAGCATCTTGAGAACTGGACAACAGGGAGGATGGGATGAGAGGGAAGGGTAAGGGTGGTGGGGGGACACAAAACAGGACCCAAGTGGAAATGGTACCATACAATCCCATATCCTGAAAGACAGACTAAAAGGTTGAACCTTCATCAGGTCCTTAGAGGGAACACCTGAATCACAGGGCCCTGGAGAGGGTATGATGAAGACTAACCTTAACCTTCTCCAGTTTCTCTCTTTTTCTCCCTCTTCTCTCTTTCTCTTTTATATTACCTATCTTTTTCTTCCTTCTTTTTCGTTGGTGCTGGCCTGTAACTCTCAGTACAGGCATGCAGTTAACTTCTACAATGAGCTGTTGATCAGAGACACACATGGTTTCCCAATAGAAGACAGATTTCTGTCAGAGTACTTGATGACCCACCAAAGGTTAGTGGTAAGACCCTATTGCCAAAATTTATTCTTTGAAAAATGACGTCTTGGATACACCTAGGAATCCATTTCTTTTCAGACTAGCTAGACAATGAGCCACAGTGATTCCCTGTCTCTGCCTCTACAGCACTGAATTTAAAGGCATTCCATATCACTTAGCATTTTACATAGGTTCTGGGGATGGTACTCAGGTTCTCATGTATGCAAGACAAGCACTTTCCCAACTGAGCCATCTCCCCAGGCCTGATTTGCTTTCTTAAAACCAATTAAATATTATTGTATCCTAATTTTAGTATATCCTTGCAATACAGATTTTTTGGACTCCACATAGACTAAATGATGATTGTTAGTCTGTACTGTATTATTATCAGAAAATAACAATGAATTTCTGAATTAGGATATCAAGAGTATGGCCTTTATATGGTAATTTAATAAAAATATACTTTCTGCCCAAACTTATACATAATAGTTATCTCAAAAGGATTTAATAGACCAACAAACTTTTCCTTTTTCTATCACTATAACTAATCATTTAACAGAAATCCAAGGAAATTTAAGGATTATGCACCATGTTCATCATGTGGACAGGATCAGCACTTTCAACCTGTTCTTGAGAATTATGGCTCAAAGCAGAGTCCCTATAATATTCATAAGTAGCAGAGGAAATTTGATTTTCAATCATCTAAGCATTAGGGCTGGTGTGATGGCTCAGTTGGTAAAGTGCCAGCACAAGAGCTGAATTTAATCCCTAGAACCAGTGTGACAATCTGGACATGGTGGTGTGCATTTGTAATATGAGCCATGGGGAGGAAGACACGGGAGGTTCTTTGGGTCTGGACAACCAGCAAGTTTAGCCAACTCAGTGAAAGTCATTGTCTGAGAAACAAAAATCCATGGTTCCTCATGAGCAACATGAAGAGTTTATGCCTCAAACATACAAGCACATACGTGCATATGCACTCACATATGTGTACTCTCACACTCATGATCATGAACACACACATGCATAAAAACTAAAACTGAAAAATAAGCAATTAAAAATTAAAAATCTGTTATATATGCTCTTTTCTCCTACTACACTATACAATATAGATAGGCAGACAGATGATAGATGACAGATGACAGATAGATAGATAGATAGATAGATAGATAGATAGATAGATAGACCCCTACTATACTATACATAACGAATGGCACTATTTATCCAAATTTACTTCAAAACTTCAAAAAGTTTTGTTTCCTACTACGCAAAATTTCAGTGATGCTCCAGTGTTTGCAAACTTTGTACAAATGATGATTTACCTTGGCTATTATGCTTTTTGCACCTGTGGCTATACAGGAAATTACACAAAAACAAGCAACCTTTCTTGCTTTATGCCTTTTATGAATTGCCAAAAGCAAAAGCCATCAATTTCAAGGCAAGGAGAGTTTACTCTGAGCTTTAAAATGGCATGAAGTTGATGGATGCAAGAGCTTCTTGTACATTAGGTTATTGTCCTTGCCCCATATGGACAGGAATCAGCTAGTTCAAATGGTCTGTTCCTGAGAATTATAGACCATAAATGTCTATGCCATGCTATTTGAAATTAATGATGTCCCTCACTTTATGAGGGTATACTTCTTGTCTAATTTGATTCTTAAATTTTGTTTGTTTTATTTAATATAAAAATCATTTCACTTAATGTATAAAACAGAATCAACTTTATACATAAGAACATAATATTCAGTTGTCTTCACCATTTTCTATAATAATTTATATAACATAATATGTTTATTTAAGAATTGCCAAACTTATCTTAATAAATGAGAATTATCTAGAATGTTACTAGAATTTTACCAACAAAAAGATAACAAATCAGAAACAACATATGTGAGATCCTAATGCATTTGATTTTTTCCAAAGCATAACCCCAAAACAAACAACAAAACACTGAAAATTAATTTTTTCTTCCATGTTGGAGAAAGTCAGTAGGAATCTTTCCTAGTGCTCATGAAAGATTTCTTTTTCCCTGAGTAGAGCTGTAGGCCTGTGGGAACCGTCTATGCTCAGCTAGTAGTTGCTCTCCTTTCTTGTTCACCTGTGCATACCATTAACTTGATAACTAAGAATGGCTTCAGTTCAATGTGTACTTAGTACTATTGACTGCCAGCATAATTTTTACAAATATAGAACTTATAGGACCTTTGTGGATTTGACAGACACAGTTTTGCTTTTACAAGGGTATACTAGAGCACATTTCTTGAGATCAAGAATCAACTTTATATATAAACTATTCTTAAGAATTTTGGCTCCCAAGGAAAGTCACTATAATATTCACAAGTAGCAGTGGAAATTCCATTTTAAATCATCTAAGCATTGGGTTTGGTACAATGGCTCATTAGGTAAAGTGCTAGCAGGAGAGGCTGAGTTTGATCCCTAGAACCAGTGTAAAAATCTGAGGTGTATTTTTTCTCAATTAGGCACCTGTGTACCATTGTATTGTTAGTGAACTACCCCTTACTTCTACTCCTTCATTGTCCCTTCAACATACAGAGGTTCTCAGGATATATTCGTGTTGAGTCCCATGTTACATGGTGTTTTGGAAAATCAGAACTCGTCCATGGCTGCTATTTAAACCTAGCTGGACCATTACTTGCTGGGTGAGCTTGTATCTATTCATCTCGCTGACTCAGGCCTTTCAACTGTAAAGCAGTATTGAACTTATAAACTTGTTTTAAGAAATATATATTTTAATGTTCATGAAGAATGCAAAACTGTCATGGTACATAATAAAGTATTAGTAGCCATTGCTTATACATTTCTGCAAGGCAAATGGTCAACTAATCAATTATTGGTATCAAAGTACTAATACAAAGAGATATTTTCACCTAACTTGTCTTGCTATTTCAACATGTTTTAATAGGGAAGTCTTTGTAATAATTGAATCCATTTTATTTTGATATCTGTGTCAGCCTCAAAACTGTTCATATTCTTTCAGCTAAACATTTACTGTCTAAATTTCACCAGGGTAAAAGATTGTCAGTTCACAAAATTGTATAAATGACAAAGTTGAAATCTTGAATTTAACAACTTTATCAGTAAGACTCCAAGTTCACTACACTTTCAAATATTAGAAATATATACTGTAAAAATCAACTCAGGACAGGTGCAGTGACAGAGTCAGTGGAATTTGCTACCTGTCTTGCATTGGTAATGAGATTGACTGATAATTCTTCATTGCTCTAAATATCTAAACTTCACTAATATGAATTCAAGTCTGTGAATTACATTTTATATGTAGCAAACTGGTAAGCAAATTTGATTTCATGCAAATATTTTGAAGTGGCTTTGTTATTAGACAAATGGTATGTGAGTGCTACTAATATGCCTCTATCAATACACTGGATGGAAATGCCTCCATCCACAGGGAAAGTGTCAGCATTAATAAAACAATGTCATGCTGCACCTTCCTCATAGCTGGACTATATTGACATGAAAAATTATACTGGTAGAAACCCAGAACTTCTCAAATATAAATAACCTTACTGTTTTATGAAATTTTTATTAGGAATGGTAACTAAGGAGAAGGAAGAAATTGCTGCAGACAATTTTATAGCCATCTATTGACAACAGGATTTGTGGTAAAATGTAAAATCTATTTTTGTTATATAATATTGGATGTTCTATTTATTAAACAATGACATACCAGTGGGCAAAAACTAAGTTTTATGTAGGAATTATTGATATGAAGAAAATAAATGGATATGTTTGGTAACTCTTAGTATCATAAAATCTCTTTAGAATGTTTAACATAGCAACAATTAGGACACTTGGAAGTATAAAGGATAAAGGCTTCTGGAATGAAGCTGATACTTCCTTTGGAAGGTTAATATTTATGGACATTTCCTGAATGATTAACATAGTTTGCTTCTTAAAGAGGAATAAGGCAGAAAGGTACATTTTAATCGAATTCTTAAGATTAATATAAATTATTCAAATTTAATTAAATGCTATATTTATTCAGATATGTAAATATGTCATTGAGTATAGGTAGAATACTTCTAAATGATTACAAATATTCAATTTATATAATTTTACAATGTATATCAAAATATGCAAATTTTGTTCCCTGTAACACTACAGTTCATAACAAAAGAAAGAAAATGCATACTGCATTTAGCTTTTTGAGCCAGAAGTGTAGCTAAGTGCTAGACTGCACTTGTGTGAGACCCTGGATTCCATACTCAGCACCATCACAGAACAGAATGCTAAATCTAACTGTTAATTAGTCTTCTTGTGCATGAGTCCTGGTGACAAGAACTAAAATGGAATACAGTACTCAAGGACCATTATTTCTTCCAAATGCGTTCACATTTATCCAAGGAAATAGCTTTATTACCATTTTTATATGCATTAAGAGTTTCTATAAATAGAGAAATAGGTATATACAAAGAATTATTTCAACAGAGCAGCTGACTCCAGGAATATTGGAATGAAATTCTTTTACAATTCACATGTGTATATCAACTTCCAGAACCACTTCTATTCTGAGAGAGGGCTGGGTTCCTGTGACACTGTTGTGTTCCATCATTCTGTTTATGGAGGTGTGTATAATCATTGCTTTGATAGACTGATGATGACCTGATGACCCTAATCCATTCTAAACCTATTACCAAAAAACATTTGGAGTAAAACTCCAGCAATGAGATAAAGTTCCTTTCAGACTTAGGTAAGACCCAAAGGCAAAAAAAAAAAAGGCACTTGAAAGTATACCTACTTTGTAACTGTATGTTGGAAAAGTTTAAGCATCCAGAGGTTTAACTGTGGTTGAAGATTGTTTTCTTGTTTTCCTAATAAAACTTGAATAATAATTCAACTACTATTTTTGTTTACTTTAAAAGTTTTCTGAGATTTTGTTTGAGCTTTACTGAAATAAGATATTTTAATGTTTTTTATTGACAACCTCTCTCTATATAGACAATATACCATGATACAATCACATCCAACCACCCTTCATTTCCGCCCCCCCACCCCAAATTCCCCTCCACGGAATCTCTTCTATTTCAGTGTCATCATCTTTCCCTCTTACTATGCAAATCTTGTGTAGGTGGGGTAAGCCACTGGATATAATACTGACTTTGTATCTGGAAGACTATAATGGGAAGCACCCCTCCCCTTCTTTTGGATCTTACATTCTTTCTACACCTCTTCCACAATCGATCCTGAGCCTTGGAGAGTGCAATAGGGATGTCTCACTTAGTGCTGAACAAACAACTGCCATTTCTTCTCAGGACTATATTGAGTTTTGAGTCTCTACAATGGTTACTGCCATCTACAAAGAGAAGTTGCTCTAACCAAAAGTGAGGGTAGCTTAATATATGGACACAAACATAGGTAATTAGTGGGCAGTTGGTGAGCATACTGTATCCATTTAGCCAAACAACAGTAGTAGTTTCATCCTCTTCAGTTTATAACCTCTCTAGTCACAAGGTATTTTAAAGATATTTTATTTATTTTATTTGAGAGAGAGGGAAGGGAGAGAGGAAAAGGCAGATAGAGAGATAATGGACATGCCAGGGTCTCCATCCACTGCCAACAAACTCCAGGCACAAACACCACCTTGTGCATCCAGCTTACATGGGTACTGGGAATTCAAACCTGTGTTTTAGGCTTTGCAGGCAAGCTCCTTAACTGCTAAACCATCTCTCCAGCTTGCCATAATCTTTTGATTAGATTTTTAGTACCAGACATGAAATCCCTCATGTCCAATCATTGAGCAGCTGGTTTTCCCCTAACAGACATGCCACCATTGCACCAGTTGTCATATTTGGCCTGGCTAGCCAGCCATAAAATTTGTAGGGTCAACTGCTGGTTATGACTGTTGATGACCTTTATTCCCACATAGGCTGTATAGTTATTTCCAGCATCCTGACAGCTAGCAAACAGGCAGGACTCTTGCAGTTCAGGCCCAACTTGAATTCTCAGTGTCCTGAAGCACAAGCATGTGGTGTCTTCAGCAACAGAATCTTACTTCAGACCTATAAATGGCATCAATTTGGGTCACAGGGTGGGTTTTACTTATCCTACCTTCTAAAGGGTAGGAGCTCCCTGTGCTTTCTCCCCTTTTCACTTTTAACCTAATAAAGTATCTCTTAAGTTTTTAAAGAAGCAAATGGATACAGAATCTGTGCTCTCAAACCATGGCATTTTTTGGTCTTATATAAGTGCTATGAATTTGGTGTATTTTATCCAGGATTGTATCCCAGTCATTTGGTGAGTACTGGACATAAGAAAAGTAACAGTTATTTTCCTAATCTGTGAATGGTTTACAATGTTTGCATACAGTGTGAAAAATTAAAGCAATATTGTTTGGAAGGGTAAATTACATGGAGAAATATAACTGTCAAATTAGTAGGACATTAAAATATTACAATTTATAAAGGATTTTATTAATTTCCTATAAAAAGGAAAGTATGTTAATATCACAATTTTCATGGACTAATATGTTACTAATATGTACACATTCACAATCAATTATTTAATTTTTGTGCATAGTAAAAACAAAACATTGTATTGGTTCATTGATAAGATTTACATTTAAATAAAATCTCATAAGTACAATTAAGTATTAACTTTTGATCAAATATTTAGTGGAGAGAAAACTGAGTACAAAACAGGAGAAATATTTGAAGTTATGACAATAGCATACATAAAAATTAAGCTTTCTTAGTTTAACAATGGTATGAACTTTGGATTAATATTTGAGTTAATCCAAAGTCAAAAGACCTACAGATATTTTTGCATTCATTATTTTATAAATAAATAATTACTTTGAAAAACTTTCCCAGGAAATTATATTAAAAGATTATATTCCCCCAAAATATAAAATATTTTTGTGCTTAACTAATTCATGTTTTAAGAAAGAAGACTAAACAGATAAAAATGTGAAAAATTAATCACAATTAAATTGAAAAATTGTCATTAACTATTAGAGCTCTTAGCCAAGACAAAGGTTTTTTTTTTTTTTTAATTATACATGTAAGTATGAGTATGTACAAATGTGCATATATTTGTGTGCATATTCATGTGGAAATCAGAGGATAACTTCAGGCATCATCCTTAGAAACATCACTCACTTTTTTTGAGATAGGGTCTCTCGTTGCCCTATTGACTCACAATTTTGCTTGAATAGCTAGCCAGTGCCCTCCTGGAATTCTGTCTCCTTTTCCAGCCCTGGAATTATAGCTATGTACTGCAATGTGGAGCATTAAACAAAGATATTCTTAATAGATGTTATAGAAGGAAAAGTTGCTGATGCTTATTTAATTAAGTGATTTACTAATCGATGGGATTAAGAGAGTTCTCTAGAAAAGAGAAGTATTTTAAATCCTTATAGAAATTACGTCCTAAAACAGAGCTTTTATCTAAAACTGAATGTTACAAGCATTTTATAGCAGAGACCTTAGAAATGCTTACAAATAGCAGTAGTTGATTTAGAATCTATTGTCATACCTTTCAATTAACACATCTTCTAGATCAGTGAACAATTATTGAACACTTTTTCCATAAGAAATTTCTTCAAAAAGATCTCTTCAGACATAGATTTCCAAGTTTTTTAGGTTTTAAAATATGCAGAGAACATTAATGCATTACCTCTATAATGGTGTTATGAGCCACAGAGGTAACATATTAAAGTTTTGTGACCATGCCACATGGGAGCTGGAGTGGAAATGATAAGCTATGTAAAGTAGTTTATTTTAAGAACAATATTTTCCAAAGTGATCATTTTAAGAGATGTCATCTCTTCTTCCTTGGGGGCCACAATACTCTGAAATTTCAGACTATATACTATCCTCCCAGTGAAACACCTAACTTATAGGAATGAAGTCAATTATGTTTAACACAAACACAATGATTAGTTTTTGAATGCTTCTTTCTTTATTGAATACTCCCACCATTTAAAATTATCATATTTTATGTTATTTTACATGACAATATATAAGTGGGATTTAAGTATATATACTGTTCTGTAACTTTTAATAATTTTTACTTAACTAATAAAAAATATAAGATATTTTGTACTGATGGTGACATGGTAAAATTATGCATGCCAGCACTGGGGAGGCTGAGATAGAAAGATTGTGAGTTTGAAGCTAACCTGTATTATATAGCAAGACCTAGTCTCAAAAATAAATAACAAAATAAAAACAACAGGAAAAATTTAGAACAAATGTGTTATTTTGCTCCCTATAATCAAAAATATTATTTTATGTTCAACAAATAATTTTGTCATTTTGGAACAATATGTTTAACATTTAGATGAGCAAATATTTTTGTAAAAATCACCAAAAAACTATAAATGTAGATTTAAAAAGTGCTTACTTATATTTATATATTTTATATGCAACTAGTTATTCCCTGAAACAAATACATAACCTGAAACATCTCTCTCTCTCTGCTATTCTATCACAATGATAGTTCCCTTACAGTTCCATTAATTCTGTAGTGGACACACAGCCCCATTTTGATTTGTTTTCTGTGTTATTCGCAATTAATTTGCCAAAACTAACAATTTAATCATACAAAAACATTGTTCAAAATGTTTTTATAATTCATACTTTTAAAAAATGAGTTGAAAACTTTTATGGTAACATTCAGATAGGTAAATATTTTATTTTAATTATAATAATAGTACATCTCATTTCATTATTTTGAAATTCATTATTATTCTAATAATAATAATGATGATGATGATAATAATAATAATAATAATAATAATAATAATAATAGTGTATCTCATTTGTGTCTCTATCAATAGGTGGAAAGAAGCTAGTTGTAAGAATACCCATACCTGGGTGCTGGAGAAATGACTCAGTGGTTAAGGCCTTTGCCAGCAAAGCCTAAGGACTCAGGTTTTATTCCCCAGTACCCAATAAAAGCCAGATGCACCACATGGTGAATGCATCTAGAGACCCTGACAAGGCTATTCTCTTTCTTTCTGTCTCTCATTTCTCTCTCTCTCTTTTTCTCTCTCTGTCCTCTCTCTCATCCATCTGCCTCCTCTCACATTTTCAAATAATAAATAAACATTTTTAAAAATTAAGTAAAAGAATACCACACCTGGATTAACCAGCAAATGGCTTGTTTACAGTCAGCACTAAGCCATCCACATGTCAAGTTGCCCTGAAGCCCATTGATGTCAACACCTCTGTCTTAGTCAAGCTTGTAGAGGGCTTCTTCCTAACACAGAATGTGCTTCACCTGGTGGGGTCAAGTTGCACTGTCTTTCAGTCACTTTTAGCTTTGTATTGCGGAGAACCATGTTTTGTTTTGTTTTGTTGTTTTGTTTTCCATTTAAACTATGTTCTCCATTTGAAATGCCCTTTGTTTTTTTCTCATTATCACCAATGATGAAATAAGAGAAAATGATTCATTATTTATAGTTGAATCGCTTTGAAATCACTCATTTGGAATTATATGTCTCCTGCATGTGTTTTCCTATGACCTTTACTATGGAGTTAATCTTACTTTACTCTGATGATCCAGTGACTCTCAAACCTGACTTCCTCTCATAATGAGAGAAACTACAGCCAAGCTCATTTTCTATTCATTCTCTGGGTTCACATTGTACCTCAAATTGTGTGAATTTATAGTATAAATGATGAAAGTGATGCTCACATATCTGGAAGGAAGAATCATAAACTTCTGCATAGATTTGTGCAAAGACATCTTAGTGAAACATGCTTTAAACTTTTGTGAGAAGCTTCTTTCTTCCTTGCCATCTGAGCTCCTATTTACTTTTCACTTCTGTTTAGAACTCTTGCTATAGTGAACATCTTCCTCATTTTTTCCATTAAATTTGACTGGAATCTAGAAAGAATTGTTCATCAGAAAATGTACATCAATGTTTCCTCCCTTTGAATTTATTTCTGCTATATATACTATGATTTTTTTCTTGACTATTAATCATTCATAGACTTTAATAACTCTAGTATCCAAATTCTTCAGAACTATTAACACAGTTACTCTGGTAGTAGTAGAATCACTCAGGGAGTTCTTCAGTTAATATCTTTTGATATTTTAGAGTGAACATGCTAAGAAAGATGAACATTTTTACAAGTGGAGAAATAAGTCAGAGTGTTTGTAGGGTATAACGTTAGCAGGTCACAATATTTAGTATCTAGGACTATAAAAAGTACTATGCATACCTGTTTTGTCTCATTGACTTAATTTTCTCTGAAAAAGATGGGGAACTAAAACTTTAAATTATCCTTTTCCATCATGATTTTAAATAACTAAATATACATATTTTTAATTGGTAACATTAGTCAATGAAATAGTTAGTATTTCTAAAATGGTTCAGTCTATATTATAACAACTTGGCCAAGGCACTTAATAGAAAGTAGACTTATTTAGAGTTTTCAGAACTATTCAGAGTTTACCTAACATGAGGCTCAGACCATTATAAATTATTAAAGTGTTTAAGAACACTTAAACATGTTGGAGCCTTGTCCCTGCTCTGTTGCCAGGAGCTAGAAATGCACAGCGACAGGACTGTTTTCATCATTAAACCTCCCATCATGGTATTAGGTGGGAGTTTTCAGAGACATGTGGGGCTATAAAATAACTATTAATCTAAAAGAAATCATCCCTTGATCAGGTAGACACCTGCATCAGGGTCTTGCTGTTCTTCACAGTCAAAATTGATGTACATGTTGTCATCTGTTAGTTTTGTGGTATGCCTTCTTAAAGAAAATTGTAAGTAGCATAGAGTACATCTATCACCTCCTGATTTCCAGCAAACCACCCAAAGCTTAGTGGATTAAAACAAAAGCTTTCAGGTTGCCTGTGGGCTTTGCTATGACATTCTTCTGGTAACATCTGGGTTAGTAACAGAGAGGCTTCACTTCATATACTGGCTGGGGGATCTCTGGACAGGGAGGTCTTGATTGAGACTGACTCTGTGCTGCATGAGTTCTGTATTCTACTACAGAGTGAATACAGTCTCATGTGAAGGCATACAAAACAACAAAGGAAAACTAAGTACAACAAAACTGTTACATTGAGATCTCATAGATATGCCAGAGTTATTATTGAAAGGAATTTACAAAGATTACATGCATTGGTCAATAACTGGAACAATATGCCACCTGAGATAAGTACATTCCAAAAAAATTTTAATATTTCTAGGCATAGTTATAAGACTATATTCTGAAGACTTGATAATATTAAACTTTTAGCAATTGTGAGATATTGAAGTACATATCAATATTTAGTATAAATTTTAATATCAAAGACATAAAAAACCAGATACGTATGTATGCAAGAAACCTTGCCTCAAAAATCAATGCTTCATCTTTATTTGCAAGTTGTCATTTTAAAAAGCATTTTTCCACCTTATGAAAATAATTTTAACAATAAATTCCTAATTAATTTTTTTTGAGTTTAAAGCTATGAAAATTTTGAGTTTAAATTCTCCATATCCTTATACACACTTGTCATTCTGTTGTTTTGTTTTATATATGTTTTGATAATATACATTATCAAGATGTCCATCATTGTGATTTAGAGTTGCATTTTCCTCATTTTGTAGTATTGAGCATATTTTCATATACCTGCTTCTACTTGGTATTGATTGAATGTCAGTATTCTTCCAAAGTTCAGATGTTGAAATTTAAAGTTCTAGGTGATGGTATTAGGCATTAAGTCCTTTCAGAGGTGATTAGTCAGAAGGCTCAACATCAGAAAATAGATGAATTTCCACAACAATGGAGTGTCAGACACAGGAAGGGCCCCAGGTTAAAAGCAGGCCTAAGCTATCAGACACAGAACCCAGGCTACAGAGAGGTCTCAGCAGCCTGGATCTGGGTAAATCTCAGGTACCAGGAACTGGCAGGAGTAAGGCCCCTCCCTGCTCCTGGGAGGTCACAGTAAGCCTGGACCCCTGGACAAATCTAAGGCACTAAGACTGCCAGGAAGAGAGCTGTTCCCTCCTCCCAGCCCAGGGCACCTGGACATCCTGATAAGACTTCAGCTTCACTCATAATCCTGTGACCTTTGGCCAGTTACCTAGGAAACTCCTTATATAGTACCTGCCAACAGCCTTTAACAGCCCATCCCCCTATGACTCATACCCTCTACCTCTTCTTGCTACTACGTAGCTCACCTGACCCTCTCCTTCCATTCTGGAATGAATGTCCCTATATGCCAGCTAGTCATTGACAAATAACCTTTGAACCCACCAATTCCCCTGGGACCCTCTACCCACTCACTCTCTCTCAACTGCTTATAAAAACCCAGTTCTGGGCTGGAGAGATGGCTTAGCGGTAAAGGCGCCTGCCTGCAAAGCCTAAGAACGCCTGTTCAATTCTCCAGGTCCCATGTTTAGCCAGATGCAAAAGTGATGCAAGGGCACAGTGCTGCACATATGCACAAGGGGGCACACACATCTGGAATTCGTTAACAGCAGCTGAGTTGCATGCCCATTCTTTATCTTTCTCTATTCTCTCTTTATCTGTCTCTCTCAAATTAAAAGAAAAGAAAAGATAAGATGATAAGATAAGATAAGATGATAAGATAAGATGAGATGATGAGATGAGATAAGAAAAGAAAGCCCAGTTCCTTGTTAGATAAATGAGAGCTGTTCTCTGAAGCCATGTCCTGGGTGTTTCTTCCTGTTGCACTCAGAGCCACTCAAGACCCTGCTCCACGGTTGCCTGGACGCTTGTTAGATAAATGAGAGCTGTTCTCTGAAGCCGTGTCCTGGGTGTTTCTTCCTGTTGCACTCAGAGCCACTCAAGACCCTGCTCCACGGTTGCCTGGACGCTTCAAGGCAGCGCATGATGGCCACTTGAGGAACCAGGGACACACAACTGGCGACTTAACAGGCATCTTCTGAGACACACTGGGGGTAAGTGAGTGCTCCTCAAGAGGGATAATCATCATCTAGGGGAACATTGGCCTCCTGCGGCCCATGCTTCCATGTTTTGAGGTTTGGGAGGATCTTTCCTTTTCCTCCTTTACTTTTGTTTTGCACCATCATGAGGGACCAAATAAGGTAAATGGGCAGCTGACATCTTTTGGCCAAAGCCACTTTTTGGCATTGACTGAAGGCCCCTAGCCCACCCTTGGACCCCAAAAGCCCACCAGGGCATTGGCAACAACCTACTATTCCTCTCTGACTCCCAAACTGGTAATGCAACAACCATTTAAAGGCCCTTAGTGCGGTTGCCAGACTCTTAAACTTGTGGACAGGCTTGCAACTGGACCTTTGGGGAATTCCCCCTGGTGCTATCTAGCCCTTGGGAACATTGCCCTCTGGTCTTGATGTCTCTACTCTTTTTCTATCATGGGCAATATTGGCTCCCACCAGAAGGAATCTCAGATTATGGATTAAGGGCTCTCCTGAAAGTCAGGGGAATTAAGCTCTACCAGAGAAAGGCTATCTCCTTCTGGGAAGAAGCACTCCAGATCTCCCCCTGGATGATTTCTGGGGATCCATATGACCCAGATACATGGGCCTGCATAGCTTATTTAGCCAGGAGATAGGAGGTCGGGAAGGAAACCCCTCCCTTCTCTTTTTTCCCAATCACCACAGCTGTTAGGCAATGCATTGGGCCCCCTAAGACCTCTTCAACAGAAAAATCGTATGATGACTCCAATGAGGAGAGTCCTGAGGATTGGCCACTGGTGGACCTCAGTTCCATTGAAAAGCAATATAAGAAGTTGGAAAAAAGATAACCCCAATCTCCCCTACACCCACTCCTCTTTATCCCACTTTGCCATCATACCAGCCTCCCAATCCAGGCTGCCCTCCTCCAGACTCTGTTACACAGGCCAAAAGAATCTCACCATGATAAACTCCCCTGGCCAGGAACCCCCTCCATCTGCCTCCCCGTTTATGATCACACTAAAACTATGTGAGGCCTGAGATAATAATAGAAAGACATTCAATCAGGAAGTAGCAGCCTTTCCTGTTAATGTTTGTGGTGGTTTGATTCAGGTGTCCCCCATAAACTTCAAGTGTTCTGAATGCTAGGTTCCCAGCTGATGGCAACTTGGGAATTAACACCTCCTGGAGGCAGAGTATTGTTGGGGGTGGGCTTATGGGTATTATAGCCAGCTTCCCCTTGCCAGTGTTTGGCACACTCTCCTGTTGCTGTTGTCCACCTTATGTTAACCAGAGAGTGATGTCCACCCTCTGCTCATGCCATTGTTTTTCCTGCCATCATGGAGCTTCCCCCTTGAGTCTGTAAGCCAAAATAAACCTCTTTTTTTCCCACAAGCTGCTCTTGGTCAGGTGATTTCTTCCAGCAATGCGAACCTGACTGCAACAGTAAAGTGGTACCGAGGAGTGGGATTGCTGCTAGACACCTGACTATGTGGCTTTGGCCTTTTGAAGCTGATTTTCAAGAGGAATGTGGAAGGATTTGAAACCTTGGCCTAAGAGACACCTTGCAGTGCTGTAAGTACAGCTTAATGGACTATTCTGGACAGAGCTGAAAGACCTGAATGCAGTAAGAACTAAGGACTGTGAGGTTTGGCTTATGAGGGAGAGAAAGAGCTTTATTTGGACTGGGCTAGCAGTTTGTGTGACAAGTTTGCTGTTATGCCCATATCCTGAGAAGTGGTGCAGGGTTGCTTTGCATAGAAATGAACTGGTGTGAGCAGAGGGATATGGCACAAAAAAAAAAAAAAATGAAATCTTTGGGTGAACTCTGCCCATTCAGCTGCAACTAAGAGATTACAACCTTTGAGATTGGGCCAGCTAACCTGCACTGGGGCAACAGGAAGAATGCAGACTCTTTTGAAGGGGCCTGAATGCTGAAGGAGTGTCCTGTTCTTCAAAGTCTGATTTATTCCCCCCTGGATTAACAAATTGGCACCCTACCTGGTATTATGGAGTATAACAAATGCAGGAAAGAGAGGGTCATTGAGTTTTTAACGCGGTCTTGTGTTTTGGAAATGGCCATGGGCAGTGTGAAGCAGGTTTGCTGGATGCCTGCATGGAGATCCCATGGGGCCATGAGGATGGACCGTGGGTTGCAGTGGAGACCCAGTGGAGATGCCGGGACTATGAGATGGCTGCCAAGGAGAGCTGCCGGCCCTGGATGAAGTTTTCCAGGACTGTGAGTAGCCTAGCTGGAGGGGTGGAATTGGAACTCCAGAGACTTGTTTGCTGGTTAGAGCATCAGACTTGGAGATTTGTCACCGACTAGTTGTTAGATTGGAATTAGAGTTTGACGTTTGCCCTGGTTGTTTAAAATCTTGTATTGGTTAAGTATTTCTTTGTTTTGCCCAATGCCATCCTTTGCAGTGTGAATGTTTTATTCTGTGCCATTATGGGTTTTTTGGGGGGATATTTTTGGTATTATGGCTCAATTAAAAGACCTTGGATTATGGGAATGTATGAACATCATTGGAATTGATAAAAACTATGGGGACTTTTAAATTTGCATGAATGCATTGCATTTTACATCGTGTATGGTTATCAGTTTATGGGGGCCAGGGGCGGAATGTGGTGGTTTGATTCAGGTGTCCCCCATAAACTTCAAGTGTTCTGAATGCTAGGTTCCCAGCTGATGGCAACTTGGGAATTAACACCTCCTGGAGGCAGAGTATTGTTGGGGGCGGGCTTATGGGTATTATAGCCAGCTTCCCCTTGCCAGTGTTTGGCACACTCTCCTGTTGCTGTTGTCCACCTTATGTTAACCAGAGAGTGATGTCCACCCTCTGCTCATGCCATCGTTTTTCCTGCCATCATGGAGCTTCCCCCTTGAGTCTGTAAGCCAAAATAAACCTCTTTTTTCCCACAAGCTGCTCTTAGTCGGGTGATTTCTGCCAGCAATGCGAACCTTTGGGGAATTCCCCCTGGTGCTATCTAGCCCTTGGGAACATTGCCCTCTGGTCTTGATGTCTCTACTCTTTTTCTATCATGGGCAATATTGGCTCCCACCAGAAGGAATCTCAGATTATGGATTAAGGGCTCTCCTGAAAGTCAGGGGAATTAAGCTCTACCAGAGAAAGGCTATCTCCTTCTGGGAAGAAGCACTCCAGATCTCCCCCTGGATGATTTCTGGGGATCCATATGACCCAGATACATGGGCCTGCATAGCTTATTTAGCCAGGAGATAGGAGGTCGGGAAGGAACCCCCCCCCTTCTCTTTTTTCCCAATCACCACAGCTGTTAGGCAATGCATTGGGCCCCCTAAGACCTCTTCAACAGAAAAATCGTATGATGACTCCAATGAGGACAGTCCTGAGGATTGGCCACTGGTGGACCTCAGTTCCATTGAAAAGCAATATAAGAAGTTGGAAAAAGATAACCCCAAACTCCCCTACACCCACTCCTCTTTATCCCACTTTGCCATCATACCAGCCTCCCAATCCAGGCTGCCCTCCTCCAGACTCTTGTTACACAGGCCAAAAGAATCTCACCATGATAAACTCCCCTGGCCAGGAACCCCCTCCATCTGCCTCCCTGTTTATGATCACACTAAAACTATGTGAGGCCTGAGATAATAATAGAAAGACATTCAATCAGGAAGTAGCAGCCTTTCCTGTTAATGTTCAACCATTAGTTCCCAGTCCCCAATTAATGGGGATAGGCAGTCCTTTACAGGCATATGTTACCAAGGAAGCCTTTATGCGGAAGGATCCAGATGGAACTACAGGTCTCCTCTGACCCCTAGTAGCCTACGTAACAACAAACCTTTTAGGGAGGGACATCATCAAGGCCTTAGATGTAGTTATTGCCAGTAATATAAAGGGAGAATGCATTGAGATGGAAGAGTATGAGAGATACCTTTGCTGGTGTCACCCTCAATCCTAAAGGCCACCGTTAAGTACAAAAATCCCTGCCTAGAATGGCTCTCTGATGAACCAACCTGGGTTGAACAGTGGCCTCTGCCAAGGGAGAAACTTGAAATCCCAAATCAGTTAGTAACAGAACAATGTGAACTTAATCACATCTACCCCTCACGGAGCCCATGGAACACTCCTGTGTTTGTAATTCAAAAGGGCTCAAGAGGATGGAGGTTACTACAAGATCTTAGGGCCATAAATAAAGCCATGTGCATGTGGGGTGCCCGTCAAAGAGGACTGCCCTTCTTTCAGCCATTCCAGCCAACACCCCATTCCTTGTTATTGATATTAAAGATTGTTTCTTTTCTATCCCCCCGAGACTGACAGCACTTTGTGTTCTTGGTCCCCTCCATCAATAAATCAGGACCTGCCAAACACTTTGAATGGATAGTTCTGCCCCAAGGTATGTCTAATAGCCCCACTATATGCCAAGAAGCAGTTACTACAGCATTAAGGCCACATTTAGATCAAGGCCTTAATATCTATCCTTACATGGATGGCATCCTAGTATGGAAAGCCTCCTCCACCTCACTAGCTGAGCTAAGCGATCAATTAATACCTTCCCTCATTGAGGGAGGCTTCAAAATTGCCCCAAATAAAATCCAACTTATATCACCTATAACTTTCCTGGTGACAGAACTCTCCCTCACCTCTGCATGGCCTCTTAAACTCATACTCTCCTTTCCCCAGAAGCTCACATTGGCCTCTTTTCAGAGCTTTCTGGGGACCTCAGTTGGCTCCAGCCATGGCTCCCTGTCCATACCAGTGATTTATAACCCTTATTTGACATATTAAAAGGTGACAAAGATCCATCCTCCCCCGTCTCCTAAGCCCAGAGGCAAAAAAGGCATTAACCAAGGTTAATAAAATATTTTCTGATATGACCCTTGCCCAGTACTTGCCAGACAAGCCAACTCAGCTTATGATATTTAACACCTCCCCAACCATTATGGGAGCACTATACCAACCCCAAGGAGTCCTGGAATGGCTCCACACTTCCATTGGTGGTGCTTCATGCATATTAGTAGAGATTGATGCCCTCATGGCCATGATCAAAACTGGGCAAGACTGGGCTCTCCAAACCATAGGCAAAGAGCCTGACACTGTCATAACCCCCTTCTCCCTCACTGATATACAATGGCTATTCAGGAGCCACTTCCAATTTGCAATCAGTCTAATAGGCTTCCCTGGTCAAATTGACAACAATTACCCTAATGAAAAATGGATTCTTGCAATACCCCTTTTAAAATGCCTTCCACCCTGGAGCACTCCCCCCATTTTTATAAATGGTGAAAGAGGGGAGCAGCTGTAGTTCTTTACCACCCAGGAGATCAACCCCCCACCATCATTTTTAAGGAACTTCCTAACAGATCCCCACAATATAAGGAACTGTATGACATTCACCTGGCACTCCTACGGGAAGAAGGCCCCTTTAATCTCTTTTCAGATAGTATTTATGCTGTTAACTTACTCCCCTGGCTTGCTTGCTCACATATCCAATTAGATGAAAACCCTCTTTCATTGCTGTTGATAAAAGTCTCCAACCTCATTTGCAAAATACCCCCACAGTTTGTACAACACATAAGGTCTCACAGCCCCTAACCAGGCCCCCTCACCAAGTGAAATTCATTAGCAGACCAGGCGGCCTCCTATGGAGATCCAACAGACATCTTCTTGGCCACCCTTGAGGAAGTAGAAAAATTTCATGCTAACACCCATGTACACCTTAAGGGATTACAATCACACTCCCCTCTGATTCCCCAAAATCAACTCCAGCATATACAAAAAACCTGCCAGTCCTGTGCCTCACTAATAACAACTGCCCTTCAGACAATGGGTACTAACTCCCGAGGCCTCAAGGCCAATGTCCTTTGACAGATTGACATCACTCATATTCCCCAATTTGGCCATCAGAAATGTGTCTTTGTGTTGGGATACCATTCCCATTATATATGGGCCACAAACAGGAGAAAGCTCAAAAAAACCTCCTACATCATATGCTCTCTACCTTTGCCATCATCATCATGCCCCCATGAGATAAAAACTGATAATGCCTGACTTTTGTCAGTTCCTCATTGAAAGCCTCTTGCATGCAATGGAAGATTACCCATCATACAGGAATTGCACATAACCCTCAAGGCCAAGGCATAATAGAAAGAACATACCAAACCTTAAAAGCCCAACTTAAAAACAGGAGCCCAATACCTACCTGCCCAACTTTCAGTTAGCCATGGCTCTGGCTATTTTAAACATTTTCAGTTTATACAAAACCTCCAAATAACCCCCATCACCCTCCACTGGCACATACCAGAGACTGCCCCTCCCATCCTGGTGTAATGGCAAGATCCTTTAGATGGAATGTGGAAGGGACCCGACCCCCTTCTCACTACAGTGAGGGAATTTGCTTGTGTTTGCCCAGAGGACCAGCCCAGGGCCCATTTGGGTACCAGCTCGAAATGTCTTATTCCACCACACTGACCAAAGAGATGGCCTGCCTGATGTTGACAGATCAAGGACTTAAGAAACATAGGAAGAGCCACCCCCACCAGCACCACCTGAGTCAGAAAAAGGAGCCCCCTGGGGAGATGTCCATGCCAATGCCATAAGCTCTCCACCAGCCTCCCTCTTGGCAATTTTGTTGGTGGCTTTAACAATCTTACATTCCAATGCAAGTGTCTCTCTTACTGCCTGTCTCATGCCTGCCCCTCCATGGAGGATGGCACTTTGAAGCCTGAGAGTCCTATCAAGGGGTCAATAAAATCATTGGCACAGGATATTGCCCTACTAAGGGCTATCAGGACACTGTCATCTTCTGTGTCTAACCTAGGTCTGTGGTTTGGGTGGACAGTGTGGCATGCTTTGCCTATCACCCAACTAATAAAGGGTACCTTAAAGAAGAGAACTATTAGGGGGGATGCCAATACTATTACTGTGTAATTGACAGCTTTAGGCATCCAAACACTGTATGTACAGCCTCCAGGAAAACTAGAGAATGTATGCTCTCCATCCAAGACCCCTGGAATGAATGTTGGAGGACAGGGCTGATGGGAAAAAGTCTTTGCTAATATCTACTCCTTGTCTCCCTCTTGTACTCTTCATATTTCTAGACAGTATATCCCCGTTCCTGCTCAGTGCAAACTAACCATAACATTCTTTCACAGGAAAAACAAGTCATAGAAAAGATACAAACCACTATAACATGAGCACAAAATATCCAATATGTAGCCTATCTTCTCCCCTTTACCAGCCATCCTAATGCTTCTGACTGCTTCTTTTGTGCATTCCCTACCCATCCCCTGTTAACTGAAGTCCCTATTAATGCCACCCTTGAATACCCTACATCTATAACAAACTATTCTCAATCCTGCCTTACTGATATTCCCCTCTTTGATTTCGGTCAAGGTATGCCTCTTCACCTGTCCAGCTCCAAGCTAACCAGAGCTGAATGCCTCCTTTTAGTATTTCCATAACCAGGACCACTTGTGTCAAGACACCCACTCTCCTTTGGTGCAAAGGGGTAACCACCCCATGCATAAATGTTTCCTCTCCCACTTATTTTTCCCCAGTCTTGATTGTTTCACAGGTGTATCTCTATGAAGAAGAAGTGGCTTATGAACTCCAACTCTGCCAGCATCAACTGAGAGAGATTTTCATCCCCCTACTGGTGGGCCTCGATGTGATGCTGTACCAGGGGCCTCTGGTGCTGCAAGAGCTGCACTGGTCCAAACCAACCACCTTGTGGGGGACTTACAAAACAAGCTTAAGGCCATGATATCCACTACCAACAGCCTTAAATCTCTCCAGAGACAAGTGAACTCTCTCACAGGTGTGGTACTCCAAAACCATAGAGCCTCAGACCTCATTACTGTTGAACATGGGGGACATGTGTGGTCATGGGAGAAGAATGTTAAAACTCTCAAAAAACTCTGTAAGGAGCTGTTTGACCACTACAAGCCTGAGCACCCCACCACCTGGTTCTCTAACCCTTTAGTCACTTGGCTTCTCCCCTTCCTTAGCCCCCTCTTTGCTATAGGCAACCTATTACTTGTAGCCCCATGCCTCATCAAATTTTTCAGACAACAAATAAGTAATATTGCTAAGGTTGCTACTAATCAGGTTATCATGTACCACCTAGCTCTATCTGAACCTATGATAGAGTATAAAGATCTCACTCAATATGATGACACCACACCATTATAAAACAAAGGAAGAGCTGTGGGACACAGACAGGACCCTGGGGGTTAAAAGCAGGCCTAAGCTATCAGACACAGGCCCCAGGCTATGGAGAGGTTGCAGCAGCCTGGACCACAGGCATATCTTGGGTCCTGGGAACCGCAGGAGTAAGGCTCCTCCCCCTCACAGGGGTTTCAATGAGCCTGGAACCCCAGACAAATCTCAGGCCCCCAGACAGCAGGAGGAGGGTTGCTCCATCCCCCCAGTCCAGGGCACCTGGACATCCTGATAAGACTTGGGCTTTGCTCATAGCCCTGTGACCTTTGGCCAGTTACCTAGAAAATGCCTTACACAGTACCAGCCAACAGCCTTTACACAGCCCATTACCCCTATGACTCATACCCTATACCTCTTCTTGCCATTATGTAGATCACCTGACACTCTCCCTACATGCTGGAATGAACATCCCTATATACCAACTAGGCACCAGCAAACAATCTTTGAACCCACCAATCCCCTTGGGACCCTCTTCCCATTCTCTCTCTCCCTCTCTCTCAACTGCTTATAAAAACCCAGTTCCTTGTTAAATAAATGAGAGCTATTCTATGAAGCTGTCTGCCCTGGTGTTTCTTCCTGTCACATTCATGGCCACTCACGACCCTGCTCAATAGTTGCCTGGATGCATCTAGGGAACCAGTGCACCATGGCCCCTTAAGAAACCAGGGACCCACGATGGAGCTCCATCACAATGTCTGGTCTGTCCCTCTAGCTCACCATACAGATGCATGGAATTATTCCATTTCTGTCTTCTGCCCTCCTGCAATAAAAAGACATGGCAGAAGTCACCATCGATGAGGCAGATTTCACAAGACACCAGATCTGCTTGTGCCATGGTCTTCTGAGCCTACAAGAAATAAAATTTTAGAAGTATATAAATTGCAAAATCAGGAATTTTATTAAGAAATTCTAGAAGTATATAAATTGCAAAATCAGGAATTTTATTAGAAGAACAGATTACAGGGAGGGGAATGGCTTAAGTGAGGCCATGGGAAGAGAATGCGTAAAAGAAGGGCAGGGAGAGGGTCAATCTAAATTCAATATATTGTGAATAAGACTTATGTAAACCTACTTTTTTGAATAATGGCACATCTAGAAGCTGTAGACTGTTACTAGAAATTTTTCAGTGCCTGGGATGGGATACCTTCCAGTGAGTTGTTGGCCAAGGAGGTCCCGGTAGCCTCCAAAACATTAAAGGCTATTGCCAAAGCCCTTGGTTTCCCTTGAGAAACAGATAGTAAGACCCTATTGCTGAAGACATCTCTTGCCTGAGAAAGCAAGCTGGTGCTGAGCAGAAAACCTTCTCCCTATAGACTGGCCAACTGAAAGCTGGAAAAAGCTGCACTGCATGCAGCCGTATGGAAGACAGAAGTCATCAGCAGTGAAAACAGTGGACACTGATTATTCAAATTTGGCCATACAGGTCCAATGACTGAATGGGTGCAATAGTGGCATGTCTACTCTTGGGGTAACCAACTGCTCCATAATTGGACTGAAGGCCCTCTCTACGGGAGGGAATACATACCTGGTACTGAAAAACCTAAGCAAAAGTCTATGGCGGGTGAGGGCACGAGCCTTAGGGGTATAAAGCCTGCTCTTGTCTGACTAAATGTATATATTATTCCCACAAAGCGGCCCTGAAAGCACTACACTTAATGTTCATGTTCACATATTAACACTACTCTCACTTCTGGTTAGAGAAGCTTCTCTTTTCAGATGGCAATGACCACTGGGATGACCCAAAAGGCAACATAGTGCTGAGAAGAAGGGATAGAGGAGTGCCCAGCACTGACACACCTCTGTCACACCCTCCAAGGCTCAGGGACCATTGCAGAAGAGGGGGCAGATAGAATGGAAGAGCCAAAAGAAGGGTATGACTTCTTACAATGCAACTGCCCAGACAGAAATTGGCCTCAATATCCATGACCTTGCAGTGCCTAGCAATACCTTCGCAAGACCCTCAAAATAGAAGAAAAAGATGGTGATATCAAATTAAAAGAAAGACTAATGGGGAGAGGGAGGGGATATGATGGAGATTGGAGGTCTAAAGTGGAATGGGGGAGGGGAGGGAAATATCACATGTTTTTGTATGTAAGTAGAGAAGGTGTCAATAAAAAATAATAATTAATAAAAAAGAAATTTATACTTATCTATAGATTATTAAATGAAGACAATTGATATTTTGCTACTGTATTATAGGACTTACATGCATATAATATATATTTTAGGTAATTATATTATCTATATAAGTATAATATGTTTATATTAATTATATTTAATATATACATGTTACATGTATACATATATAATGTATGAAAGCTATCATTGTATAACTGGCTTTCATATTGTGGTAATCACATCAGAATATTCTCACTCATTGTAGGGAACATGGAGTGCTTAGTATTTATAGGTAGGTACAATAAAGGCACAAAAACTAGCAATATTGTGAGTTGACCCTCAAGGCCCAGGAAAGCTGCTTTATTGGTTGGTCATCATTAACTTGAACCTCACCTTCAGAATATCAGAATGTAGCTTTATGCTCTGACACTGGGCTGAAGGAGAGCCTGCTTCTATGAGAAAAGGCTCATGGGAGAAAGAAGGAGGAAACAAGGTGGGCCCACCTGCCCAGAGCATGTCCTGCTGCTGTTTATCAGATGCCTAGAGTACAGGCACTAGCTACCATCATACGTCCATTTTCTCTATATTTTCTCTTGTTGCTTTCAATGTACTTTTGGTGCCATAGCCAAGAAATCCTTATCAAAACTAGTGTTATGAAAATAAATGACCTCATGTTTTCCCCGAGGAGGTGTAGCATCTTGAATTTCCTTTATATTTGTTGTAAAATATAGCTTCAATTGTTGTCTATTTCATGTGGATTATGTAGTTTCCCCAGCCTCATACTTTGCTTTTGCATAATATGAAGAGATTTTCCTTTCCGTATGGTATACCTTTATTAAAGTTCAGTATAGCATATATGTGTTAGCTATGTTTGCCAGGCTTGTTTTGTTTCCTTGGTCTGTATGACAGTTATCATGTCATATGTCAGCATCATACTGTTTTAATGAATATTTTAATGACAATAATACTAAATATCTAACTTGTACTGGTTTATATGAGAGTTTTAGGGTTATTTATTCTAAAAGATACAGGATATATTTTATTTAATTTCAAATATTTCTTCAATATTATTTTGTCAGTTTTTTAAACTTTTTATTGCATACACCTTTCTCATAGTTAAGTGTATTCCTACATATTTTATTCTTTCTGGTGGTATAGTTAACGGGATCATTTATTTAACTTTACTATTAGTGAGTTTCTGTATATTTATTTTTTAAACTTTTATTTTCAATAAACTTATTAACAATTTATAAAAGTAAGAGTGGCTTGATAGGAGTGGAGCTGGAATTTTCCTCCCTACTACCTAGAAGTCATAGTGCTGGAAATTGCAATGCAGGCTTTTGGGGGAGAAAGGTCATCAAATCTTACCCAGCAATGGATCCTATGAGCTACATAATGGATAGGCCAGGCAACATGTGCCCACTGGTATAATAGTGACATGATTTTGTTGGAAGTAATCAAATGCTCTCATGTTAGAATTGCAGCTGGCTCCATTGTAGCTGGAGACAATTCAGGCCTGATACTTAAAACCCCAAACCCTAATGGGGAAAGTTACTGCCATGACTATGTCAGCCACAGAAAACTGCTCTCTGAATATTTATTTATGATCATAGATGAGTGCTGCTCTCATCTTGAACAGAGAAGCTTCTTTTTGCAGATGGGAGTGACTATTGGGGAGAGTTAAATCTCAGCAAAGAACTGAAAGTAAATGACTATTAAGGGTTTCCTACTGAATGAGACATGTTCTTCAAGACTCAGGGAACATTGTTAAAGTGATGTTGGAAAGAATATAATATTCAGAAACTGGCAAGGAGGAGGACTTTGGAACACTATATTGTGGACAGGAAGTGGCTGTTACTACATGATCTCATAGTGGCTGCTGTTACCTACACAAAAACTATATCCTCAGCTCACCTACATTTTGATGTGGATGAAAAATAAGGGAAAAGGTAATGAAATAAAAAAAGAATTAATTGGAAGTGGTTCAATAAAAGAGGGAGGCCAGGAAGGAAAAGAAGGTAATAGGAAGGGGCTATGATCAAATTATATTATGTTCACTCATGAAAATTGCCAACAAAAGAGTTGCTTGATAGAGTCCTCATATAGTGTCATTTCTATGTATAGGTTCATATTGTATATAATCAGTAAATTTTGCTTCCTTTTGAATTTGAAAGTCTTTCATTTTTTTGTGCCTCATTGCTCTAGGTAATTTTTCTAATGCTATGGTGAGCAGCAGGTGAGATTGAGTATCTGCAATCATGCCTGACATTAGAAGAAACTCTTCCTTTCATATTTCTTGAATGTGATATTAGCTGTGAAATATCATATGTCACCTTTATTATCTTAATATAACATTTTTGCTATAATTAGTCTGTGGAATCTTACTATCTTTTCTGTCATGAGAATGTGTGGATTTTTAAAGAATATTCTTTATTAGTCAATTGTACCCTTTTACAACAATCTACTACTTGAATGAAAAAGGTTGTAGCCACTATCTAAGATACTATGTTCACAAAGGAATTAGATTTCAAACCACCAATATGTTCTAAAACTCCCACCTCTTAGTATATATGCTCAAAAGCAGAAATCAGGATATTGCAGAGGTACCTGTACTTCATGTCCATTACAGCACAATTCACTCTAGCCACTAGGCATGGAAACCAAAACATGGAGTGAAATATAAATAAAAGGGTTTAAAACATAGGACATGCATACAATGAAGCATTTATTAGCTTTAGAAAGAAAGCTTGTGATTAGTGACAATATGAAAAGGCCAGGCAGATATTCTACTAAATGAAATTACAACTGTAGAAGGACAAATACTGTTCCATTTATAAGAGAAATGTGAAATAAACTTAGAGAAGCAGAGAATAGAATGGTGTTCATCCTGAGGTGATAAAAGAAAGAAATGGAATGGTGTTGTTCAATAAGTTCAAAGTTTTAGTTATTCAAGATGAACAAGTTGTAGATTATTTATGTAATATAGTCCCTATAATTAGCAATATAATGTTGACATTATACTTATATAATAAATATAACATAACATATTATGTTATGTAACCAATGATATTTAATACAGTTAAATGTATTATGATAATTTTTTCCATATTGTTACTACCCTATTACACACACATTTGCACACACACATACACAAAATGGGGGTTCAAGTGACATTTTAAAAATACTGTATACTTATTACCTCAATGACGGTCATATATCTGTAAAGAAAGTCATACTCATCAAATTATGTACAATAAAAATTATGTCCTTTTATTTCACTTAAGCTTAATTTTAGGAAAAAATCTCTAAGATGAAATTTGATTAGGTAAACTTCTCTAAAGTTTTTTAAAATTATCTCCAGTAAGTTTGATATATACAAATTAAATTTGAGTTTTGTGTAAGTAATGAATAAGTGTTTAGTATGAATATGTTTTCCACACTATACTATTAACTAAATAGCCTATATGCTTATCTGGCAAAACTTGTAATTTTTACCTCATTGTATTAATTGAGGGATATCTTCCATGATCCTTAAGAAAAATTATAATGAAAAGTAAATGGAAATGCCTAATAAAGGTGATCTGGTCATGAGGAAATATGATGATCCTTACAATTCAGAACTCAATTAACTACTTTGATATAAGAGCAAGGCCACAGAGAGAAATATTATCCAAATGAGCTTCTTGATAGACAATATACTTTTCTAAGTAAGATATACCTATTGATGCCACAAATAAATATTTACATAACTGAGAATAAAACTAAATGTCTCACATATGTTGATAATATTTCACATATTTATGGTTATAAAACTGTCTGGAAAATATGTAAAATGGTCTCATTTTGAAATGTAAATTTATACAAATCATTAAAATCATCAATAATTAATGCATATTTATGTGCTTAAGGAATAAGACATATGGCATTAAAATAGTGTCATAATAAGGTGGGCTTGGTAATACTTGAGAGGCTAAAGAAGAAGGATCAGGAATTGACAACTGTTTTTGGCTGCATATCAATTTCAATACCATCTTGTGCCACATGAGATTAAATTTAGATGTGATATCATTATAAAATATAACTTTTTAGTAATATGCAAACTTCTTCTAATATACTAATGATTAGAGAGTACAAGATTGAAATAAGGAATGATTAATCCTCAACCAGAAAGTACCTGGAAGAGAAGCAGCATTAAAAATACTAATTTTAACATAAACTTCTTTACCTCTATCCTTGAATATATAATTATATTGTATTAAATACATATCACACATGCTATTAAAATAACAGAAATGTAATATAATCTTTTATTTATGCATATACATATGTGTATGCATATATGTGTGTCTTTGTGCGTGAATGCATATAGAGGCCAGAGGACAATCTCTGCTGACATTCTCAGGAATGCCAACCTACTTTTTGGGGGGAACAAAGTCCATCACTGGCTTGAAGCTCACCAAACAGGATTGCCTTACAGGATCCTCCTGCCTTTGACTCAACAGCACTGCATTTTCAAGCACTCTTTCCTCTATCTGGCACCATTTTTTGTTTTTGTTTTTTCGAAGTAGCATCTCACTCTAGCCCAGGCTGACCTAATTCACTATGTAGTCTCAGGGTGGCCTTGAGCTCATGTTGATCCTCCTACCTCTGCTTCCCAAGTGCTGAGATGAAAGGCATGTGTCACCACCCCTAGCCATCTGGCATCTTCTGAGGGTACTAAGCATTGCAATACGTTACTAAATGAGCTACTTCTCCAACACCAAAGTAATATTAAATATTAACAGAACAAAGGAAAAGTTTAAATTATACTGATGATACTTTTCTTTAAAATTCAGTAAGGTGTTATCATGTAACATATAATCATGTTCATATTAATTATTGGTATTGATTTGAAGTACCATTGGTGATTTTTGAAAATAAAACCCAACAAATTGTATCATGCTTTTCATAAGGACTATTCCACAAATATATAAGTGTTTTGTGATGTGATTAAAATATATCTTGGACAATTTCAGTAAAATATAGATTTTATGTACTCATCTAATTTATCAGTGTCATGAGCTGGGTGGACTTAACTATAAAAATGTGCTTTTTCACAGTTTGAGAGCTGAAAGTCTGAAATGAGTTTGTTAGTGTGGCTAGTTTTGATGAAGGGTCTCTTTTTGGCTTGCATATTACCTTCTTTCCTTATTATTACATAAGGAGACATTGAAACTCAAATGGAGAGTTTTCTTGTGTCTGTTCATAAAGGCATCGATCTTATTAAATAGAAAGCCAAGGCCCTGGCCTTTCCTTTAACTTTAATTACTTCCCCACACCCTATTTCCAAATAGTATAGGAAAGCTCCCTCAAATGAATAAAGAAGGAGACAACTTTGTGCACTCCATATGCATATGCAATTTATTTCCTATATTCAAAAATAGAATTCAGATACATAAATTCTATTTACACCTTGGGTATGAACTTGGACTTACTTTGGGTTTGGAAAGACATTGTATGGTTACTGTCAAACACTGTGTCATACATATATTACTGGCATTAAAGGATGACATAACTTCTTCAAAATTTCTAATATACTTATTGTGCATTCTTTTAATCATTTTAAATTTCCCAACTTATGAAATAATTTAAATTATTGTTTTAATTTCTTAATATTAAGAAAAAATAAACTTCTATGTGATAATGTATTTCACCCATTTCACCTTCTATTAATTAAATATATATATATTTATAGTAAAAAATAGGAACAGGGCTGGAGAGATGGCTTAGGGGTTAAGGTGCCTGCCTCCTAAGCCTAAGAACGCTGGTTCCAAACTCCAGTGGTTCCAATCTCCAGGTCCCACTTTTAGCCAGATGCAAAGTGATGCAAGGGTGCAATGCCTCACGTGACCATAAGGGGGCGCACACATCTGGATTTTGTTCTCAGCAGTAGAGACACTGCTGGTGTGTGCCCATCTCTGTCTTCCTCTCCTTCTCTCTCTCTCTCTCTCTCTCTCTCTTTCTCTGTCTGTCTCTCTCTGTGTCTCTCTCCAAAACAATTTTTAAAAAATAAAAAAAAATAGGAACAATAAGTGTCATGGTCAAAGTGAAAGTGTGAATATTTTTCTTCAAAAGAAAGTCAGTAATCATTTATTTATTTTATTTATTTATATTTTTTTGTTTGAGAGGTAGGGTGTCACTCTAGTTCAGGCTGACCTGGAATTCACCGTTGTCTCAGGGTGGCCTCGAACTCATGGTGATCCTCCTACCTCTGCCTGCCAAGTGCTGGGATTAAAGGCGTGTGCCACCACGCCCAGCTGAAACTCAGTAATCTTATATGTCATTTGATCAAGTTATTTCTGCAACATTCCAGAAAACAAGAAGTAAACTGAAGGAAAAGTAGAAGAAAGATAACTTTTTAACAGGTAGTAAGCCCCGAACAAAGGCCCAAGTAGTCCAAGGAGATGCACCTTGCTGGATTAGAACCTGTGTCTGATCCAGTCTCATCAAGGATGGCTGCAAGCAACGTTCCTTGTCGGCAGTTTCCTGGGTCTTCCTCAGCTCAGCACCCAGGTGGCTGGCCCCTCTGAGTCAGCCTCTTAGTTCAATCAACCAATCAGTTTTCTCCCTTATACACCTGAATCTGATTATAAGGCTTATTCTAAAAGGATGATATAAACAGAACAGGCCTATGCCTCCCACCTCCTCTCTCCCTCTCTTTCTCTCCTATTCTTTCTCTTGGCACCAGACCCTTTTCCACTGTGCTTTAGTAAGCTCTGGCTGGGAAGGGGTGTGGAAATTCTTATTTGCATGGGTATTCTCTTGTACTTTGTTTTGGGGTGTTTTCTTGCTTTGCTACTTGTGTACTTTTCTCTATACTCTGAGCCCTTTATTGTCTAATCTCTTTTCCTGACCTCCTATGTGAAGATGAAGGCCCTGTGCTCTCAGCTCTTGCGCTTTTCTTAGGTGAGTGTCTGTGTGCTGCTTCTGAATCTTTTGGCTTCAGTTCTCATGTTTTCCTGTGTGTGTGTGTGTGTGTGTGTGTGTGTGTGTGTGTGTGTGTGTGTGTCCCCTCTTCAGAGACCACTTCCCTGGAGATTGCCCTGTGTCTCCATCCTCCCCTCTCCCTTCCAGCCAGGCAAGGAGAATTCCCTTCTGGCTAGTCTTCACATGGATCCTAATTTCCTTAAAATAAACCATATAATTCATAATTTACCCTGGAGTCCTTTTTTGAAAAATTATTTGCTAAATCTGATGAGGACCCAAAGTTGGAGTTTTTATAGGCCTGGGGTCATTTTCATAATCCCTCTTTGGACCCCAAAATCCTGCAACAAAACATGTTGGTGATATTTGTTAAGAATGTAAAGAGAAATTGATTTCTCTAGGTGCCTCAAAATGCAAATAGGAGATAGTTGTTATCTAGTTAAGTCTATATTATGATGATTTCTATCAGTTGGGATAGGATAAACTACTTTATAAGTCTTGTTTCTACCACTATCTGGTGGCATCAGTTACTTAGCATATCCATCATATCTTTACCTAGAAATTGAAGAATTTTAATAATGCTACTAGAAACCACCTTCTTAGGGATCATATTGTGTAATTCATTTTTTGACTCTTCTATGGGTTCTTTACAAATCTAGCATGGGCAAGAATTGTGACAGTAAAAATGGAGCCATTCTGGCTAGATGTTCACAGTGGGCCAAGATCATCAAATGGGTATTTGATTAAGACATAAAAATGGGCAGTTGTCCTTTCTCATGTGTGTTTCCCCTATGTGAAATAAATTAATGCTATATTATTCAGTGCTGATATAAGTTTAACTGAATTTTACCCATTCTATAGTAAATAATAAAGTGAAGCTTTTTTTCCTTTCATGCAATGTTAACAGGAGCCAAAACTAAGGGACTCTATTTTCCAGTTTATGTTTCCATCAATTGGCTGTATATTTGATGAGTTCATTTTAAACTAATTCCATATGAGGAGGAAAAAATTGAAGTTTCACAACAAAATATGGCTTCACTGTTGACACTGGTAAGGGTGGCTCATGGCTTCCTGGGACAGAAGCCAAGGTCAAGCATTTTTTAAAACTCATAAATTTGCTCTGAATGATAGTGAGAAATCCCTCTTACAAGCACTCATTGTCTTTCTTTTTCCTGTAAAAAGGTCATGTTGGAGGTTGGGTCAACTTAACTTCCTAATTGTCAACTGCTGCCTTGTCTACCAGGAATAAAGGACTATCAGACAAGCAGCAAGGTGAACTGTTCTTATGCCAGCAATGGCTATTTAGAGAATTCCTCATATGCCTAAATAAGGGTCCCTGTTGCCTGACACATAGGCAAATGAGCAGGGGACCAGGAATTGATTCTTTAAACTGGGCTTTATTCAGATCTGATCTAATCTATCTCCTGATCTATCTTTTCTCATTATCATTTTTATAGGGGGCCAGATCAAAGGTAACATGCAAAGTTCAGTCTGATCCTTCTGGCCAGGTAGCTCCCATCCATCAAGGTACATGGTGTTAGTGCTTTTCCTCATCATCTTGCTCTGTAGCTGGGGAGCATTTGCATGCTCTCGGGCTAATGAGTTTACTTTAGAAGACATCTAAAATGAAGATCAACTCAAAATATAATAACTAGATAAATAAAAAACCATTAGCAATGTGCACTTGCAGAGCTGCCTCCAAGTTATACCTGAAGTATTCTATGTACAAAATGAAGGATAATTGTGCTTTTACATTAAGTATAAAATGCCAAAATATATAATGCCTTTTTCATTGTGTCCCTAACATCTTCAGGAAGCACCTGACACACACAACTGCTGGGTCCTGTGTCAAAGCACAAGTCTAACTTCTGAAGCTATGCTCCGAGCCATGACTGCTGTGCTTTGCTGTTAAATATTGCTCTGAAATTGAGATGATTCTGCAACCACTTATAGCCAGGTCACAGGGAAACCCTACCTTTAGTGGCACAGCAGGACAGTTGTGACTGATTCAAAAGGGACAATGCCACTAAGGCCATTGAAGATAACAGGACCCCTGAAAATGTTGTAAAACTGACTAAGGATAAGAAATGTTCTTGAGGGAGAGAAATGTTCTCAGGCAAGTAAGAAGAAAATCTGGAACATCTGATCCCCTTTTCCTTAAAGGAGTACTTGAAGCCTACACTTTGCTAGAGGTTGGAACTATAAGGGTGGGGGATCTAGGTTTCTGTTTTTCATCTCTTTCTTTTCTAGTAAAGAAAATTACTGTGTCCATGAAGCTCTTGGACACCTGACATGATAGAACTGGACTGACCAGCTTAGGTCCCACCCAGAAAATTTCCACAAAAGACCCAATTATTTCCTCCAGGTAGGCTTTGCCATTTCCAGGAACCTCCTTCTTGCAGCAAGAGCCCCTCTAGGGCCCCTCTAGGGCCTGAAGATTTTATTAATTGACCTGTAAAAGATAAGAACCCTAAGGCTGCTAACTCACTCAGTGAAAGTTTTATGTGATCATGAGCATTGGGAACCTTGTGTCCTGACTTCCAACCTAACCAAGAGCTGAGAAAAGATGCATCACTTTCAAAGAGACCACAATTTCCAGTATCACCAAGAGTGATGTGAGCATGGTCTCTCATTTGCTTGAAATTCCATGGTCCATACCAACATCTTATGGTGTCTTTAGCAGTAGGGTCTTACCATTAACCTTTGGTGGGTCATCAAGTACTCTGACAGAAATCTGTTCTCTTTAGGGAAACCTTGTAGGTCTCTCTGATCAATAGTTCATTGTAGATGTTAATGACATGCTGGTACTGGGAGTTACAGGTCAGTGCCAAGGGAAAAGAAAGAAGAAAAATATAGGTAGTGTGAAAGAGAAAAAGAGAGAGAAGAGAAAGAAGAAGGAGTGAGAGGAATAGAAATTTCCAAACCTCAGTTCAGAGATATTGGTTCAATCATGTTCATAGCTGTTCAATTCATAATAGATAAGAGCTAGGATCACCCCAAATGTCCATCATTAGATGAATGGATAAATAAGATGTGGTATATCTACTCAAAAGAATTCTACATAGCAGTAAGAAAACATGACACTATGCAATTTGAAGAAAAATGATCAAATTTGGAACAGATCATTCTCAGCAAACTCACCTAATCACAGAACGATAAGCATCACACAGTCTCACTCATTGAAGGCTCCTAACCTGATTTTTTCTGAGGTGCTGACATGCCTGCTAACCATTTCTAGGACTGGACAATAGGGATGGTGGGGTGGGAAGGGTGGTTAAGGCGGGGCAAAAACCTGGACCCTATTGGATATGGTACCACAAAATCCTATATCCTGAAAGACATGCTAAAAGCTGAACCTTCATCAGGTGCTTGAGGAGAATACCTGGATCACAGGGATATGGAGAGGGTAGGACAGAAACTCCAAATTGATTTCCATACTGATTGTTCAAGTTTTCATTCCTACCAACAGTAGATGAGTGTTCCTTTCTCCACATCCTCTCACCATTTGTTGTTTGATTTTTTTTTTTTTTTATGATTGCCATCCTTACTAGAGAAGGTGGAATCTCATAGCTGTTTTAATTTGCATTTCTTTAATGGTTAGGGATATTGAACATTTTCTTAAGTGTGTGTTAGCCATTGGTATTTCTTCCTCTGAAAACTACCTATGCAGTTCTCTACCCCATTTTTTCAGTGGATTGTTTGAGTTTTTTTATTGCTCAGTTTTGTTTGTTTGTTTGTTTGTTTGTTTGTTTTGTTTTTTGAGTTCTTTATAGATTCTAGATACTGGGCTTCTGTCAGCGGTACAGCTGGAGAAATTTTTCTCTCATTCAGTGAGTAATCAATTGGCTATGCTGATGTCTGTGCAAAAGATTTTTAGTGTCATGAGATCCTATTGATTGAATGATTGCTTAATTTCCTGGGCTACTGGGGTTTGTTTTGGTAGTGTTTCCCCACTCATATATTTTCTTCCAGGTCTTGTATTGTATATTGAGATTTTTAATCCATTCAGCCTTGATTTTTGTGTATGGTGAGATTAGTGGGTCTAATTTCATTTTTATACATATGATTATACAATTTGTCCAGCCTCATTTGTCTTCAATTATGTTACATTGGCTTATATTTCTCTTTTTATTCCAGTACCATGCTGTTTTTGTTACTATGGCTTTGTAACATAGCTTTAGAATGAGTATGGTGATACCTCAAGAGGTGTTTCTTTTGTTGAGGATATGTTTGGATATCCAAGGCCTGCTGCTATTCCATATGAATGTTGAGATTCTTTATCTATCTCTGCAGAATGATGCTGGGAAATTGATGGGTATTATATTAAACCTGTATAGTTCTTTGGGTAGAATTGCCATTTTTTAGAATATTAATTCTACCTATCGAGGATCATGGGAGGTCTTTCCATCTTCTCAAGTCCTACGCAATTTCTTTCTGGAGTTTTCTTATGTTACATTGTGTAGGTCTTTCACATACTTTGTTATTTTTATACCAGGTATTTAATTTTTTGTTGTTGCTATTGAAAATGGGTCAGTCTTGCTGATTTCTTTCTCTGTAACTTGTCCTTTTTATATAGAAAAGCTATTGATTTTTGTGTGTTGATTTTGTATTCTGCTACTTTAAAATTTTTTTTAACTGACAACTTCTATACTTACATACAAAAAGCACATGATATTTCACTCCCCTCCCCCCATTCCCCTTTAGAACTCTAATCTCCATCATATCCCCTCCCTCTCTCCATTAGTCTCTCATTTACTTTGATATCATCATCTTTTTCTTCTATTATGAGGGTCTTGCAAATGTATTGCTAGGCACTGAAAGGTCCTGGATATCAAGGTCAATTTCTGTCTGGACAGTTGTATTGTAAGGAGTTGTACCCTTCCTTTGGCTCTTACATTCTTTCTTCCCCCTCTTCCACAATGGGCCCAGAGCCCTGGAGGGTGTGACAGAGATGTTTCAGTGCTGGGAACTCCTCCACCGCTTCTTCTTAACACTATGTTGCCTTTTGGGTCATCCCAGTGGTCATCACCATCTGAAAAGAGAAGCTTCTCTAACCAGAAGTGAGAGTAGCATTAATATGTGAATATGAACATTAAGTGTAGTGCTTTCAGGGCATCTTGGTGGGAATAATATATACATTTAGCCAGACAAGAGCAGGCTTTATACTCCTAAGGCTCATGACCTCCCCTGCCATAGACTTTTGCTTAGGTTTTTCAGTACCAGGCATGTATTCCCTCCATAGAGAGGGCCTTCAGTCCAATTATGGAGCAGTTGGTTACCCCAAGAGCAGACATGCCACTATTGCACCCATTCAGTCATTGGCACTGTATGGCCAAACTTGAATATTCAGTGTCCACTATTTTCACTGCTGATGACTTCTGTCTCCCATACGGCTGCATGCAGTGCAGCTTTTTCCAGATTTCAGTTGGCCGGTCTATAGTGAGAAGGTTTTCTGCTCAGCCCCAGTTTGATTTCTCAGTGACCTTGCCTCTTAGGCAAGAGATATCTTCAGCAATAGGGTCTTACCATCTGTTTCTCAATGGAAACCAAGGGCCTTGGCAATAGCCTTTTATGTTTTAAGGGCTACCGAGACCTCCTTGGCCAACAACTCACTGGAAGGTATCCCATTCCAGGCACTGAAAAATTTCTAGTAACTATATACTTTTACTAGAAAAATTTCTGCTATTTTTACTGAAGGAATTAATCACCTTTTGAGATTATGAGATGGAGGCTTTTGGTTCACTTATACATAGGATCATGTCATTTGCAAATAGAGCTAACTTGACTTCTTCTTTTCCAATTTGTATCACTTTTATTTCTTTCTCCTGTCTTATTGCTTGGGCTAGGATTTCTAGTACTATGTTGAAGACCAGTGGTGAGATTGGGCATCCCTGCCTTGTTCCCATTCTCAGTGGGAACTCCTTGAGTCTTTCCAAGTTAAGTATTACTTGAGGTTTAGGTGCTATATATATATATATATATATATATATATGTATATATAGCCTTTCTTGTGTTTGAATTCATGCCTATTGTCTCCAATGTTTTGATCAAGAGGTGTGTTGTATTTTGTCAAAAGATTTCTCTGCATCAATTGAGATGATCATGAGTTTCTTGTGATTAAGTTTATTTATGTGATGTATTATATTGACCATATTTTGAATAATCTCTGCATCCCTGGGATGAAGCTTACTTGATCAAGGTAGATAATGTTTTTGATATGTCATTGAATTCAGTTTGCAAGAAAATGACTTTTTTCAGGATCTTTGATTCTAAATTCATTAAGGATATAGGTCTATAGTTTGTTTTTCTTGGTGTATCTTTATCTGGTTATGTTAATAGACTGATTCTAGCTTCATAGAACAAGTTGGGGAGGATTTCATGCTCTCTGATTATGTAAAACAGTTTGAGAAAAATTGATTTCTGTTCTTCAACTAAGGTTTGACAGAATTTGGCTGAGAAGCCATCTGGTGCTGAACTTTTCTTTTGTGGAGGTTTGATTACTTTTTGTTTAAAGTCTTTCTTTTTTTAAATCAGATATTAATGTATCAACACTTGCTTGATTCTTATTTCCATTTGTTGAAATATCATTCTCCATCTTTTCTCCCTGAGGAGTTGTCTGTCACTAGTGGTGAGGTGGTGTATTAGTCGGGGTTCTCTAGGGTAACAGAATCAATAGAGGGAATTTATTGAATTAGCTCATGGCAGTCCAATAGCAGTTGCATTCCTGAGAGTCAAGAAACCTGGAGGCTCTTCGGTACATGAGGCTGGATGTCTTAGTAGTCCTAAACCAGCACTAAAGGCCTTTAGGCCTCCTGGGGAGCACTGGTTTTCAGTCTGCAGTAGTCTTCAGCCCATTCTGCAAGGCAGCAAGCAGTTACAGAAGCCAAGTGGAAGGAAGGAGGAGAATATTTCTCCCAGACCTTCCTTATATAAAGCCCCCTCTCCAAAAGGCGTCACCCACTCTGGGGGAAGGGGCCATACTGGGGAAGTGACTTCTTCCTTCAGTAATCTTTCCTGGAAGCAACCTCAGAGATCCACCCAAAAGGAATGTCTGTAGATTACTAAACAGTTCAAGTTGACAACATTTTAACCACCACAAGTCCACCCTTTGTCAACTTGACACCAAACCATATCACCTTACATTATGCTTAGTTTCCAAATGGAGATAGTAACAAGGTTATAATTCTGCCTAACATGATATAACTATCCCATGTAAACCAGATATGCACAATCTTTCCCCCAACATGAAGCAAGGTTCCTTGAGGAATACTTAGTCTTTAATATAAGTTAAATATAAATTAAACATCAGTTAATTAGTGATATGATTTTAATATTGGCATCAATATGTGCAAGCACTCTTTATCAAAGTAGCACAGAAGCACTCATGGCAAATTCATTTCTTGTTTTTTCCAACTGGCCTTAGATGGAAGTTGTACCTACCTTCTTCTATTGCTCATTCTGCATTTCCTTCAACTTAAGCAAGCACCTCAGCAAGTTGTGGTTATTTACCTGTAGGGGTGAGCCATAGCTTCATTCCTGAAGGATCTGAGTCATTTATCACACTGCCTTAATTGGGTTGTTGCAGCTGTTCATTGATTTTGATAGCAGGGCATGGTAACACTAAGAGACAACCTAAATGATCTCCTGTACCCCAAACATACCCTTCCATTGCAGAGGCACAGTCCAATTTCCCACTGATAGTCTGGAACTATCACCTCTGCTAACACTGTAACTCCTGTCTTAGCCTGTTCACTCAAGGGCATCAGGAGTTCAAAGTGGCCAAGGGAAAGTTTGAGCTTCCAGTTCAATGAAAAGTTTTTTGTGCCTCCTGGCAAAAGCACTCCCCACTCTGGAAGCAAGACATATAGGCCAGTAGAGCATAAGGTTGTGGGGACAGAAAGCAAAAATGTGGCTAATGGGTCACTTGGGGTGATGGTAAGTGGTACCATTCCCATTTCCACCCCTTGATTCTTGTACCTGTGAATCCAGGCTATAGGAGAAACAGTGCCATATATAGTATGCTGATTCAGAGCATATACAGCCTGCGAGAAGACATTCCCCCAGCCCTCCAAGGTACTGCCACCTAGTTGGTGCTGTAATTATTGCCTTTTTTAATATATCATTTTATATTAATTAATTTATTTATTTAGGAGAGAGAGAGAAAAAAATGGCAATGCCAGTGCCTCTACTCACTGCGATTGAAATCCAAATGCATGCGCCTTTGGTTTATGTGGGATCTGGTGAATTGAACCTGGGTACTTAGGCTTCTCAGGTATGTGCCTTACTTGCTAAACCATCTCTCCAGCCCTGTTACTGTTTCTTTAAAAGGTAATTCCACTGTTCTATCAAGCCAACTGCTTTAGGGTGGGGCACATGGTAAGAGCAGTGAATTCCATGATCATGACCCCACTGCCATACTTCCTTGGCTGTGAAGTGAGTTCCTTGGTCAGAAGCAATACTGTATGGAATACCATGATGGTGGGTAAGACATTTGAAGCTGATGGATGGTAGTTTTCACAGAAATACAATGTGCAGGAAAAGCAAATGCTTAAAAAGAATAATTGTATAATCCAGTAAGGACAAAACACTGCCCTATCCATGAGGGAAATGGTCCAGTGTAGTCAACCCCTGACACCAAGTTGCTGGCTGGGCACCCTGAGGAATGATGCTCCATGTTGGTGCCTCAATGTTGGTCTCTGCTCCTGGCAGATTTGGCACTCAGCAGCAGCTATAGCCAGGTCATCCTTACTTATTAGAAGTCCATGTTTTTGAACCCATGCATATCCAGCATCCCTGCCCCCATGGGCACATTGGGTAATAAATAACAAGGATGGCTGAGGAGAGGTTGGTCACAATTCTACAGAATAGTTCACCTTATCTACTTGATTATTAAAGACATCCTCTGATAAGGTCACCTTCTGATGAGCATTAATGTGGGACATGAGTATTTTTATATCTTTTACCCATTCAGAGAGCAATATCCACATACACCTTTTCCAAATATCCTTCTCACAAATTGTCCAATTGAGCTCCTTTCAAATCCCAGACCATCCAGCCAAACCATTGGCCACAGCCCATGAAACAGTGTATAACTACACATCTGGCCTTTTATCCTTCCAAGCAAAATGCACAACCATGAGCACTGTCCATTGTGAAGACTTCCCTTCACCACAGTCCTTCAGAGTTGTCCCAGAAAGGGAGCTGTAATTCTTTAACTGTTCACTTCTGTGAGGTTCCTGCATAATATTCTGAACCATCTGTAAACTATGCCTAGTCCTCTCTTCCTCAGTCAATTGATAATTGGGCACACCCTATGATGCCATAGGTGCATGCTTGGGGGCAGAAGGCATTGTAACAGGAGTAGAAACCATAGCTATTTGGGCAACTTCCTCAGGCTTGAGCCTGACTACATATATACCACTTCCACTTGATGATGGACTGCTGCAGTACACATCCAACTTTATGGCCTGATGAGTCAGAAACACCCAGATTATAATGGACACCTGAGGTCTCATAGTAACTTGAGGGCCCATTATCAAACTTTACTTTCCACTCAGGTCCAATAGCAGGCCAGGTTCTGTGTCTCAAAGGGAGAATAATTGTCTGCAGATGACAGCTCCAAAATACCAAGAGCCTCAACTGTGATTCATCTATGGGTGCCAGCCAAAGGCTCCAAATGGTATCCCTATCTGCCACTGACACCTCAAGCACCATCAGATCTGCTGGATCATTTTCCCCAAGTGGCAGAGCAGCCTGCACAGCAGCCTGGACCTGTTGAAGAGCCTTATCTTATTCTGGGTCCCACTGAAAATTACTAGCTTTTGGAGTCACTTTGTATATGTAATGGAGTAGCACACCCTAATGAGGAATATGCCTTCTCTAAAATCCAATAGGCCCACTAGATGTTGTGCTTCTTTCTTCATGGTAGGAGGGGGCCAGGTGCAACAACTTATCCTTCACCATATAAGGAATATCCCTGTATGCCCTATACTACTTAACACCTAGAAATTTCACTGAAGTGGAAGGTCTTTGAATTTTGAATGGATTTATTTCCTATCCCTGGATGTGCATATGTTGTACCAGCAACTCTAGAGTGGTTGCCAGCTCTTGCTCAGTTGATCCAATCAGCATAATGTCATCAATATAATGGCCCAACATGACATGTTGTGGAAGGGACAGGCAATCAAGATCCCTGTGAACTAAGTTATGAAATAGGGCTCTAGAGTTAATACAACTTTGAGGTAAAATAGTTAGGGTGTACTACTGACCTTGCCAGCTGAAGGCAAATTGTGTCTTGTGGTCCTTATGGACAGCTATGGAGAAAAAATGATTTGCAAGATCAATAGCTGCATACCAGATACCAGGAGATATGTTAATCTGCTCAAGTGAAGAAATCACATCTGGTACAGCAGCTGCAATTGGAGTCACCACTTCATTAAGTTTCTGATAATCCACTGTCATTCTCCAGGATCCATCTGTCTTCTGAACAGGCCATATAGGAGAGTTAAAGGGAACCACTACTCCTGCATCCTTCAAGTCCTTTATAGTGGCATTAATCTCTGAAATCCCTCCAGTGATGTGGTATTGTTTCTGGTTCACTATTTTCTCAGGTGAAGGGGGCTCTAATGGCTTCCATTCTAATAGCTCTCACTCCACAAGTCAGGGAACTAGTGTGGAGGTTTTGCCAATTCCTAAGTATATCTATCCCAATTATGCATTCTGGGACTGGGGAAATAGTCACAGGATGAATCCAGGGACCCACTGAACCCACTGTCACTCTAAGAGTTGCCAAAACTCCATTGATCACTGGACCTCCCTAAGTACCTACTTTAACTGGAGGGTCACAATGCTGTTTGGGGTCTCCTGGAATCAATGTCAATTCAGAGCCAGTGTCCAATAGGCCATGAAAAGTCTGGTTATTTCCCCAGTGTATATTTACCCTAGCAAAAGTCCATAGGTCCCTCTGAGGAAGGATATGAGTAAGTTTAATATTAAAACTTTTGGGGGCAGGGGTTGTAGAAGAGTCCTTCCTTGAGGGGACCTGGCCATTCAAGGGGCTAAGGATCTGTAAACTGCCTCAAGTCTGAAAAGTGGTTAAGAGACCCTGATTCTATATTTGTTTTAATTCAAAGTGGACTTTTGTTCCTTTGTTCTGGAACCTTTCTGCTTATATGGATCAAGCAGGAACTTAATATGCTTCTTATCTGTTTCACTTCTGGGAACACCATGATTAATCAGCCAGTACCAATGGTCCACATAAGTCATACACTTATGAACACATTTTTGTCTATGCTATCCATTATGGTAAACATGCCAAACATTGGCAAGAGAAAGGTGGCTCTAATACCCATAAGCCCACCCCTAGCAATACACTGCCTCCAATTTGACTACGATTCCCAAATTGCCACCAGCTGAGGACCTAGCTTTTAGAAAAATGAAGTTTATAGGGGACACCTGAATTAAACCACCCCAGATGGGTTTCTTGGATATAGCATATAGAAGGGACATTTTTCTGATCCACCCTGTTAACATGTGTTTCTTGATGGGTGATTTAAGACCATTAATTTTTAAAATTATAATTATGAGGTTTGTTTTAATCCCTGCCATGATGTGGTGCTCTATGAGGTTTGGTGATTTCTTGTGTTTTGTACTCTTTTGGGCCTGCTCTTTGTGATCTTCTTGTTGGCTTCTGAGAGTGGTTGCTTGACTCTTCTGTGTGAAGTAGTCCCTGAAGGTTTGGCTTTGAGTTCATATAATCATAGTGTTGACTTTTTTTTCATGGAAATTTTTCTTCTTATCATCTATTACAAGGGATACTTTTGATAGATTGAGTATCATGGGTTTTTAGACTTTGAAGTGTTCCATTCCAAGCCCTACTGGCTTTCAGGATTTCCATTGTGGAATATGACCTAATTGTGATGGGATTCTCTTTTATTTTTCTTTGTTTTGTTATTTGGTATTTTTGAGATAGGGTCTCACTCTAGCCCAGGCTGTCTTGGAATTCACTCTGTATTTTTAGGTTGGCCTCAAAGTCATGGCAATCCTCCTACCTCTGCCTCTTGAGTGTTGGGATTAAAAGTATGTTCATCACACCTGTCTAAGGATTCCCTTTTGTATGTAGTGGGTTCTTTCTCTCTTTCTGCTTTTAGCACTCTCTCTTTGTTTTCATTGTTAAGAATTTTAACTAAGATTTGCCTTGGAGAGTTTCTTCTTTGGTCCTGCCTTGTGTTGTGTGAGCTTTACATATGTTTATGAGAGAAAAAGAGGCAAAGAGAGAGAGAATGGGTGTGCCAGGGTCTCCAGACACGTGCCCCCTTGTGAATCTGGTTTATTTGGGTCTTGCAGAATTGAACTGGGATCCTTTGGCTTTGCAGGCAAATGACTTACCACTAAGTCATATCTCCAGCTCCATGTGAGCTTCTTGTATCTGAATAGGCCTCACTTTAGAGAGACTGGAAAATTTTTCTTCAACAATTTTGTTGAATATTTTCTCTGTGCCTCTGGCACGGATTTTGTCTCCTTCTGGTATGTCCATGATCCAAAGGTTTGGTCATTTTAGGGTATCTCACAGTTCCCTCATATTCTGTTTGCTTGGTTTTTTGAACTTAGCAAACTTTTCAGACTCCCAATAATTTTTTTATGTCTTGTCTTCCAGTTCAGAAGTTCTGTCTTCCACATGAGTAACTCTGATAGTGCGGGGTTCTAAAGAGCTTTTTAAAAGCTCTATTTGATTTTTGTTTTATACTGTGCTATTTTCAATCATGTCCTTCTCTTTTGTGAGTTAACATTTCAGTTTGAGGTCTGATTTTCTTGCTACTTCCTGGAATTCATTCTTGCATTTGATGAAGGCTTCAGTAAGCTTAATCAGCTGGTCGTTGAGATCTTCCATTTGTTGACTCATCTTCAATTCATTTATATCTCTTTTGAGGCACCTGTGGTTTTTTTTCAATTAAGTTAAGCCTAGTGACAAAAGCTGAGTGCTCTAAGAGATGCTTCTGCTCAATTTCATTTATGCAATTGTTACTTTTTTTGATGGCTTGCTTCTAGTTCAGCAAATCAGGGTCACATTGCTTGTTGTGTTTTCATTTTGGGGATTCAATTTCTATTGATTTCTTTATGATTTCATTGGAGCTTACATTTTGGGACTAGGCATCCTTGGTGGACATTCAGTTTTCTCACTTTGTTTTGTGCTTTGTGGTCTACCCATCTTGGGGAAATGTTTTATTTTACTGAAGGGGAAGCAAGTATTTCCTTATAGGCTCTTCAGTGAGTGTTCTGTTTTAAATATGAACCACACTGGTATATGATGGGGTTATAACCACAGATGGGCACATTGTTGATAGTGTAAGTATATCAAAGGTACCCGAGAAACTGGGAGTTGGGAAACTGGGAGCCCTGGCATACTCACTCTGCTTGCATGTATCTTCAGCACATCAGGGGTTGGGAAACCAGGAGCTGGGAAGCTGAACAGCCAGGGGCAAGAGACAAGCTCCAACAGTGGCCTGTGCATACTCTGTCTCAGGGGAGTAGGGGTTTGGGTACCCAGGGACCAGTTAATCAGAAACCCTGAGCAAAAGGTCTACTTCTTCAGGCCACACACATGTATCAGGGTGCCCTAAGCCAGAAGCAGGGATACTCAAACCAGAGAACTTGGAGGTGGGTAAGAAACCTGGAGCTCTGGCCTATTCATTCTGTGTGATCTAGGGATCTAGGAGTTGGGGACCCAGGGGCCATTCAATCAGGGAGGCAGAACAAGGGGCCTACTTCCATAGAAAGATTGCATGGTCAAGGCAGCCCCAGGTCAGCAGCATGGGTAGTGGGACTAAGGAACTGGAAGTTGGGAAGAGAACTGGAAGCTCTCTACAATAAATCTTTCTAAACCTTACCCTATATGGTTAATGGATTTCATTCTTAAAATCCACAAGAGAAGAAACTGGAGGCCAGTGACTCAATAGAAATGTTATGTGATCCTTAGCATCCAGCACCCTATCTTCTAAGTTAAAATCCTTACCAAGATCCAAGAAAGGCTGTGTTATTCTTAAAGTCATCCCAAATTTTCATATCAAATGCATAAAACATACCAAATTATTGATAATGTCAACAAGCTATATAAAATAGAGTCCATTCACATGTTCTGCCACTTAAGAGGTAGTACACACTTTACAGCCCATCATTTTCAAATCTTGTCTCTTTTTCTTGAAAACCAAATATAACTCTGGGTAATGTTCTTATCATTTCATTTTAATTACTTGTGAAAAGTTAGATAATAACCACAGTTTCATCCTAATATAACTAAGAAATAATTGAGTAAATCTTTTGAATCAATGCCTCAAGCATAGTATAAATTACATATATTTCACCATCACTATTATCTGCAGTAGTAATATGAGCATCATAATTATGATATCACCACCATGATCCTATATTACATAGGATGGATGCAAATACTCTGTGTGGTGTTAACGTGTGTGCTCTTGTGTTGGGCATTGCTAGAAAAGGGCTGAAACTGTAAGGCTGGCTGAACTTTTGGACATGGCCAGGGACCCTGGGCTGTGGGGTTGCAGCTGGTCCTATCATCAGGGAGTCCTTGGTGATGATGACTGGCCTTCCCTATGTTGTAGGTTGTAGTGTACTGTCATTTCCCAGAGTGGACAGAACTGACGAGGCCCTCTCACCGGACCCCAAAAGGCTCTGACGATTCCATAAGTCAGACTTTGCCCCCCACAGTTCCTGACCTTGTGGCTAGCTGCCCAAGAGACCCTTATGTGGCTTTTGTCACGTAGCCTTCTCACCATCTCTCTACCCCCACAGTAACAGAAATCACAGCCTTTTGTTATCTCCTCTTCTGTCCTTCCCCTTCCCTTAACCTTCCCCCATAGCTTTGAAGTTTCGAGTTCTTCCTCCACCTAGATAACAACCCATAAACTATGTATGTGATTGCCATATAGTCTGTATGTGCCATGTCAACCTTCCCCAAGTGTTTATAAACCCACTTACCTTTTGAATAAATGAGTGCTGTCCATCAGACGGTCTTCCGGGTGTTCATTGCCCATCATGTTCATCGTCACACTTACCCACTGCTCCAGGACCCTGCTGCTTCCCTCCAAACTCCTCCCTCCCTCACCCTGGACGTCGGTGGCCAGCGACTCCGGGAATGGTGACAGTAACGGTGAGACCCACACTCTTGGATCAGTTTGCCTTGTTTCTATTCATGATACTCTATTTACTATCTACAAAATGTTGCCAGAATTTCTGATATTTTTCCAAATTCACCGTTTTCTGAATACTCTTATTTATAGCATTTTTTTCTCACCCAAGATCAGCAACAAAATTTGCAAACTTCAGTGAAAAATGAAATTATGATGTTTCTCACTCAACAGCAAGTATTAAGTACTGTTAAAAGTACTAAAAATAAAGCATTTTACTTTCTTCCTAAGGTTTCTTCTTGACTAACCTTGGCATGTTTTAAGTTAGTGTTTAATGTTTTTTCATTAGCAAAGCAAATTTAAAATTAAATTATTAGTATGATCTTAATACTGTGATATACATTTAAATTCAAATGTTAGAACTTTTAACTCTGAGATTATGTTCTGTACATTGTGACTTATCTCTACAGCATACCCTGAGCTGGCCAGAGCCAGAACAGACTAACAAATCAGATTGAGATGTGTGAAAAGAATAAAGAAGAAGAGCTCCACTAGACATAGATTAATTGTAGAGAATATGTATATATATCCAAACCTTACCTGTATGGAAGAAGTCTGCAGGCAATCATTTATCCTCTGTACAGGCTTATAACAGAGGTACCACTCCCTAGGAAGCTGAAACTACATCATGCCCTGGAGTCTTCCAGATGTGCAGAACTTTGTGAATGGATCCTCAATACTCCCTCAGTACTCTCAGATTGGAGCCTAGGCTGAATGTAACACAGCCAGTCAATATATGGGGGCTGGGACTGGTAGTGGGTTCAGTGGTGCCAAAGGATGTTAGAGCAGAGGGTAACTGATAAGTACTGGTAGAGATGAGGCATGCATAAGCAAAAGTTACCAGATCCCAACTAATGTTACCTTACTTGTAATATGTAAATTAAAACAAAATAATTAAGAATTCCATTCAAGTGTGATAGGGCATACCTGTCATCCTTCCACTTGGGAAATCTTCCCTAGTCCAGTGGTCTCATTAATAAATAAAATTAACTGATTAATAAATAAAAATAATTCTAAATGGCAATGTCAGGATGTTAAATCTCTAGTGTGCTATCTTTCCCCACATGTGGTCTTAGGGCTTCTTGAGTTAGACACTTGAGGAGTTAAGAACCTGAGTAGGTGGTTTCTGTAACTAGAATTCTTACTTAAATTTAAAGAGTTTTTGCAAAAGTATTTTAAGAATCAGAAGTGGTTTTGTTTTATTTTTAGACAGAATTCCTAACCATATGTTGCAGGCTGGCCTGCAACTTTCTTTGAAGTCCAGGCAGGCTGATTTGGAACTATGCCTTAACCCCTCAGTGCTAGCAGAATATATATGGAACCATAGTCAGAAATATGAATTAGGGCTAGAGAGATGGCTTATCAGTTAAGGCGCTTGCATGTGAAGCCTAAGAACCTGGATATGATTCCTCAGTATCCATGTAAACCGATGCACAAGGTGGCACATGTGTTTACAATGGCTGGAGGTCCTGGTATGCCCATTCTCTCTATCTTCCTCTTCTACTCTCTCTTTCCCCACTCTCAAATAAATGAATGAATGAACGAATAAACAAACAAATAAATAAAAAATAAATAAAATATTTTTTTAAAATAAATAAGAATAAATTTCTGGGCCGGGCGTGGTGGCACACACCTTTAATCCCAGCAATTGGGAGGCAGAGGTAGGAGGATCACCGAGAGTTCGAGGCCACCCTGAGACTACATAGTGAATTCCAGGTCAGCCTGAGCCAGAGTGAGACCCTGCCTCCAAAAACCAAAACCAAAAAAAAAAAAGAATAAATTTCTTAAACCCCATTTAGTCAAAAACAGACAAACAATTAATTGTTTATAAGCTAGGAAGCTTTCCTTGGACCTTGTGCAAAAAGTACTAATTTCTCTTTACAACCTTCATTTATACTTACAGCAGACACCAAAGGGAAAACAATCAGGTGATTCATTTACTCTGGCTGTGTATTCAGCCTGTAGTCGCTCAGTGTCCTGTGGCTAGGTAGGCTCTCTGAAGCACATCCTAGACATTACTGTGCTTGATACATGCACTACTCTTCTCTCAGCTAAAGCCAGCTTGTTTTATTTAATGTTTATTTTCTATCAAAGGCAACCCTGATGTCATTGCATTAATGTAAGAATAGAAGGATTCCTGTTACATAACAAATGCTGAAATAGTGCTACATGTTCCTGTCATGCATAAATACATACAGCAGAAAAATTATTTGGTTAACCTGGTGTAGCAGACAGCTTCAGGTTCACTGAGATGAACTTCCAGACCAGACACAGTTATGGAGGAATGGATATTATTTATTGAAGCTTACAGATCCAGGGGAAGTTCCATACTGGCAGAAGAAGCAGGCCTGCCTTCACAGGGCCAAGCAGAGAGAGAAAAAAAAAAAAAAAAAAAAAACAACCAGGCACACAGCACACAGAGCAAAACTACAGCCCAAAGCCACAGCACACTTCAGGAACTCCTATTACATAAAGATATTACATATCTTTACAATGGAATCTCAAACCCACCACCACACCTTAAGAACCAGCCAGTTGACATTGCCTCTAGCAAGGTGATTGCAGATGCAAACTATAAACTAATAAAACACTGAATACATTGGGGGACATATATTCAAACTACCACACCTGCTTTGGTCCTTTTTTTTTTCTTTGTATGTACTCTGAATTTAACACAATTTTTTTCTACTGGTGAAAAATATTTATTTTTCTCTGCATGCAAATATCTTACCTTCAAGCCATACCTGAACAATGAAAGAAATTCTGTTACATACAAGTTGTTTCTCTAAATGTCTTTCTATACCTTATCATGACTATTTAAAATTTATATTTATATTTAAGGTTCACATTGAATAGAAACAAAACCTATCCAAATAGCTATACTTTGTCATGAACCCATAAATGACCCACACTGGCTATGGCCTCAGTTCTGTAACTTTTACTGTGATATTTAAAACCCCTGAGCCACTGGCTTTCTTTAATTACCTTTCCCATCTTTTATTTGCTGTTTTGTCATTCAGTCTTACTGATACTTCTCATTAGAGCAATAGGAATATGTTTAAACATAAAATAAATTTCACATTTTGACAAGTTGCTATAGAATAGGTAACACCAAAATAATAAAAGTAAATGGTGAAATGATAAGTTTTCATTCATAAGTTAGGAACACATATTAACTAGTTAGTGCTGATTGGGGGGAAAGAAGCTGATAATTGATTAAGAGAGTTTCCTGTTACCAAACTGAAGATGACAAAAAAGTTTTTCATGCTCTTGGAGACAGTTTTCGGAATGTGATATATGCAAAAGTAAAATAAGAACTCTGAACATTATTGCTGCTTTTTCATTATGTAAACATACCTGGCTTTTAAAACCTTATGGAAAATTTTGTGAATTGAGATTGAAAATCTTGGCAGGTCATCTTAGAATTATTTGCCTTCTTTAGGAATTTAGGCTCATCCCTCCATAAAATTAAGTGACAATAAGATTTCATGAGAATATTAAGTTAAATTTTAGGCACATAATCCATTAATATCAGTGTTAGTAATGTTTTGGAGAATAAAAACTAATGTAGTTATTGACAGAAATATTAAGGAACCTAGTAATTTATGTAAGAAATCTCAGATGCTAAGAACCAAACAACAGAGAAGACAGGAAGCTTGGAGGCTGGAGTAACAGGTAAAATGTTAGCACACTTGGATGACCATTGAGGAAGGAGAAAGAGAACAACTTTCAATAGTCACATTTGCATCATTTTATAAATCCTGCACTATTGGTTGTAGCAGCCAATAAAAGAAAACCTGCACATTTGAGAGAGAAAATGATGAAACTATCATTGTTGCATGGGGTCTATGATTAGTGAACTCCGGTGGTGAATTTAAACTGGTATAGATTTTATGCCATCAAAATATAGGGTATATTTAGTTATTCAACTTTTACAGACAGACAATAGAAAAAGGTTGAACCCATGAAGGGTGGTAATATTTGTGGGATGGAAATAGAACCACAGAACGGTGAAAAAATTGAGATAAAATGTTCAGATAGTAAAATGTACATAGAAATTAAGGAAGGGACAAGCTTCACATCCAAATGGACTATGAACTATTTTTTGCCATGGAAGAATTAAACAGTACAGGCTTAAAATATTTGTTTTAAGCAATTATTTGCCACTTTCCTTCACTGGGCATTTTTATCATAGATGAGTATGAAACTAAACTGTGTACTGGCTAAAAACCTGGGAAAACAAAGTCTTTCTCCAGCTCCCTAACCACTTTCCAAAATACCTCCAAGGAGTTCTTTTGATCTTAAAGTTTAACTGTGAGAAGAATAAATGAAATAGTGTGATAAGAAGTTAAAAAGGAAACAAAAAAATGAATAGAAGAAAATTAATAAAGAAAAAATAAATTTTCATAAAAGAAACTCTCCTCAGGATTCAACTCAAGAAAATCAGGGAAACCACTCAAAGTAAATACTTTATCCAAAGAAAGTACTAATTGATAAAATTTGATGTTAGCAAAAGAAGGATTAAATAAGTATTATAAGATAGTTAAATGATTACATAAACTCTTAATAAGATAATGTGTTTGTTTGTTTGTTTATGAAAGCAATTTCAACTAGGGAAAGTCAGGAACAAATAAAATCAGTTTTCACATAAGGACAGATAATGAGCTATTTTTTAAGCAAATAATAAGGGATCAGATTTTATAAGACAGATGAAGACTGCAGAAGTGGGCACCTAGTTGTGTCTGGCTATTGGGTCAATATCCTTTTGTGTTTAGAAAGGGGGAAAACCAAGAGGAAAATGATTGAAAATAAAGCTTTGACCAAACTTATGAAAATCAAGAAAAAAAATGAATTTTTTATTTCCAAAAGTCAGGCTTCTGCATCTTACATATATGAGTTGAAAACAATCTTCAGTGGGGTCATCAAATGAATTTAGAAGAATCATTCAACAAATGCCTTAATTAAATACTAAAGAACTAAAATTTGATGTTAGCAAAAGAAGGATTAAATAAGTATTATAAGATAGACACGGGGTTAGAGAACTTGCACCAAAACCCGCTCTGATGTTGCAGTAAAACCAGCAAGTTTCAAACATAACACCTAAGACATTAGCAAATTATGGATAGCACATCTGGCATTTACAGCAACAAAACAAGAGAGACCCTGTCTCAAAACAAAATGTTTTAGAAGGGAGGAAGTTATTCACGCATGCTCCAAAATGCCTATTAACAACAACAACATCAGCTGGACTTCAGATATCTCCAGATTACAAAGACAATAAAATTATATCATACAGGACTGTGATTGAAATTCCCTGTAAGCCAGAGCAGTTCTTTCTAAACCATAAGTGACCTAAATGAACTCTCTGAATAAAATCTTGAAGCAAATGACAATGGAAAAAATAAAAAAAAAATAAAAGATTATTTTTAAAATAATCAAATTAATTTAAATTCAAAATAATATCTACAATCTTTTAGAAATAAAAACAAATAATGATAATATATAAGGAAGAACACTAAAAATAAAATATTGATGTCTTAAAAAAAAAACTCATCAACAAATAAAATATTTTATAAAATAAGAGTGAATCCTAATTTTGGTTCACTGAAACTTTCAGAACACTTTTTAGTAGTTTACCAATAATCTTATGTCATTGAAAGTTACAGGGCTGGGCTGGGAAGATGACTCAGTGGTTTAAAGCAATTGTTTGCAAAGCCTACCAGAGTGTGTTATGAAGCCTATCATATGCATAAATCCAGATACACGAAGAGATCCATGCACTTGTATTGTATATGAAGTGGTAAGAGGCCCTGGAACTCCCATTCTCAAACTGTCTTTCTCTTTTACTCATTCTCCTCTCTCCACACCTTTTCCCCCTCACAAATAAACATTTTTAAAAAATATTTTTCTTTATTTTTTTGAGAGACACAGAGAGAAATAGGCAAAAATAAGAGAGAATTTTTAAAGCTGCTGCAAACTGTGCATCTGGTTGCATCAAACCTGGATGCTTTGGCTTTCAGTAAGCCATTTCTCCAGCTCCCACAAATAAATATTTTTAAAAAAGAAAGTTGCAGTGCTATTCATTAATGTTGAATAACATACGCTATTTGATAGACGCTAAGTCAAAGACCTGTCATTCACAGATGCTTAAATTAAACTTACTTATAATTTTACTTTCACAACATTCAAAAATTACTTAAAATAGATGATAATAACAATGCAGAGCAAATTAATGAGTAGCATCTTTATTTGAAGTCTTTTAAAATATCCTAAGCAAGACAACACTTACAGTTTCAGAGCAAAATTTCCTTATGAATAAGAATGTATACTGCTAGCTCTTAATAGATTTCAACATTTAGGAAAATGGGAGAGGGAATAAAATAGTATATATACTTTTATAAATAAATAAATGAGTGTCTTTCTGGGTTTTATGGTTTACATTGGGAGATCATGTTTAGAGGTTCTAGCAAGGGAGCACAGCTATTCATATTCTCTTGACTGAAGAGTGGTCCTCCTCTACTCATTCTCCTCTCTCCACACCTTTTCCCCTCACAAATAAACATTTTAAAAATATTTTTTCTTTATTTTGAGAGAGGTTGTCCTCTTTGACCAGGTGTGCAGCTTCAGGAGGGAAGCATATGGAGCACTGAGGGAGGAAGGGGATACCCACTTAGCCAGCCAGATCAGCTGAATCAACACTAGTAATCCACAGGGTGACAGATGTGGCGGCCAGATTGCCCTCACATCCATGGTTTTCATTGGTTTCTCAGTGGATAACATATGGAACGGTTCTCCCTAATCTACTCCAAAAGCTGCACTATAAAATGTCAAGACGATAAAGGTTAAAAAAGAACAATTTTTATCACTAACAATTTGGCAAAGGACCAGAACATATTAACAAATAAGTTCATAAAACTTATGATTTCTTAGAAAAAAAAACAAACAGTTGTTATAAAACAGTAAAGGAGAAGCAAAACAAACAAACAAAAAAAGGCATACAATTTCTATTCATCTTGATGTAAAGATGGAGTGGAACAGATAGAACTAAAATTAAATTGATGTTCTATTTAACCAAGACTTATTGAAAGAAGTTCATATAAAATAGTAATTAATTATTAGAATTTAAAATGTGTTCTGCATAGTAAATGCTTTTTCCAAATTTGTTTTATCTTAACTACATTTACAGCATTAAAATAAGTGCTAGTTATCAAAAAATGGTTTTGAGCTGGGTGTGGTGGCTCACACCTTTAATCCCAGCACTTGGGAGGAAGAGGTAAGAGGATAACATGATTTCGAGACCACCCTCAGAACACAGAGTGAATTCCAGGACAGCCTGGGCTTGAGCGAGACCTTACATCAAAAAACAAAACAAACAAACAAAAAAAAAACAACAACAACAACAAAAAAGGTTTTGTAAAATCCTCAACTCACTACCAAACTCTTCAGTCTCATCTCATTTGTGTAATTTAAATCTTTCTGTTGGAAAATGAGTACACAAATATTTTGAGTTTGTACAGATTCATCATCTAAACAATAATAACTAAATAGAATATTAAATTGGGGAAGACAGTATACTCCTGCAATCCCTACATTGCGGAGCCTGTTCCAGGATGACTATGGTGAGTTTGAGACCAGTCTTTCGGTACATGGCAAGATCCTGTCTCATCTCCAGTCCCTCAAAGTATTGTAGGCTAAAAGAAATGTATAATTGAACAAGATCTTCTCTTTGTAATTCATTACAGCCATAAGTTTTAATTCTTCAGAAGGATCTTAAGTATTTATTTTAATTTTTGTTAAAAATACATTTCTTGGGTTTGAGAGATGGCTTAATAGTTAAGGCATTTTCCTACAAAGCCAAAAGACCTAGGTTTGATTCCCCAGGACATACTCAAGCCAGATGTACAAGGTGGCACATGCATCTAGAATTTGTTTGCAGTGGCCTAAGACCTTGGACCACCCATTCTGTCCCTCCCCTCCTCCCTCCCTCCCTCTCTCTCAAAGAGATAAGTAAAAATAAAATATTAAAAATGAATTTCTTCCTAATTAAAAGATAAATATACATTGAAGAGGTGAAATATTGATATTTAGTGATAAAATAATATTATTTTTCACATTAAGTATGGAAAATCATTTGTATAACATATAAGACTTTTTAAAGGGCCTTTTAGTCCTAACATCATGCTAAACATTATTCCTTCAAATGCAGAAATAAGGTTTGACAGACAGTGTGATGTCATATTTAACACTCTTGACTAAGCCTTCCTGAATGTAGGCAATGGGTTTCCGATTGAATGGCAATAAATATTTCTATAAAAAAGAGAATTTTTTTTCAGGTTAAGAGCTTAAAATTCCATTGCAAAAATTGATCTTGTAATTTTTAAAAGTAAAGAAAAACACAGGGCTGGAGAGATGGCTTAGCAGTTAAGACACATGCCTGTGAAGCCTAAGGACACAGGTTTGATTCTCCAGGTCCCACGTAAGCCAAATGCACATGGTGGCACATGCATCTGGAGTTTGTTTGCAATGGCTAGAGGCCCTGGTGTGCCCATTCTCAGTCTCTCTCCCCCCCCGCCCCTCTTCTGTCTCTAATGAATAAATAAATAAATAAATAAATAAATAAATAAATAAATAAATAAATGAATGAATGAATGAATAAATAAATAAATAAATAAATAAATATTTAAAAAGCACAACTAAATCCTCACTTGACTTACATTGTTATTTTTATTTGTCAGTTAAGTTCTAGGTACAGAACCCTGAGCTTTGTGCCTGATAGTTAGGAGAGTAACCACTGAGCTGTATCTATAGCCTTTAGTGTTTCTCAAATTTCTTAGCACACTGTCATTAACCTGACTACTAGTATTTTTCTATGTGGCAAAAACAAAGTAAGTCACTCAATAAATTTTTAATAGTTTCCACCAAATATAAATATCAGCCCAGATATTATTATGATTTCAAGTCAGTCAGAAATGATTTGCTCTCATTCTTTCAAACTAAACATATAAATCCAATAACTACTTCATGTAGTTTAAGATAAAAAAAAAATCAATTGCTTCCTCAAATACTTGTATTTTACCTTCTACAGATAGCAGTGGCCAGCAAAACTTCAAAAACACTCTTGCCTAGGCCGGGCGTAGTGGTGCATGCCTTTAATCCCAGCACTCAGGAGGCAGAGGTAGGAGGATCACTGTGAGTTCAAGGCTACCCTGAGACTACATAGTGAATTCCAGGTCAGCCTCGGCTAGAGTGAGACCCTACTTCAAAAAAAACAAAAACAGGGAACCACGGCATACAAGGATTGGCCAGCCAAACCCTTAAAAACCCTACACTTCCCTTAATAAATGAGTCTGCAGCAGCTGGCCCTCTGCCTGCTTACACCCAGAGTAAAAAAACAGAAAACATTTTTGCCTAATCCCTTTTTTCCATCCTCTTAAAGTCTCACCTAGAAAGACCTCTGCACTGGTCTATTCCTAATCCCTTATCCTATTGTGAAAATGCATTAGCAAATGTACTGGATCTCTTTTCTTGTGTTGATCTATGACTGGCACTCTTTTCCTTTACTGTACATAGATTATTCAAATTGCTTTCAACTTTATTTAGTGTTTTCTTTTTAGTCCAGGATCACATATAAAACATAGCATTTTGTTAGATGTCACATTACTTAGGCTTCCCTTGGATGTGACTGATTTCTATAGACTCCCATTAGTTTGTATGAGACTCATCCTTTTGAAGTGCAATAATTCACAGTAGATGACTCATGGTGAATCTTTCTGTGATGCTTTATTGTGATTAGAATACTGAGATAGGCTTTTGAAAAACTGAAGAACCTCACTGACATTTTCATTACATGAGTCCATCATAGATCTGTAAGTATGATTCCTCTATTAGTCTTGATCATTTTCCTCCATGGATGTTATTACTCAAAGAAATGTTACACTGTGATAATATTCCTATCTTCACATTTCCATACTATATATATTGAATGAATCATTATGCACAGATTGTATATAGAGAGAGGATGGGCTGGAGAGATGGTTCAATGGTTAAGGCATTTGCCTGCAAAGCCTAATGACCAGGGTTCAATTCTCCATTACCCACATAAAGCCAGATATGCAAAGTGGCACATGCATCTGGGGTTTGTTTGCAGTTGCTAGAGGCCTTGGTGAGCCCATTCTCTCTCTCCCCCCCTCCCTCTTTCTCTCTCTTTTCTGTCTCTCTCTGCTTACAAATAAATAAATAAGTAAATAAATAAATAAATTTAAGAAAAGACTGGAGAGATGGCTCAGCAGTTAAGGTGCTTGAATGCAAAGCGTAACAACGAAGATTCAATTTCCCAGTACCCACATAAAGCCAGATGTACAAAGTGGAACATGTATGTGGAGTTCCTTTGCAGCATCTACAGTCTCTGGCATGCCTATCCTCTCTATCTGTCTTCTTTCTTTCTCTGCTTGCAAATAAATAAAACATTTTTAAATATGTAAATAAATAAATAATTAATAAAGATAAATCAAGAGAGGGAAGCTTTGCTCTACCCCAGAGGGGACAGAAGTGTGGCATAATTATTTTGGATTTGCTCTGCATATAAGATATGTAAATTCTTCACAACTTACCCATAAAAAGATATAATACACACACATATATGTATATATGGCATATATTTATGCATACTCCCTTTCCATATAACTCATGGATAGTTATTGTATACTTTGTATTATGATCCTGAACTATATTATTTTTCTGATCTAACTATCTAAATTGTGGTCTGTAGCCTCAGCTCCAGTGCTTGTTTCTTTCTTTTTCTCTCTTTCTCTTCCTTTCTTTCTTTCTTTCTTTCTTTCTTTCTTTCTTTCTTTCTTTCTTTCCTTCTTTCTCTCTCAGTGTTTGTAGTTTGTGCTCTTGTTTTGTTGAATGTTTGCTTAATTTATGGCATCTTAATATGTTCAAGAATAATATAGTATATTTCCTGTTAACATGCTCCTTAAATAAACATTTATTTATTTATTTTATTTTTTTGCATTCACAGTTGGCATTGGAAATCAAACCATGGGGATGGTTATAGTCATTGATCTGAGAATTTTGTGTCCTTGCCTTCTCAAGAGAAACTTTGATGCATACACTACTCTGGATTCAATGCACATGTTGATTTGGGATTTTTGTTTCCATGATAGGCTACACATAAGTTTATGATGTTGTCTCCCATCAGTCTACTGTCATGGTACTCAGAGTCCTCATCATTATATAGTGCTGTTTCACTCAGATAATCCCATGCTTCCTGTTTGCACATTCCATGCCAATCACTATATGCATAGTCACTCTAGTTTGGAGTACAAAAAGGTCTTTGATTTTCAGTTACTCAACTTTCTCTTGTAATGATGGTGTTCACAACCCTACCTCTGTACCCTACATGGTGGCACTGATACTGGAGGGAGGTAACTCAATTTTTCTTCACTTTCTTTTTAGTGCTTTTAGTAACCTAATTCAAAACACACAACGCTGAGCAAATACTGCCACTTTGTACCCCAAAGTAAATGATGTGTGAAGAGTTGTGCAGTTATTTCCTCAGAATTCCAATCGTCCCTCTTGCAGGCGGTTAGAGAGACTCAGATTCTGTATGCTTACAGGTCCCAGGAAGCTCAGGAAACTTACCAGGCTCAGGAATCTTGGGCAGTCTTAGCATTTCCAAAGCCTACCTACAAGGTTACAAAAGCCATAGCAGCTGTGGAAGCTGCTGCACTCTGTTGAAGCAGCTCAAGGTTTGCATATTTCATGAGACATCACCCATGCTAGTGTGGGCTTTGCAGAAATATAGCTGCTTTTGAGCAAAGAACCCCAATAATTTCATTTTTTCCCTTGTTAAACTTAGTTGAAATCTGAGCCTGGGTTACCTCACTAATTTAATTCTTTACAGATCCATCCATTTCCCTGCAAATTTCATAATTTCATTTTTCTTTACTGCTGAGTAGAACTCCATTGTGTAAATGTACATCTTCATTATCCATTCATTTGTAGAGGGACATCTAAGCTGGTTCCATTTCTTAGCTATTGTGAATAGAGCAGCAATAAACATGGTTGTGCAAGTATCTCTAAGGTAGTGAGAAGAGTCTTTTGGATACATGCCTAGGAGTGCTATAGCTGGATCATATGGTAAATCTATTTTTAGCTGTCTAAAGAACCTCACACTGATTTCCACAATGGCTGGACCAGATTACATTCCCACCAACAGTGTAGAAGTGTTCCTTTTTTTCCGCATCCACGCCAACGCTTATTGTCATTTGTTTTCTTGATGGTAGCCATTCTGACAGGAATGAAATGGAATCTCAGAGACCATTGCAGAAGAGGGGGTGGATAGAATGGAAGAGCCAGAGGAAGGGTATGACTTCTTACAATGCAACTGCCTGGACAGAAATTGGCCTCAATATCCATGACCTTGCAGTGCCTAGCAATACCTTCGCAAGACCCTCAAAATAGACAAAAAAGATGATGACATCAAATTAAAAGAGAGACTAATGGGGAGAGGGAGTGGATATGATGGAGATTGGAGTTCTAAAGTGGAATGGGGGGGGAGGGGAGGGAAATATCATGTGTTTTTTGTATGTAAGTATAGAAGTTGTCAATAAAAAAAACTAAAAAAAAACTTAGTTGAAATCATCCATTTGGTCTTTTATCAGCACCTTACCTGGGGCAAATGAACAACTGTTTACTTATTGTTAGGAAAAGGCATATAGCATCAGTGCATCTCACTATAAAATAAAAATGACATTTTGTAACAGGAGTGTTGGAGTGCCTTGTGGAAAGAATATAAGGGCCACAGGGTGGGAGGGAATATTGAGAGACATTGCCCCCCTTCATGATGACTGACTGCTACCCTCACAACTAATAACCCCCCAACCTCATGGTGAACACCAGCAATCCCATCCCACTAAGGAGGGCCCTCAGCGGAGTGGTGGCAGGGAGGAGGGAAATGCATGATGTATCCATACAAATTATCTACTTAATAATGATAAAAAAGGACAAGCCAGACTCAAAAAAAGAAAAATAAAAACATCAATATACCAATGTACCAATAAATCTAGGGTATCCCAAAATATTTGTCATGTGAATTTAAAGAATTAAAATCCATAGACCAGAGGGTAAGACTTTGAGAGTCTTTGTTAGATTAATAGATGGATAGAGAAGAAACTGCAGAGAGCCCCTGACATATGGAAGACGGGAGGGGGTAGAGAGCCCACGTGAGAGTACAACTCCCAGGGCTGAGATGAGGGGAGCATTCAGCTTACCAGAGCAGGAACCTAGAAGTTCAGGAGAGGTGAACAGCCAAAAAGAGGCCAAGCCCACCTGATGAGGATCTATTTATCATCTTATTGTGGTGTGCCTTACCCTCAAGCTCAGATGAGTCTAAGAGAAATAACTGGTCTGACTCAGGAGGCTGGCTCAGGAAGAGACCAGCACACCTGAGTAGCTGATTGGATAGCTCAATCAGATGTTAAACTGTGGATCTGCTGAAGCAATCAGGCACTCTGTGACATCTCTTGGGTATTCCCCATGGAGTTATGGGTTATGCATTGTGGGAGCAGCAGTGAGTTATTTTTGGAGGAAATGCCTCTGGGCATAATGTCTCAACCTGTGGCTCTCACAATCTTTCCACCTCTTCTTTCACTAAATTACCTCAGCCATGGTGGGTAAGTTTTAACTCTTCTTCAGTGTTAAGTTCTTAGGAACCTCTGGATTTATGCTTTGTTAAGTGTTGATTATCCTCAAGGTCTGCCATATTTTCTGTAATGTGATGTAGAAGAGCAAGCTATTATGTAATATATAGGCAAATGTGTAACATAAGTTTTCATTTATTTTCTGTTCTGCTGCTTACTCTGATTATCACTGAAGGAAACAGAAGTATATCAGAAATAATTAAATTATACCTTATGCAGGTTCCTCTCTCCTTGGAAAGTTCTTTTTTTTTTCTCCTCTCCATTTTGTACCATTAGTCCAAATATGGAAGCTTCTCTTTTTCTTTCATAAACTACAAATGGGAAGGAAACAGCCTGGGAGAGAAAAGGAGGACAGACAGAAAAACATGTTTTAAAGGTTTACATTTAAGAGAGTCTCATAGAAGAGTAGAGAGGATGGGGCATTCTTCTTTCATGACACATCAGAGGCTTCTCAACCCAAAGGGGTGTTCAATGATTAGTTTCTTTTACTTTAGGGACCAACTGTTATTTTATCACTGAATCTTTGTTATAAAGGACTATTCTTAGAAAATAGGTTATTCAAAGTACAGTATTTTTAAGGAAAGTTTGAAGTTACAAAGTATAGCACAGCACACAGGAACTGGTACTGAAGTATCACACACCACATGCAGAAATCTAAGAGAAAGCAGTTATGTAGACCAAGGCAAGACTTGACTTCAGGATGAAGATGCACAAGCCAAAAGAGAGCTTCAAAAAGTGAGACATTGAGCCTATACTGCATATTCAGCCTCATTCTATATTTGAAGGTCACATTGTTGGACATCCAATATAACTGATGAGTTGCTGGTATATCATAGCCTGAAAAAGGACAGAGAAAGAAACCAAGATACTTGGGCAGAAAGGTAGTACAAAATTTCAAAGAGAAATCCAAAGTTAAATAGGTTTTCTTCAAACATCAAATCTTAATTAAGACCATATTACTTTTATCTTATTTTTGTTGTTATTTTGGTCTTTTTTTATTCAGGGTGTCTCTATAGCCCACACTGACTTGGAACTCACTCTTTAGCATAGGCTAGCCTTAAAGTTAACACTCAGCTTCATGAATGCTTGGAATATCAACATGAGTCATCATATGTGGCTATAATCACCTAGTATACAGTTCATAAGAAACTGTCAAATTTAAGATGGTCAAGTATAACAACTCACAATTTCAAATTTCTGTTACTTAGGTTATATAAAAACCATAACAGAGAACCTTGGTCAAGATGGCATCCGTTTAAACACACCTCACCTGGCACAGAAGGAAAGGCAAGACCTTTAGGGTTCATTAGGGGTTCGGGGGAGGGCACTGAGGACCAAAGCAGGGAATCCTCAGATTCACATGCAATCAGGGGACCCACCAGACCCCATGTCCTTCTCAAACAGCCACCTTAGCCACAGCCACAGCTAAAGTTTCCTCCTGCACTAGCTAAGTGGACCCATACCAGGAGGCTGGTGTTCCCCAACCCTAGGTTTCTTCCGCCACAGGAGTCCACAAGCAAGCTCCATCACCCATGCCACACCACCCCCACCCTCCATGCATGCAGGAACTTCACTCACTTGGTCCCTGTGCTGCCACACCCCCAGCCCATTCTCCTAACCATAACCCTAACCCACACACTCCATGATTGATGTCCCACACCATTCCCAACCTCACCCTCTGTGCCTGTGGGAACACCACTCACTTGGTCCCCATTTTGTCCACCCTCACCCTCTGTGCCAGCGAGAACTTCACTCACTAGGTCACAGCACCATCCAACCTCCACACTCCAAGCCTGGGGGAAATGAACTCCATCGGTCACCACCACCAATTCTCCCCCATGTGGTTCACCTGAACTGGAGTAATCCCCATCCCTGCTCTGCCTTGTCACAGGACACTGCAATCCCAGCCACTCCCTGCAACATAGCCCCAACAGACCCATTGACCCATCCCCTCAACCCTCTGCATCATGGAACTACCACACATTCCTGTACTCCAAACCTCTGCAGCCCAGATACAACACCAGTCAGCTTTGACCCTCCCCACCCTCAGGCCACCTGACCATGCACTCCCGTACCCTGAAATACCAAAGAACAAGCCCCTTCATCAGACCCTCAGACCCTTAACAGACCCTCATGGGCTCCTGCTCTCTGAGCAGGCAGACTCCACTGCCATAAGAAGCCTAATCAAAATAAACATAAAAGGGAATAATCTCTGAAGATACTTCAAGGTAAACTACAGCTTCCTGCTACAGTTAACAAGATTCCTTCACTGTGATGGGAAGACCACAGCACAAAAGGAATAACATGAAAAATCAAATGCAAGTAAATCCAACAGGATTGCCCAGTCCCACAATGAATATCTCTAACCACAACATAGAAGAGATAATAGGATCAGAACCCCACAATGAAGACATAAGCAATGTAACCCTGGCCAAGAAAATAAAGAACTTACAGAAAATCAACAAAGGGCCAATAATTGCATGAATGCTGTTCTCGTGAGATTAGACCTAGTAAAAAGAACTAGGAAGGGCTCCAAAGACAGTTAAATGATCTGAAGGTGAGCAAAAAAAGAGAGGACTTCAATAACCAGCTGGCTAAGCAAAATGAAAACAAAAATAAATACAAGGAGGAATTCCAAGAAGCACTAAAAAAATCAATAAAACTCTCTAGAAGCACTCAAGAACAGAGTCAGCCATGTGGAGGAGAGAAGCTCAGAACTGGAAGACAGAACAGAAGAAACAGATAATGAATCCAAAAGTTTCAATAAGATCAAAAATTTTTGTTAACAGAAAGTGAAGGAAATATAGATACCCTTAAATGTTCCAACATTAGGATCATGGGGTTACCAGAAGGGGAAGAAATTCAGACCAAAGGAATTGAGAACTTATTCAACAAAATTATTGAAGAAAACTTTCCCACTCTCTCAAAAGAAAGTCCAATCAAGTTACAAGAAGCTATCAAAACTCCACACAGACTGGACTAAAGGAGAAATTCACCAAGACATACTATCATTAAAGTTCTAAATATTGATAATAAGGAAAAAGTACTAAAACCAGCTAGGGAGAAACAACACATTACATGTAAAGGTAACACCATCAGAATTACTTCAGACTTCTCAATGGAAACACTCAAAGCAAGAAGGGCCTGGAATGGAACACTGCAAAATCTAAGAACTTATGACTTACAACCCAAAATACTCTACCAAGCAAAAGTATCCCTCAGAATATATAGTGAAAGAAAAAAAAAACTTTCCATGATAAAACCCAGTTGAACAACCATATAAACACAAAGCCAAATCTACGGAGAGTAATTCAGGAAATTATCCACACTGAAGAATCAGATAACCAATTTCAAGAACCTACAAGAAGCAGATCACAATAACCAAAATCAGAGAAGGTACACACACACACACACACACACACACACACACACACACACCCTTCGACATCCAAGAAAAAAAAAAAAAAAAAAAACAGCACCACAACATAGCAGGGAATAAATCAAACCTCACAGTTATTACTCTTAATAATAATGACCTTAATTCACCCATCAAAAAAAATAAGCTGACAGGATGTATCAGAAAATTAGACCCCTCAATCTGCTGTCTTCAAGAAACCCACCTCACCACTAAAAACAGACACCTTCTCAGGGTGAAAGGGTTGTGTGGTAGTTTAAATATATGGCCCCCAATATATTCAATGTTTCATTAGTTTATAGTTTGTATCTGCAGCCACCTTGCTGGAGGCAATGTCACTGGGTGGATCTTAACGTGTGATGGTGGGTTTGAGATTCATTGTAAAGATATGCAAAGTGTGCCTAGTGGGAGTTCTGGAAGTATCCTGTGCTGTGTGGCTGGTGGCTTTGCTCTCTCTTGCTTGGATCTGTGAAGGCAGGTCAGCTTTTTCTGCCATTATGGAACTTCCCCTGGATCTGTAAGCTTCAATAAATAATATCCCTTCCTCCATAACTGTGCCTGGTCTGGAAGTTCATCTCAGTGAACCTGAAGCTGTCTGCTACAGGTTGAAAATGATATTCCAAGCAAATGGAAATAAGAAACAAGCAGGCGTTGCTATACTAATATCAGATGAAATAGGCTTAAAGTCAAAAGTAATCAAAAAATACAAAGAAGGTCACTTCTTACTTATGAAGGGAACAATCCAACAAGAGGATATCACAATCATCAATCTTTATGCACCAAACACAGGTGCACCAGAATTTATAAAACAAAAACTACTTGTCAACAAAACAGAAATTACCACCAACACCATCATAGTGGGGACTTCAATATTCCACTATCAGCAATAGATAGATAATTCAAACATAAAATTAACAGGGAAGTAAGAGAGCTCAACATCACCAAAGAGCAACTAGACATAACAGACATCTACAGAACATTCTACCCAAAATGTACAGATTACACATTCTTCGCAGCATCACATAGAACCTTCTCTCATATAGATCACATATTGGACCCCAAAGCCTGCCTCCATATATTTTAGTAAAATCAACTAATTTCCTGCATGATATCAGGCCACAATGCTGTAATGCTAGAAATTAGCAAGAAAAGGTACGCCAGGAATCCCTCCAGATCTTAGAAACTGAACACCACAACTTTAAACAATAAATGGGTTGTGGATGAAAAAAAAATGAAATTGAAAAATTTCTGGATTGGAACGACAATGAGAACATATCATCCCAAAAGTTATGGGACACAATGAAGGCAGTCCTTAGGGGAAAAAAACATAGCACTAAATGCCTTTACAAAAAAGACAGAGAGATCCCAAATCAAAACATTCACCTAAAGGCATTGGAAAAACAAAAAGAAGCCAACCTGAAAAGCTACAAATGGAAAGAAATAATTAAGATCAAAGCAGAAATTAATAAATTGGAAACTAAGAGGACAATTAAGAAAATTGATGAAACAAAGAGCTGGTTCTTTGAAAATATTAACAAGATTGATAAAAACCTGACAAATTTGATCAAGCAAAAAAGAAAGACACTTCAAATTAACAAAATTAGAAATGAAAAAGGAGAGATTACAACAGACATAAGTGAAATTGGGAGATTCATTAGGACTTATTTCAAAAACTTCAACTTCACAAAAAAGGAGAATATGGAGGAAATGTATGAATTCCTGGACACATACCACCTATCAAAGCTAAACCCAGAGCAGATTAATCTCCTAAACAAACCTATCACACCCATCAACATTGAAAAGGTAATCAAACACCTCCCCCCAAAAAAGAGTCCAGGACTCGATTGTTTCTCAGCTGAATTCTATCAAACCATGGAAAAACTGAAACCATTTTTTCTCAAACTGTACCACAAAATAGGAGAATAGGGAAAGATCTCCAACTCCTTCAATGAATCTAGAATCAACCTAATTCCAAAACCAGGCAGAGATGCAACAAGAAAAGAAAATTATAGGCCTATTTCCCTGATGAACATTCATGAAAAGATCCTGAACAAAATCCTTGCAAACCAAATTCAATAGTACATCAAAAGCATTATCCACCTTGATCAAGTAGGCTTCATCCCTTGAACACAGGGGTGGTTCAACACATGTAAATCTGTCAAAGTAACACACCATGTAAATAAGCTTAATCACAAAAACCACATGATCATTTTGAGAGATGCAGAAAAGGCCTTTGACAAAACACAACATCACTTCATGATCAAAACATTGGAGAGAATAGGCATGGACGACCCATATCTCAACATTATAAAGGCTATCTATGAAGCTCCTAAAGCTCAAGAAATACTTAATGGGGAGAGACTGAAGGAATTCCCAGTGAGATCAGGAACAAGGAAGGGGTGTACACTCCCACCTCTGCGCTTCAACATAGTCCTAGAAGTACTAGCTCAAGCAATAAGACAGGAGAAAGAAATCAAAATAATACAAATTGGAAAGGAAGAAGTCAAGTTAACCCTATTTGCAGATGACATGATTCTATACATAAGTGACACAAGAACCTCCATCTCAAAATTCTTAAAGGTGATTAATGCCTACAGCAAAGTAGCAGGATATAAGATCAATGTACAGAATCCAGTAGCCTTTTTGTATGCAAAAGATACAGAAAAAGAAATAAGCAACATTGTCCTATTTTGAATAGCAACAAAGAAAATAAGATACCTTAGAAAAGCATTAACCAAGGAAGTGAAAGACCTATACAATGAAAACATAAAAACACTCAAAAAGAAATTGAGGAGGACCTGTGAAAATGGAAATACCTCCCATGCTCCTGGATAGGCAGAATTAACATTGTGAAAATGGCAATCTTACCAAAAGCACTATATAGATTTAATGCAATACCAATAAAAATCCCAAATTCTTTCTTTACTGAGATAGAAACAATGATCTCAAAATTCATATGGAAAGGGAGAAGGCTGTGAATATCCAAGCATATCCTCAGCAAAATAAGCTCCTCTGGGGGCAACACCATACCTGATATAAAGGCATACTACAAAGCCATTGTAATAAAAACAACATGGTACTGGCATGAAAAACAGGAAAATAGACCAATAATAGAAGACCTGGACTTTGGGTCAAGTAACTATAGCTACTTTATATTTAACAAAGGCCCTACCAATGTAGACTGGAAAAAAGACAGCATCTTCAACAAATGGTGCTGGACAAACTGGAAAACCATATGTAGGAAAATGAAAGTCAATCCATACATCTTGCCATGGGAAAAAAATCAAGTCCAAATGTATCAAAGAACCTCAATATAAAACCAAAAACTCTGCTACTACTGGAAGAAAAAATAGGAGGAACCTTCCATGATATAGGAGTGGGAAAAGACTTCCTGAACAAAAATCCAGCAGCTCAGGAAATTAAACTAAACCATTGGGATCTCTTGAAGCTGGAAAGCTCTTTCACTGACAAATATACTGTAACCAAAGCCAGCAGATTTCCCACAGAATGAGAGAAAATTCTTGCCAGCTATACAACTGACAGAGGCCTAATTTCTAGAATTTACAAAGAACCCCAAAGCCTAGAGAATAAATTGTCAAACAACCCACTCACAAAATGGGGCAGAAAACTGCACAGGGAGTTCTTAGAAGAAGAAATATGAATGGCAAACACACACTTAATAAAATGTTAAACATCTCTAATCATCGGGGAAATGCAAATTAAAACAACTATGAGATTCCACCTTACCCATATAAGGATGGCTAACATTAAGAAAACTAATTAAAACAAATGCTGGCAAGGCTGTGGAGAAATAGGAACACTCTTTCACTGTTGGTGGGAATGTAAAATGGTACAACTATTATGGAAAGCTATTTGGAGACTCTTAAAATGGATGACTATAGATAGACCTACCAACAGATCTAGGTTTCCCATTACTGGGCATTTACCCTAAAGGCTCCAAGATCAGAAAGAATTGCTCAACCATGTTAATAGCTGCTCAATTTCTAATAGCTAAGAGCTGGAATCAACTCCGATGTCCATCATTACATGAATGGATAACAAAGATGTGGTATATCTACACTATGGAATTCTACATAGCAGTAAGGAAAAATGAAACAATGAAATTTGAAAAACAATGGTTGAACATGGAACAGATCATTCTTAGTGAGCTCACTCAATCACAAAAAGATAATCGTCACATGGTCTCATTCATCTGTGGCTCCTAACCTGAATCTGCCCAAGATGCTGTCAGGCCTAATAAGTACCCAGAGGACCAGGCAATAGGGAGGGTGGGATGGGGGGAGGGTAAGGGTGGGAGGCCAGTAAGGGTAGGGGTACACAAATAAGGACCCAAGTGGAAATGGTACCATAAAATCCTACATTCTGGACAAGAGGCTAAAACATTGATCATTCAGCAGGCCCACAGAGGGAACACCTGAACCACAGGGACCTGGAAAGAACATCATGAAAACCAACCTTAATTTTTCACCATTTCTCTCTCTCTCTCTCTCCCCCCTCACCTCTCTATACTCTCTTTCTCTTTTATATTACCTATCTTTTACTTCCTTCACCTTCCTTGGTGCTGACTTTTAACTCCCAGTACCAGCATGTGGTTAACTTTCATGATGAGCTGTTGATCAGAGAGACCTACAAGGTTTCCCAAAAAAGACAGATTTCTGTCAGAGCTCTTGATGACCCACCAAAGGTTAATGGTAAGACCCTACTGATGAAGACATCATATGTGGTTGAGACAAAACATGGAATGACCTGGTTGGAATCTGGAAGAGGGTCAGTCCCCAGACAGTTAGCTAGTCTAGTGACAGAGGGTGCTACATGAGTGACTGTGGGAAAATGACTGACATCTGCCCAAAACACTCGCAATCTAAGCTACCTAGCAGGAACCAACTTGATGTGATGTTCAAACAAGTGCAAAAGTAGCACGTAGTCATGGTGGATAACCAACTGCTCTTGATTTGGCTAATAGATCCACTCAGTGGAATGGAACTTATTGCTGGGACTGGGAAATAAGTAAAACCACGTACAGAAAATGAGCCCATTCTCCAATATCAAGCTCCCACCAAATGTGGGCTAGAAAAGGGCTGACACACATAAAATTCTCTCTAAAATAACTATGACCATTCCATCTATCTAGTACTAACTTCTCTCTGTGTTGGAGAATTTGGTTCTCTTTTTCAGATGGATGATGAACCTGAAGGGAGGATCAGCCTATTGCACCTCACCAGTGCCCCAGCTGAAACCATAGAGTAATGGTGGAAAAGGACAATAGTACAGCTTTCTTGGTGAACCCGATACCAGAATAAGGCTGAAGGAGATAAACACAGAGAACATCCAACTCCAACTAGGCCAGATATCCAGAGTCACAGAGGCTCCCAAGACCTCATCACTGAAGTAGAACTAAAATGATCCCAATGTGGCTCAGGGAATTTTGCAGAAGAGGGGGCAGAAAGACTTTTAGAGCCACAAGTTGGGTCATTACACACAGAGACCTTGCCTATCCCCCATAACTGTTGACTACCCCCATAATGCATGACTCATATTCCCCAATGATGAGGGTCCCTTTGGAGGGGGGAGGACAAGGAGGAGGCTACCGGAGTCACCAGCATGAATGCAAAATTAGAGTGTTATAAAATTAAAATAATAATTAAGCCAGGCGTGGTGGCGCACGCCTTTAATCCCAGCACTTGGGAGGCAGAGGTAGGAGGATTGCGAGAGTTCGAGGCCACCCTGAGACTACATAGTGAATTCCAGGTCAGCCTGGACCAGAGGTGAGACCCTACCTCGAAACCCCCCCCAAAAAAAATAATAATAATAATTAATTTTTTTAAAAAAGAAAGGTAATTGTCACATGGTCTCACTCATCTGTGGCTCCTAACGTGAAACTTCCTGAGATGTTATCATACCTAATAAGCACCAGATAATAGGGATGGTGGGATGAGAGGAGAGGGTAAGTGTGGGGGAGGGTAAGGGTGGGCGTAGAGTAAGTGTGGAGGGACACAAAGGCACACAAATGGAAAATGTACCATAAAATCCTATATCCTGAACCACGGGGCCCTGGAGAGGACATCAGGAAGACTAACCTTAATCTTTTCCTCTTTCTCTCTCTCCTTCTCCTCTCTATGCTCTCTTTCTCTTTTATATTACCTATCTTTTTCTTCCCTCATCTTCATTGGCATTAACTTATAACTCCCAGTACCAGCATGCAGTTAACTTTCACAATGAGCTGTTGATCAAAGGACCTACAAGGTTTTCAAGAAGAAGACAGATTTCTGTCAGAGTTCTTGATGACCCACCAAAAGTTAATGGTAAGACCCTACTGACAAAGACACCGTATGCTGTTAGGACAGAACATGGAGTGAGGGTGCTACATGAGCTACTGGGGGAAAATGACCGACATCTGTCCAAACAATTTGTAGTCTAAGCTACTCAGTAGTAAACAATGTGGTATGATGCCCAAACAAGTGCAATAGTGGCACACAGCCATGGTGGGCAACCAACTGTTTTTGATTTGGCAAACAGATCTACTCAGTTGGAAAGAAACTCATAGCTGGAACTGGGAAACAAGTCAAAACCATGTACAAAAAATGAGCCCATTCTCCAATATCACGCATACAAAATTCTCTCGAAAATAACAATGGCCATCCCTTCTATCTTGTGCTGAATTCTCTCTCCATTAGAGAATTTGCTTCTCTTTTTCAGATGTACGCCAAACCTGAAGGGAGGATCAGCCTATTGCACCTCACCAGCGCTGCAGCTAAAACCATAGAGTAATGGGGGAAATGGGCAAGAGTGCAGCTTTCTTGGTGAACCTGACACCAGCACAAGGCTGAAGGAGATAAACACAGAGAACATACATCTCCTACTAAAAAAGATATCCAGAGACAGAGAGGATTTTGAGACCTCATCACTGAAGTAGTACTAAAATGAACCCAACATGGCTCAGGGAAATTCATGGAAGAGGGGAAGAAAGAGTGTTAGAGCCACAAGTTGGGTCATTATGCTCAGATTAACCCAAATTTCCTTCATTATATTGATCTTGATAGTGTTATTAGATATTTCATGAAATAGAGGCCTATTTAATCATAGAGGTTAATGTAGTGGTTTCAAACAACCTGAATGAAAACCTTCAATTATGTAGTTTGATCAATGTTAGTTGACTATGTGAAGAATAATGTGATTCCTAATGGATGAGTAAAGAAAAAAAATACTGAATTTTTCTATTTGTGATCACAAAAAAAGAAAAAAATCCTTGAAAAATTTTAATACAGTATATAAATCTTTTCTTCTGGTCTTCAGTGATAAAAAGGACTAAAATAATCTAAAGGATATTTAAAAAAAGCAGACAAGCATGTTAGAAAAGCTCTATGTATGTATGTCTATATGTATGTATTCACACATATATAATTTTCACTCTCTTTTAACTTATTTTTATCCACTAACAATTTAAGATATTTAATCCATCACATCATTCCTAGTTTTAAAAGGTGATTGCCATAAAGCAACTCTGTGAACAATGTACCTGTGGTCTTTACGTTCTTTTGTCCACTGAATCAAATTAGGAATCAAGTAAGAGTCATGCCTCTTTGGCAGGTCTGTGAAGACATTTCCAGGAAGAACTGAAGGAGGGATGAAGACCTTCCCCTAGAGGGGGGTGGCCCATCCATCGATATATATATATATATATATATTAATTTTTTCAATCTGAAGTCCAAGAGAACACAGGGCCATTTGCCTGACTGTCCATGCTACGATCTGGTGTTTACATTTACCCAGTGGTTACTATCATTACAGACACTGGAACTCATTGTCATCATCCTTCCAATGTGGATGGAAGACTAGTTTTTCTCAAAGAATTTTTCTATCCTTCCATGCCAGATAGGGACTTTTGAAGAATCTAGCCTTGTGCACTGAGCAGTTACAGGGTTCTCCAACTCTGCATCCTATACATATTGGCTGATAGATACTCAGCCTGTATCCTGTAAGTCAATGCAATAAGTTTCCTTTCTACTATATATGCATTCTATCAGCTCTGTTCCTCTAGACAACCATGAGTAATAGAATACCTATTCCAAAAACATTTTTTTTCCTTCAAGACAATGACCATGTACCCCAGAATGGCTTGAACTATGTTTATGGTAGAAGATCATATTTCCCCCCTTCCAAGTGCTATGATTACAGGGATGTGCTGGCATGCAGGGCACTGGCTATTCATAGTTTAAATATTATTACCAGGTACTCTCAAATATAAATGTGTTATTTTCACTGCACTGGTATTTTGGTAGATTTTTTTTTTGGGGGGGGTAGGGCCTCACTCTGGCCCAGGCTGACCTGGAATTCACTAGGTAGTCTCAGGGTGGCCTCGAACTCGGCAATCCTCCTACCTCTGCTTCCCAGGTGCTGGGATTAAAGGCGTGTGCCACCATACCTGGCTCTTGGTAGATTTTTAAACACAATAAATTTGTTATTCTTTATATTGGATAGCAATTTGTTACTTCATAGTAAAATAAGTTCATTAAACAGTAATGTTTGAAGATTTAACTAGAGAGATTGCTACTTAAACCCAAATTGCTATGGAAGATTCTGTTAGCAGGTGAGACAGAATTTAGACTTTTAAAGATGAGTTAAGTATGACTTATTTTAATTATATGAAATTAGATGAGAAAGTATAATGAAAATGAAATACTATTATGAAATATTCCTAATCTGTGACTTTCACACAGTCACATATTAAACTTACTTTTAACAAGTTGAATCAGATAAAAACAGTAAAAGTGAGGTGCCACCCTATCATTTCATCTCATCTTTTTTATAAGTATTATACAACATGATATGATACCTACCTGTTTCTATTCTCTTTTTCCTTGTGAATTAGTCTATAAAATTAAATATTTTATTAAAAATGGCTTGTACATTTTAACCATAATCTGAACTTTGACTCACTGAGATAGGAAAGAATTAGTAAAAACTAATTTAAAGTTAAGATAATTTATAAACACATGAATGCACTTCATGAGTTCAGGTAACTGCATTTCTTAAATGCATTTGTTATACTGATTCTGTGACCAAATTTTGCTGCATGCAACTGGAAAACTTGTGCCACAGTTAAATTTAGCCAAAAGTCGGTAGTTACTGTACCTTGTTATGGCAACCTGTTTATAAACATTATATTGTTAACAAGCGACTGTTCTCATTAGTTTAAGCACTTCCATGCCTGTTTTTATGTTTCCATCATGGATTTGTATAATTGTGACAAACTGTATTTTCACAAAATCCTAAAATATTTCCTGTCTGGTCCCTAAAAGTGTTTGCCATACTTGTAATACATATTATGAATTATCTTGAAAACTCTTAATTTGTATTTTATTTAATGATCACATAGTTCTCCTGTTTTTTTCTAAGATGATACTAGGTAATAATTTCAGGGTAGTAGAAAGATATCACTGATCATTGTAACAACAATAACAAACACAAATTATAAATTCTTAGATGTGTTACATGATATAAATTATTTTTTGCTCTTAAACTATTGAACATTTGTTTATTGGAGGTCAAATTTCTTCTTTGAGGTAACTTAGGGACTCATCCAATCTTGTGACACTTAGTGGAAAAGGCTCCTGCATCTACAGGAAATTGAGGTAAAAAGAAAGAAGGCATATCTGGTGCTTTCAAAATAAACAAAATGAAATACACATTGAACTTAAAAATAAAATAAGTAATCCAGGATTCACAGTGTCACACAGTATTTTAGTTAATATGCCACTGGCAAGAAACAAACTGGTAAAGAAATGCTTTGTCCAAGTTAACATGCTCATCTATCTTATGAAAAAGGTAGTGTGGGTGTTTGGAAGGGACCAGCAATCTGTAATATCTCATTTTTCTGGATACTCAGTTTTTATCAAATTGGTGTTATTTAATAGATATTGTGGTTTTAAAAATATTTCTATATTTCTCTGTGTTTTATTTTTGAGATAAAATCTTTTAAAAATTCCAATGAATTGTGCTCTTTTTATTATATATATATATTATTGATTATTATTTTTATTGGTTATGTACATAGTGTGTATACAGCCATGTTGGTACCATCATTATCCTCTTCCCTGTTCTCCCCCCTCCAAAGGGACCCTCCCCATTGGGGAATGTGAGTCATGCATTGTGGGTGTAGACATTGGTTATGGGGAAGAGGCAATGTCTCTGTGCATAATGTCCCAACTTGTGGCTCTAACAATCATTCTTCTCCCTCTTCCCTGAGCCATGTTGAGTTCCTTTTAGGTATACTTCAGTGATGAGGTCTTGGGAGCCTCTGTGTCTCTGGATATCTGGTTTGGTAGGAGTTGAGTGTTCTCTGTGTCTATCTCCTTCACCTTCGTGCTGGTACCAGGCTCATCTAGAAAGCAGCACTCTTGCTCATTTCCCCCATTATTCTATGGTTTCAGCTGGGGCCCTGGTGAGGTGCAATGGGCTGATTCTCTCCTCAGGTTCTGCATCCATCTGACAAAGAGAAACAGATTCTCCAACAGAGAGTGAAGTCACCACTAGATAAATGGGATAACCATTATTAGTTTAGAGAAAATTTAATAGGTATAAGCCTCTTGTAGCCCCAGATTGGTGTGATCTTGATAATGGAAAATGGGCTTTTTTTTTTTTTTAATGGTTCTAACTTATTTCAGAGTTCCAGCTATGGGTTCTGTTCCACTGAGCAGATCCTTTAGCCAATTCAAGAGTAGTTGGTTACCCATCAATGTTGTGTGCCACTATTGCAGTTGGGTGATCATCCCATCAGGTTGTTTGCTGCTATCAGCTTAGAGCATGAGGTGCTTGGACAGATGTTGGTCATTTTCCCCCAGTCACTCATGTAGCACCCTCTGGCACTAGACAAGCTGTCCGGGGACTGACTCTCCTCCAGATTCCATCCAGTACTTTCTATGTTATTTACTATCAATATATGGTGTTTTTGGCAGTAGGGTCTTACCATTAACCTTTGGTGGATAATCAAGTGCTCTGACAGAAATCTGTCTTCTTTTGGGAAACCTTGTAGGTCTCTCTGATTAACAGCTCATTATGGATGTTAACCACATACTGCTATAGCGATTTACAGGTCAGCACCAAGGGAAAAGAAGAAAGAAAAGACAGGTAAATATAAAAGAGAAAGTTAGAAGAGAGAGAGGGGGAGAAAGAGAGAGAGAAGCAAGAGATTAAGGTTAGTCTTCATCATATCTTCTCCAGGGCTATTTGATTCAGGTGTTCCCTCTAAGGAACTGATGAAGGTTCAACTGTTTAGTCTCTCTTTCAGGATATAGGATTTTATGGTGCCATTTCCATTTGGGTCCAGTTTTATTGCCCCTCCATCTTTATCCTCCCCTCTCCTCCTATTATCTGGTCCTAATTTTTAAAATTTTATTTACTTTTTTATTTATTTGGGAGAAAGGGACATATATATAGAGAGAAAGCATGTGTGTGCCAGGGCCTATAGCCACTGAAAACAAACTCCACACACATGTGCCTTGTGCATCTGGCTTATGTAGGCCCTGGAGAACTGAACCTGGGTCCTTAGGCTTTGCAGGCATTGTACCTTAACCGTCTCCCAGCTCTGTTCTATTTTTTTTTTTTTTTTTTTGGTGGTGTATACCTTTAGTCATAGCACTTTATTTCTTTTTTATTGACAACTTCTTTAATTGTAGACAATATCCCATGGTACTTCCCTTTTAATGAAGCAACTCTTGTTCTCTTTATATAGAGCCATGTAGATATTTCTGTGAGTTCTGTGGGACAGCCAATTGACTAAAATAACTTCAGCCATGTCTTAAATCCTCTCAGATTCCTCAAATTTGTTCCTCTGATAAAATTTAAAAATTACAAATCCCAAACTCACCACTATATGCACTTTCTGGGGTTACAAGTTCTGTTTATATATATTACATCATCAGTCATGCAGAGTGCCCTGAACTCATACACCCTATGAAAGATGTAATATCATATATGGAGCTGGTTGAACCCAGACCAGATGACATGCTTCTGTGCAGAGGAACCTATGTATACTTACCTCTTCCACAAACTGACAATGGATTTTATGGTGGAGAGAAAAACAAAACACAGCAGTACAAATAAAGCATGGCATTGAGAGACCTCAGAAGCAATCCCTAGACATCCCTTTGAGGGATCTTTCCATGCTCTTCAAATCAATTTCTCTAGTATGTCCGAGATAATGCCCTTGCTCACTCAACAAATATTGTTGAAACTGGAATTTTCTCTCAACTATGATTTTACCTATTTGGCTCTACTTATTTATAGTAATTTATATAATATAGTAATACAATTATATTCCTGGTTTCATTTTTATTACATTTCACAGCAGATCTGGTAGAAATGACTCTGAAAGTAGTTACATGTAAAGTGTCAAAACAGAGTCCAAATCTCTATTAGTACATTTTAACATATGACTATTTATTGATTATTTTATAGGCTAAAATGCTTGTGTGCTAATCAATTATGTGCATTCATATGGCCATTATAAATATAAGTTTTTAATATTTTTATTTATTTATTTGGGTAGAGAAAGAATGAAAGAAAAAGAAAGAAAGAAAGAAAGAAAGAAAGAAAGAAAGAAAGAAAGAAAGGAAGGAAGAAAAAAGAGAAAAGAGAATGGGTGTGACAGGCTTTAAGGCTAATGCAAACAAACTCTAAGTGCATGAATCACTTTGTGTATCTGCTTTACATGGATATTGGAGAAAGGATCCCAGACTGTCAAGCTTTGCAAACAAGCACCTTAACTACTAAGCCATCTTGCCATTTCATGACTGTGTTTCATACACACATTATTTGTAATCCCCTGCATTTAACTGGTTTCTTATCATATTCTATAATTGCATACACTAGATCTACATTTGTTTTATGTTATCTTGCTTAATTGTGAAATCATAAATGCATTTCTTCTGTTAGGTTAAATTCTAGGTAATGGATTCACCTCTTTTATGACACCCATATGCTGAAATGAATAAAACAGATAAAATAATTTTATGGAAAAATAATTATCATTAAAGTTAGCTGTCTTCACTTTTTGGTTGTTTTCATAGAAAGATAAAACAATTATTTTATAAGTAATATGAAACTAACTTTTGGATGTATGATTGAAGAACTTTTCAGTGGTTGAAGAATACAACATAGTTTATTATTAACATATTTTACAAGTGTAGGAAAGAACCTAAATATAATCTTTATGTTCTCAAAAATTAACAAGAATTTAAAATTATAAAATAATTATATTTCTGAGAATTGTTATAGCTAAGAATTAAAAGGAATGTATGTTTTTTTATTGCCTTTTTATAGTTTGTATAATGGTGATTTCCAATCACAGCTTGACCACATTAAAATCATCTAGGAAACATGCTTCTAGGTTCATTTGTTAGGGCATTTTCCAGAGGTTTAACCAAAAAGGGAAGATATAGTCTTAGTGAGGATGAACATCATATGGGCTGGAGTCCAAAATCAAATAAAGAAGCAAAATGGAAAAAAATGAGCTGAGCTCCAACATGCATTTTTCCCATTTGATGACCACCAATGCAATGAGACTAGCTGTCTCACACTCCTGCGCTCAACTTGCCTATGACCTTGTCACCTTGAAGGATTATACTCTTCAACCATGAGTAAAGTTAAATCCCTCTTTCTTTTTGCTTTAGCCATGTATTTTGTCACAGCAGTGACAAAAGTAATACATTTTGGATTCTACAATTAAAAATATTTCAGGTCCCCTATACAGGTTAGGAGATATTAATTGAGTTCATGTAATAAAAGTAGTAAAATGTTTGCTCTATTATTTTGAAAAAAATAATGCTGAGCTAGAGGGATGGCTTGGCAGTTAAAGGTGCTTGCTTGTAGAATTAATCCTATTTTAATAATTAAAAGTAAAAATAAATAAAATAGGATCAAACATTTTGAAATCTTTAATTGAAAATTAAAGACCAATTTTAATAACATATTTGTGGAAAGAAAGGTATTTTTATTTTATTTCATTTTTAATATTTTCAAGGCAAGGTCTCACTGTAGCCTAGGGTGACCTGGATCTTACTCTGTAGTCTCAGGCTATCTTTATACTCATGGCAACAAGGTGTGTACTACCATACCTGCCTTTGAAATGTATTCTTAAATTAATAAATAGAGAGAAAAAGTAGTGAACAGAAATTTTTAATTAAGTTAATTAGGAAAACAAAGTATTATAAGCATTTATTTAGAGAAACACAGAGTAATAGAATAAGAACTAATTAGATCGTGTACAGAGTGTTGACCTTGAAGAATACTACTGAGTAGATTGTTTTTTGTTTTTTGCTTTTTGTGGTAGGGTCTAGCTCTACCCCAAGCTAACCTGGAATTCACTCTGTAGTCTCACAGTGGGCCTGAACTCAGGGCAATCTTCCTACCTCTGCCTCATGAATGCTGGGATTAAAGGTATGCACTACCACACCCAGCCCCATGGTTTTCTTATTTACTACTCTATTACTGCTTTTATAACGTACTTCTTCATATTATTTGCAAAACACTAGCGTAATTTAGAACAATATAATATCAAAATAAATAATTTACTTTTGTGTACCTCTGCATCTGTATAAATAAGTAAAGGTTTAATAGGACAGGTTAAAATATGCACAAAATTATACTTTCTTTAGTCTTTCTTTCACAACTACTATAAGTTGCACTAAATAAAGCTAATAGATTGAGAGCCTCTGGCATTATGCAATTTCATGATCATTGACTGTGAAAAATAAACTTCACAAACTGAAAAGTTATGTAGACATTTGTCTGATACTAATTATTCCTGTTGTAGAGTGCTAAGGGTTTTTATCACTATGGGCTGAGGATCAAACCTAGTCCCTGGCACATGTGAGGTAAGCACTCTGCCATTCCATTGCAACATTTGTAATCACAAAGATACAATTATAAGTCCACACACCAATATGCTGGTCACATTTTTCTTATAACAATTGTCGTCATTTTTTTTCCTTCACACATGATTCCCAGGGAAAAGCATGCTTAGCCACAATAAATAAAATTAGAATAATATTTTTCACTTTATCAAGAGGACAGACACCATGGAATTAGTCTATATTGTGGATGAAATATTTCTAGGATCTTTCTTCTCTGATGATAGTAAGGTAATCAGAGTGCCATGTTTAGGTTAAATGTATCACTGGTGATTTAACAACATCAGTCTCTACAAATCATACCTGGTGTCCTTCTCCAGCAGAGGTTCAAGTGGAATGATAGAGTGACTTCGGCTCAGAAACTCATCAGAATTTCCTATTTATTAATGCTACTTTAGTTGGATTCCAGTATTTTCTACTTCATGGAAATGTAAAAGTAAACATACTGCTTTTAGTGTTAGGCTAAATAACAGAGTAGAAACAAATTCGGATGGAGTATCTCACATTACTTTGACTTTTATATGTAATACAAAGTAAAGACCTTGGCTTAAGTTTGCCTAAAGGTAAACCTAAATGTAGGTATGAAAATCATCTTTAAATTTCATTATTCAATTAAAATTGCATTTTATCCTGAATGTCATCATTTTAAATGAAATGAGAATGGTCTTGGGACCCTTGATGTCCATTTGATTTTACAGTCTATTCTCAAGTGAACTGGGAACTCAGGTTTTGTAATCGGTCCAAGTTGTTGTAAATATAATTTTAAAATACTGTAATGAATAACAGATTTCAAATTTCGTATTGACTTTTAATAAGTAGCCAAAAACAGTATGGCAACAAACATGAAATTGTCTCAATTTTTCTCAAAATTTAAGTGTCCTGACAACAAGGATACAAGGAAGGACAACATCTATCAACTTATCTGAAAATCTTGGCATGATGCAGTGACTAACATGATGGCACATAGAGCTTTACATTTTTTTCACAAAAGTACAGTATCCCATCTGCATTACCTCATCTGCAGGAAAGAGGGGATGTGGAGCACAGTTCTGTTTATGTGTGACCCGTCCTCTTACCATCTGCAAAGCTTGTTCCTGGAGTGATCACAAAAGAATGTAATGATGATTAGCATGGCTTGGGGAAGGAGAATGCGCTCCAGTTATGATTGTTTTATGCAGTTCCTGCAAATTGTAGTAACAAATGGCATTCTCCTTTAGCCGATTCTGAGCTAATCGCACAGCATCTGCCGTCTGTTTTCTACCTCCATTTGTAGCAAGGACAGGCTGCTCTGAAATCATTCATCTTTCAAAGTGCTGTTTTCTTACTTTTTGAGCAAATCTCAGCTTGTTTCAATGTACTTTTCTTGACATATCTTATCTTGAACATTCGACACCATCAAATCTAAAATCAGTCTTTATTTGCAGGACTACATGAAAAATTGCTCTTACTATTTCAGTCCTTTAAAAGTCTTAGCTAAATGGATATTGGATTGAGGAAAAAGAATAGTTTTTAGTACAGATGTTACTGTCATAAAAAATGCAACTGATCTTTTTGTGTATGTTTATGTCATTATTTCCTCATTTCAGTCCAGGCAATACTCGGCAACCTTGACAAGAAATGTTTCACAATTCATCTCACATTATTTTAATTATGCAATATTTTGAATCCATCTATGAAAGCCATGGGAGCCTACCATAAGGAAGGTAGGATAAGAGCATAGATATCTCAAGGTTGTACTTTGGCCTTTCAACTTTGACCTCCACATATGTGCCATAACATGTGTGGATCTCCCTAACAAACATATTAATTAATTAATGGATTACCAAGATGTGGTATATCTACATGATGGAATTCTATTCAGCTGTTAGAAAAAATGACACAATGAAATTTGTAGAAAAATGGTCAAACTTGGAACAGATCATTCTCATTGAACTCACCCAATCACAAAAAGACAATCATGACATGGTCTCACTCATCTGTGGCTCCTAACCTGAATTTGCCTGAGATGCTGACACACCTAATAAGCATCTTGATTACTGGACAATAGGAAGGGTGGAGCTGGAGGGGAGAATAAGTGGGGGGGGCACAAAACAGGACCCAAATGGAAATGGTACCATAAAATCCTATATCATGGAAGATAGACTAAAAAGTTAAACCCTCATCAGGACCTTAGAGGGAACACCTGAATCAAAGGGCCCTAGAGAGGATAAGATGAAGCCTAACCTTAATTTTCTCCTGTTTCTCTCTCTATATTTTATCTTCTTTCTCTTTTATATTCCTTTTCTTTGTCTTTATTCTTTCCCTTTGTGCTGGCCTGTAACTCCCAGTACCAGGATGTGATTAACATTCACAATGAGCTGTTGATCAGAGAGACTGACAAGATTTCCCAAAAGAAGACAGACTTCTGTCACAGCAATTGATTACCTACCAAAGGTTGATGGTAAGACTCTACTGCCAAAGACATCATATGCTGTCAGTAGAGAACATGGAGAGACCTGTCTGGAATCTGGAAGAGAGCCATTCCCCAGACAGTTAGCTCATCTAGTGCTAGAAGGTGCTACACAAGCTTCTGGGGGTAAATGGCCAATATCTGTCCAAGCAAATCAAGGTCTAAGTTACTCAGCAACAAACAACCTGACATGATGCTCACCCAAATGCAATAGTAGCAAATCCATGGTGGGTAATGAACTGCACTTAGATTGGCTAAAAGTTCTGGTCAGTGGAAAGGAACACATAGCTGGAACAGGGAAACACAACAGAATCATATCCAAATAGTTTGTTCTCCAGTATCAAGTTCCAACCAACCTTGGGCTGCAAGAGGACCTACACCTATTAAATTCTCTCTAAACTAACAATGGTAATCCCATTTAACCAGGGATGACTTCAATCTCCATGAGAGAATCTACCTCTATTTTTCAGATGGATGCAGAACCTGAGAAGAGAATCAGCCCACTGCACTTTACCAGGGCTCCAGATGAAACCATAGAGTAATTGGGGAAATGAGCAAGAGTGCTGCTTTCTTGGTGAACCTGATATCAGCACAAGGGGGAAGGAGATAGACAGAGAGGACACTCAGCTCCTTCCAAATCAGAGATCCAGAGACACAGAGGTTCCCAAGAGCCCATCACTGAAGTAGACCAAAAACGAACCCAATTTGGCTCAGGGAAAATTGCAGAAGTGTGGGCAGAAAGATTGTTAGATCCACAAGTTGGTACATTACACACAGAAACATTGCCTGTTCTCCACAACTGATGGCTAGGCCCACAATGCACAACCTACAGCCTCCATGGGGATATATGGCATCCCAACAAGGAGGGTCCCTTTGGAGGGGGGTACAGGCAAGATGGTAAGGATGGTACCAACATGTGCTGTTTACTCACTAAGTATGTCCATAACTACTTAAACAAAGAGATTAATTCAGTGGCCATTAGTAGGGCAGAGTTTCGTGCTGAACAAGTATACATAAACAAGATAGCAAACTGAACTGCAAAAAGTGTTTAATGTGAGTTCATTATACATTTCTTACAATAGAAAATTCAAAATGCAGTTGATGGTCATCTAGGCACAAAACATTGAGGAAATCTTCAAAGAAAAAAAATCATCTAAAGACAAGAAAGGTACAAATGTAAAAAAAAATATATGTATCTGAGAAAATGAAATAAAAATGATAGCAGTAAGCTGGGTGTGGTGGCACACACCTTTAATCCTAGTATTTGGGAGGCAGAGGTAGGAGCATTGCCATTATTTCAAGGCCACCCTGAGACTTCATAGTGAACTCCAGGTTAGTCTGGGCTAGAGCAAGATCCTACCTCAAAAAACCAAAAATCAAACAAACAAAATGATAGTAGTTAAAAATATAGAAAAGGAGCCAGGACAATGGTTGGGTGGGTAAGAGATATTGTTGTGACATCATGATTATCTGAGAGAGCCAGGAATTCCCTGACTTCAAACTATAGTAGTCACATAAACATGGAGCATGGGCACACATTATAATTCCAATCTTGTGGCAAGTAGAAGCACAGATGAGAGGGGATTTCTAGTCAGCCAACCTGAATAAAGAGCATAGCTCTGGGTTCAGTAAGAACTGTGTCTCAATGAAACACATGGGTGATGTGACACCTGGCATTTTTCTTTGACTCCCACTTGCATACTCACAGGGCATATATATTTCTGTACATATGAACACACATATATACCACATTATAGCACATATACTAAACATATACACAAGATAAAAATGTGATTTATAGAACCAAATGATTACATTAATTCCAATCTTAATGCTTGGCAATTGTCCAAGCTAATCAACATAGTCTCTTCAAATCAATGTATGAAGTCATTTCTCTTACCCTATAACCAACCACCACATCACAGTAGTTGGGACCTTGAGTTTACAGGTCACACAAATGCCAATTAAATCTGGTGAGTAGTTCAACAGTTCCTGACTGCATGATGAATTTGACTGAAAATAGTCTTTTTATGTTGTTGTTCTGTTTATTTTATTTTATTTGAGAGAGGATCTCATTATCAAGCCTGAGTAGACCTTAAACTACTGATCCTTTTGACTTAGACTCCTGAATACTGAAATTATCAACATGTATCACCATATTTGGCTCCAAAGAGATATTTTATCTTTTTTATATCATTTTTAAAATTTATTTTTTATTTTAATAGTTATGCTTGTAATGTGAATACATTCATGTTGGTGCCTTCAATAGCCTCCTCCCTTTCCTCCCCCCTCTGAAGGGACCCTCCTCATTGTGGAATGTGGGTTGTGCATTATGGGGTAGCTATCAGTTATGGGGAATAATGACCCAACTTGTGGCTCTAACACTCTTTCTTCCGCCCCTTCTTCCACGAATTTCCCTGAGCCATGTTAGTTTCATTTTAGTTCTACTTCAGTGATGAGGTCTTTGGAGCCTCTGTGTCTCTGGATATCTGGTTTAGTAGGAGTTGAGTGTTCTCTGTATCTACCTCCTTCAGCCTTGTGCTGGTGTCAGGTTCACTGAGAAAGCTGCACTTATGCCCTTTTCCCCTGTTACTCTATGGTTTCACCTGGGGCCCTGGTGAGATGCAATAGGCTGATCCTCCCCTCAGGTTCGGCACCCATCTGAAAAAGAGAAGCAAATTCTCCAATGGAGAGAGAATTCAGCACCAGATAGATGGAAAGGTCATTGTTATTTTAGAGAGAATTTTACATGTGTAGGCCCTCTTATAGCCCATGATTGGTGGGAGCTTCATATTGGAGAATGGGCTCATTTTCTGGACATGGTTTTGACTTGTTTCCCAGTTCCAACTATGAGTTCCATTCCACTGAGTGGATCTTTAGCCAAATTAAGAGCAGTTGGTAACCCACCATGACTGTGTGCCACTATTGCACTTGTGTGAGCATCACATCAGGTTGTTTACTGCCAAGTAGCTTAGACTACGAATTGTTTGGACAGATGTCAGTCATTTTCCCCCATTTGCTCATGTAGCACCCTCCAGCACTACACAAGCTAACTGTCTGGGGACTGACCCTCTTCCAGATTCCAGCCAGGTCACTCCATGTTCTGTCCCAACAGCATATGGTGTCTTCAGCAGTAGGGTCTTACGTTAACCTTTGGTGGACCATCAAGAACTCTGACAGAAATCTGTCTTCTTTTAGGAAACCTTGTAGGTCTCACTGATCAACAGCTCTTTGTGAAAGTTAACTGTATCTTGGTACTGGTAGTTACAGGTCAACACAAGGAAGAAGAAGGAAGAAAAAGACAGGGAATATAAAATAAAAAGAGAGCAGAGAGAAAAGAGGGAGGGGGAGAGAGAGAGAAAAATAGGAAAAGATTAAAGTCAGTTTTCATGATGTTCACTCCAGGGCCCTGTGGTTCTGGTGTTCCCTATAAGGGCCTGCTGAAGGTTAAATCTTTTAGCCTGTCTTTAAGGATATAGGATTTTATGACACCATTTCCATTTGGGTCCAAATTTGTGTCCCCCCCCCACTCTTACCTTCCCCTCCCATCCCACCCTCCATACTGTCCAGCCCTCAAGATGCTTATTAGGTATGACAGCATCTCAGGTAGATTCAGGTTAGGAGCCATAGATGAGTGAGATCATGCAAGGATTATCTTTCTGTAATGGGGTCAGCACACTGAAAATTATCTGTTCAAAGTTTGACCATTTTTCTTCAAATTTCATTGTCTTATTTTTCCTTACGGCTATGTAGAATTCCATAGTGCAGATATACCACATCTTTGTTATCCATTCATATAATGATGGGCATCTGGGTTGATTCCAGCTCTTAGCTATTATTAATTGAGCAGCTATAAAAATGGTTGAGCAAATATCTCTGATATGAGGCTTGGAGCTTTTAGGGTAAATGCCCAGTAAGGGAATAACTAGATCTGTTGATAGGTCTATAGTCATCCTTTTTAGGAGTCTCCATATTGATTTCCATAGTGGTTGTACCAGCTTACATTCCCACCAGCAGTGAAAGAGGGTTCCTATTTCTCCATGACTTTGCCAGCATTTGTTTTTATTATTTTTTTTTTTTTTTAATGTTAAGCTTTTCTTACTGGGATAAGGTGGAATCTCATAGTTGTTTTAATTTGCATTTCCCTGATGATTAGGGATGTTGAAATTTTTCTAAAGTGTGTATTTGTCATTTGTCTTTCTTCACTGAGAATTCCCTGTACATTTCTGTGCCACATTTTGTGAATGGGCTGTTTGACTTTATATTGTTTAGGGTTTTGAGTTCTTTGTAGATGGTAGATATTAGGCCTCTGTCAGTTATATAGCTGGCAAAATTTTTCTCTGATTGTATGGGTAATATGTTCCTCTGGTTATTGTATGTTTGTCTGTGAAAACACTTTTCAGCTTCATGAAATCCTAATGGTTGAGTGATTGTTTAATTTCCTGAGCTACTGGGGTTTTGTTCAGGAAGTCTTTCTCCACTCTTACATCATGGAATGTTCCTCTTATTTTTTCTTCCAGTAGTAGAAGCATTTCAGTCTTATATTGAGGTCTTTGATCCATTTGACTTGATTTTTGTGCATAGCAAGATGTGTGGTTGAGTTTCATTTTCCTACATATGGTTGTCCAGTTTGTCCAGCATCATTGTTGAAGATGCTGTCGTTTTTCCAGTCTACATTGATAGGGCCTTTGTCAAATATCAAATATCTGTAGTTACTTTACCCAAAGTTTGAGTCCTCTATTCTGTTCCATTAGTCTGTATTCCTGTTTTTATGCCAGTACCATGTTGTTTTTATTATTATTGCTTTGTAGTATAGCTTTAGATCAGGTATGGTGATGCTTCCAGAGGAGTTAGGTGATGCTAGCTTCATAGAAGGAGTTGGGGAGCTTTCCCTGTTCTCTGATTGTGTGGCACAGTTTGAGAAAAAATGGTTTCAGTTCTTCCATGAAGGTTTGATAGAATTCAGCTCAGAAGCCATTTGGTCATGGTTTCTTCTTTTTGGGGAGGTGTTTGGTTACCTTTTCAATCTTGATGGTGCGATAGTATGCAGGAAATTATGTTAATTTACTAAAATATAAGGAGGCAAACTTTGTGTCCCAATATATGTTCTATATCAGAGAAGGTTCCATGAGCTGCTGAGAAGAATGTGTAATCTGTGGATTTTGGATAGAATGGTCTGTAGATGTCTTTTAGGTCTAATTGCTCTATGGTATAGTTGAGCTATCTTACTTCCCTATTAATTTTCTGTTTGGATGATCTATCTATTGCTTATAGTGGAGTTTTGAAGTCCCTGACTATGATGGTGTGGTGGTAATTTCTATTTTGTTGTCAAGTAGGTTTTGGTTTATGAATTGTGGTTGATGTGTTTGGTGCATAAAGGTTGATGATTTTCATATCCTCTTGTTGGATTGTTCCCTTGATTAGTAAGAAGTGGCCTTCTTTGTCTTTTTTGATTAATTTTTTTTGAAATCTATTTTATCCAATATTAGTATAGCAACACCTGCTTGTTTATTATTTCTGTTTGCTTGGAATATCATTTTCCACCGTTTCACCCTAAGAAGGTGTCTGTCTTTAGTGGTGAGGTGGGTTTCTTGAAGACAGCAGATTGAAGGGTCTAATTTTCTGATCTCTCCTGTCAGCTTATGTCTCTTGATGGGTGAATTAAGGCCATTATTTTTAAGGATGAAAACTGTGAGGTTTGATTTATTCCCTGCCATGTTGTGGTGGTTTGGTGATTTTTTCAACTTTGAAGTTTTTTTGTTTGTTTGTTTGTTTGTTTGTTTGTTTGTTTGTGTGTATGATTTCTCTGAGTTTGGTTATTGTGATCTGCTTCTTGTAGGCTCTTGAGGTTGGTTATTTGATTCTTCTATGTGGAGAATTCCCCAAAGTACTCCCTATAGATTTGGCTTTGTGTTCACACAGTTGTACAGCTGAGATTTATCATGGAAAGTTTTTCTTTCACTATTCTGAGGGATATTTTTGCTTGGTAGAGTATTTTGGGTTGGAAGTCATAAGTTCTTAGACATTGCAGTGTTCCATTCCAGGTCCTTCTGGCTTTGAGTGCTTCCATTGAGAAGTCTGAAGTAATTCTGATGGTGTTACCTTTATGTGGAATGTATTGTTTCTCCCTAGCTGCTTTTAGGACTTTCTCCTTGCTATCAATATTAAGCATTTAAAGATAATATGTCTTGGTGAAATTCTCCTTTGTTCTAGTCTGCTTGGAATGCTGTTAGCTTCTTGTAACTTGATGGAACTTTCTTTTGAGAGGGTGGGAAAGTTTTCTTCTATAATTTTGTTGAATAAGTTCTCAATTCCTTTGGTCTGAATTTATTCCCCTTCTGGTAACACCATGATCCTAATGTTGGAATGTGTAAGAGTATCCCACATTTCTTTCAAGTTCTGTTTGCAAAAATTTTTGAACTTATGGAAACTTTTGTATTCATGATCTGTTTCTTCTGTTCTGTCTTACAGTTCTGAGTTTCTATCCTCCACATGGCTGACTCTATTCTTGAGAGCTTCTATCGAGTTCTGGGCTTGTTCAATTTGGTTTGCATTTTCTACTGCTTTTTCATATATAGTCTCCATCCTCTGTCAAATTCCCTTTTGACATTATTTTCTGATTTTCTTAGTGTTTCTTGGAATTCATCCTTGCATTTAATGTTGACTTCTTTGAGCTTAGCCAGCTCGTTATTGAGGTCCCTTTTTTTTTTTTCACTCTCCTTCAGATCATTTAACTGTCTTTGGAGCCCTTCTTGGTTCTTTTCTATTAGGTCTAATCTTGTGAAAACAGCAATCATATAATCATTGCCCTTTCTTGATTTTCTGAAAGTTCTGCTATTTTCTTGGCCAGAGTTGCATTGATTATGTCTTCATTTTGGTCTTCTGATCCTATTATCTCTTCCATGTTTTGGTTAGAGACATCAATTGTGGGACTGGGCAATCTTGTTGGATTTACTTGCATTTGATTTTTTCTTTTTATTGCTTTCGTGCTGTGGTCTGCCCATCACAGTGAAAGAATCTTGTTAACTTTAGGAAGAAGCTGTAGTTTACCTTGAAGTGTCTTCAGTGCTTATTTCCTTTTATGTTTGCTTTGATTAGGCTTCTGATGCCAGTGGGGCTTGCCTGCTCAGAGAGCGGGAGCCCATGAGAGTCTGATGAGGGTCTGATGAAGGCGGGGCTTGTTCTTTAGCACTTCAGTGTGTGGCAGTCCTTGGTCAGGTGGCCCCCTCCCCCCGTGGGCAATGTGACAAAGCAGACTGCTGTTATGGCTGTGCTTCAAATGCAGGGATTATGGGAATGTGTGGTAGTTCTGTGATGCTGAGGGTTAAGGTGGTGGGACAGCACATCCATTGGGACTATGTTGCAGTGAGTGGCTGGGATTGCAGGGTCCTGTGACAAGGCAGAGCAGGGATATGGGATTGCTACAGGTAAGGTGAAGTGCACGGGGGAATTGGTGGTGGTCCAGGTGTGGTGGCAGGAAAAAGGAGGGAGTGGTGAAGAATAGCTTTTTCCCCTGGGTGAGGGGGATGGCATTTGCATTGGTAGTTCCTGTGCCTGGGGTTGGGTTCCTGTGCCTGTGGGGGTCGGTGGTGGCAATGGGGATGGAGCTTGTGTGTGTGGTTCCCGTGCCTACAGGTGGAGGTCAGCAGTGGCCATAGGGATGGAGCTGGCATGTGTGGGTCCTGTACCTGGGGAGGAACAGGATGGTGATGAAGGCAAGATTTTTTCAATGGAGTTCCTGAGCTGGTGGGGGGGGCAGCAAGGAGGGGAGGGGCTCCAGAATGGAGTTCCATACCTGAGGTTGGGGGTGGGGCAGCCCTGGGACCAAGCAAGTGGAGTTCCTACAAGCACTGAGGGTGGGGGTGGGGCAGTGTGGGGAACCAAGAAAGAGTGAGTGGGGTTCCTATGAGCACAGAGGGTGAGGGTGGGGGTAGGTAGGGCTGTGTGGGTGATGGAGCTTGCTTGTGGTGTGAACCTAAGGCAGGGGAATCAGTAGCCTGCTGGCCTGGATCCCCTTAGCCAGTGCAAGAGGAACCTGCAGCTGGAACCCTGGTGAAGGCAGGTGTTTAAGGGGATTGGGGGACTGGTGGGTCCCCTGAGAGTGTGGGAATCAGAGGATTCCCTGCTTTGGTCTTCCATGCCCTCCCACCAAAAGCTAATGAACCCTAAAGATCTTGCCTTTCCTTCCAAGCCAGGTGAAACGTGTTTACAGAGACACCATCTTGACTGGAACCTCAGATATTTTATGTCCAAAATTTTATAGTGATAAGTGATGAAGAGATGGCGTGGCACTTAAGGATCTTTCCCATGAAGCCAAAGGACCTAGGTTGGATTCCCCAGTACCCACATAAGTTAGATGCACAAGCCTGTGCATGCATTTGGAGTTGGTTTGTAGAGGCTAGAGGCTCTGGATTCTATCTACCTCTTTCTTTTTTTTTAAATATATTTATCTTATTTATTTAATTTAATTTATTTATTTACTTGAGAAATAGAGAAAGAGGCAGACAGAGAAAGAAAGAGAGAGAAAGAACACAACAGGGCCTCTAGCCACTGTAAACAAGCTCCAGATGCATGTGCCAAGTTATGCCTATGGATTACATGAGTAGTGCTGGGGAATGGAACCTATGTCCTTAGGCATCACAGGCAAATACCTTAACCCCTAACCCATCTTTCCAGCCTCTTTCTCTCTCTCAAATACACACACACACACACACACACACACACACACACACACACACGTGTCTGTGTATATATATATATAAATTCATAGCAACAAACTAATTCAGATTCAGTAAGTATAAGTTATGGCCAATAATATCTGTGGTTAGTAACATTCAAGGCACCATGATCGGCCAGGAGCACAAGGAAGTTAACATGCAGTGGCAAAAAAAAAAAAAAAAAAAAAAAAAAAAAGTTGTGTTGATGCTGAAAGTTTTGAGATAAAAGGGAAGTAGAAGAAATACTAATCATTTCTAATAATATTTAGTCTATATTAATGATTAATTACTGAGTCCAATAAAACTTCTTGACTAAACAACCATCTTACAAAAATGTTTTAAGGTAATATCCTGGAAAAAATATTATACTCTTACATATTTATACTTACTAAAGTCACACTACCAGTATTTTTACCAGTGCTTTTACTGACTTAGCAACCAAAGGGTCTTGGACAAGAGAGAACCATGTTCTCTGTCTGTTGGTCCATCTATCTTTCTGTCTCTGAGCTCTAGACTATGCATAGATACAACAATGTGTACATCCACAGACACAGTATAAATCATTAGCAAATAGCCCAAATGACCCAAAGGTCTAAGACATGATTGATAAAAAATGAGGCAAATCATACTTGCCAACTCCATGAATGGAAAAGAGCAGTCCATGATTGGCAAGCTTGAGAAAAGTCCCCAAGGCAGCAATATTGACAAGTAAAGTATAGAATATGCCCTGAATATCAACCACTACACTAAGTTTGAGGAAGGATGATAATGTCTGTATTCCCTACATCCCAGGTGCTAAGGATTTTACCTTTTGAATCACATTTCACACTCTAATCAACAAAATAGCCAGAGGAGCCCATATGCTGCATGGCAAACCATGAGTGCCTTTCTGGCAAAACTCAAAGTCAAGTAATAGGATGATCACCACTAGCAATTGAAAAAAGAAGCCAAAGCATCTGATTCAATCAACCGAATATAGTTGATTGAAAAAATGTGCAGGATAGTTGGAACTAGCAAAAACACAGCAAGGCATACATGTAAATATAGCATATGTGTGTGTCCACGTATATATGAATGCACCATATAGTATGTATGTATATATGTACATACATGCATATGCGTGTACCCCCATATATGAAAGCAGAAGTGAAAGTATGGGCACAACATCACCTCTTGCCACTATAAATGAACCCCAGAAACATGTGCAACTTTGTGTTTCTGCATTTAGGTGGTTATTAAAGAAGGATTCCAGGTTGGCAGGCTTTGTAAACAATATCATTAAAACATTGAGCCATTCTGCCTTCCCACATGAGCCTTTTTCCAGTGAAGAATATAATGACACCCATAAGTAGGAACATTTGACAGCACAAAGTAACAGTTCACTAGGCAAAGAGTAATGAACAATTAGGTACACAGAATGCTTCCCCCTTTTTAGGTCCTCAGAAAGCTTTTGCAAACCATATCAATACAATACATTGATGAACTCTTAAAAACATTATAAGACCTCTCTTTGAAATATGGATAAAATGTCAAATGTCTAATATTCCTTCTTTGGCTCTAAATAAAACAATTAAACAAGTAATTGACATTGCAAAGCAACAGAGAAGGCTAGATGATGGAGATGTTACTGTGCATGCTGAATTTGGAGAATAGACACAACTAATGATTACAGAGAGACCAATTCAGGGAAGAGAAAGGGCAAATGAACAGTGGGAAGTGATGAAGCCTGAGTGCATCAATAGATAATAAGAACAGAGAGATAATGGACTTAGAGAGATATAAGTGAAGACAACTTTTAAAGAGAAGAGGTTAGGTCAAAGTGTCATGGACAGCTGAATCAAGAAAATGATGGTGTCTGTTACTTTGCCTTGAAGTATTGGGGAAAGTGAAGAATATTTTAAAATAGCAGTGAAAGGTCAATGGTGAGAATAACTAAATTATAAAATCATGAAGAGATTCTATTTGCAAGTATTTTTAATGGCTCCAAATTTAAATGATTTTTCCCATAGATATGCTGCAGTTTCTTCCCTTTGTTTTTCTAGTAAAGGCTCTTCAAATTGAGACAAATTTAAAAATTGTAAGTTTTAAATTATTTTGGCTTTGTTTTCACTTAATTGTTGATATTTATTAATAGAACCACTTGATGCATTGCCAAAATCAAACACTAGATTGTATGAGGCTTGGAGTCTTTGTGTGTGATTAATTAATGTTTTGACAGTTTTCCTGTCCCTTTAATTGCATTTTCAAATGGTCAGGACATCCTTCCATATATATACCACACATCTAAGTAGTGGTCTTCATTTTGAATATATATATATATACACACACATCAGGAGTTCATTAAAGCTTGTAACTTAGATATCCAACTGCCTGGCTGGAGAAGTGTCAATGGGGGCAGATCTTTCAATTCAGCCCTGAGGTGTTACTAGTGACAGATCTCAATTCCAGCCTAAGGCATGCAGGGTAAGTTCTGTCTGGGTTCCTGGATGCTGGTTTTTGCTTTGCTTTTGGTGGTGAGTTTTCTTTTTCTTTTTTCTTTTTTTTTTTTTGCCATTATGGAACTTCCCCTGGATCTGTAAGTATGAAATAAATTCCATTCTTCCTGTCTGTTTTGGAGACAAACTCCAAACTGTCTGGTTTGGAGATTCATCCCAGCAGTGTGAAGCTGCCTAAGTAACCACTGAATTTGATAGGGAGATATAACATTTTCAAATGAGTACCTAGATGCAATTAAAATATTCAGAAAAAACTTGATAGAGAAATTGGAATTGTGGTCAATTTTACTAGTCACAGTACTAAGTATTAAGGAGGCAGATATGCAGAAGAGCATAAGTTGGAAGTTAGTCTGCTTGTCTCAGCTACATAGTAAGATCCTGTCTCAAAAGAGAAAGAATTTTGAATTATATTCATATTTAACTTTTACTTTGAACATCAAAAATAGGGAATTGCCAAGTGCTAAGATGACACCCTCTCAATATTCAAAGTGCTTATACCACTATATATATATGAAAATTACTATCTAGGAATATTTTGGTATTCATCTCCAAATAAGTTTTAAATACCAGGGTTCTTTATCAATACAATGCATGAGTGATTTCTCATTTAAATTATTAAATGCCTTAGCCTTACAGTCTTAAACAGCCTGTGCTGTTTTATTATTATAAACATGTATTGCTTAATAAAAATAACCTTGCATGATGTTTTTCAAATTTATTTTTTGAAAATCCAAATCATATATAAGCTTTGCTCTCTTTTGTGTGTGAAAGGATTTAAGGTAAATAAATATAGATAGGTTTCTTAGGAGATGATGGACAGATAATAAATTACAGATGGGTAAATATATACATAGACAATAAATGAGAGACACTTCATGAGATTCCACCTCGACATTGAGATGAACTACTGTGACTAATTTGAACAAAACCTTCACTAGTCTATAAATACTTTAAAAACTTTTCCACATGGTACATAATCTAAATTTCATTTGAAGGAGAAGTGAAAACAAGTGCATTCCTCTATAATTCATCTGCTCTGTGTCCCATGCCAACTTGATGAGTTCCTGCATCTGTGTACTTCTGTGAAAGATGTTTAGCTATACTTCAAAACTAAATTTTCTTATTAAACATGCTTAGTTTCTAACTTAATTAATAATTTAGAACAAAGTAAAATGTAAGTTTGGCTAGCTATGGAAATCTTCTTTGTCCATGATCCCAACATTTCAGTGCTTCTCTTACCTCCTAAAACACAAAGTCAGCTAGGAAGCATATGTGCACTTAGGTGATAGCAGTTACTGTATTAGTCATTCCAGGATGGCCTGTACCTCAATGAGCAATGTTAGCATTACTAGCATATATGTTAGATATTTTACTATTGGAATTAGAGCAAATAACATTATTCAAATCCTGACTTCATTATGACTGATTCAAATAAACTTCTTAGACTCATTGTGCTGAAATAAGTAATATTACTTCATATATTAGATAATGAGCATATATATATATATATATATATATATATATATATATATTATACATTATATATTAAATGTCTACAAGGTTTCCCAAAAAAGATAGATTTCTGTCAGAGTTCTTGATGGCCCATCAAAGGTTAATGGTAAGACCCTACTGTCGAAGACAGCATACATGGGTGAGACAAAACATGGAGAGATCTGGCCGGAATCTGGAAGAGGGTCAGTCCCCAGACAGTTAGCTAGTCTAGTGTCAGAGGGTGTTACACAAGTGAATGGGGGGAAATAACCAACATCTGTCCAAACAACTCACAGTTTAAGTTACCCAGCAGGAAACAACCTGACACAATGCTCAAACAAGTGCAGTAGTGGCACACAGCCATGGTGGGTAACCATTGCTCTTGATTTGACTAATAGATCCACTCACTGGAATGGAACTCATTGCTGGAACTGGGAAATAAGTCAAAACCATCTACAAAAAATGAGCACAGTCTCCTAGATCAAGACACCACCAAATGTGGCCTAGAAAAGGGCCTACGCATATGAAATTCACTATAAGATAACTATGGTCATTCCATCTACCTAGTACTAACCTCTCTCTCCATTGCAGAATTTTGCTTATCTTTTTCAGATGGATGACAAACCTGAAGGAAGGATCAGCCTATCATACCTCACCAGGGCCCCAGCTGAAAGCATAGAGTAATGAGGGAAAAGGGCAGGAGTACAGCTTTCTTGGTGAACATGACACCTGAAAAAGGCTGAAGGAGATAAACACAGAGAACATCCAACTCCTACTAAGCCAGATATCCAGAGACACAGAGGCTCCCTAAACCTCACCACTGAAGTAGAACTAACATATTCCCAACATGGCTCAGGGAAATTTGAAGAAGATGGTGCAGAAATAGTGTTAGAGCCACAAGTTGGGTCATTATGCCCAGAGACTTGGCCTATCCCCCATAACTCTTGACTACTCCCACAATGCATAATGTACATTCCCCATTGATGAGGGTCCCTTTGGAGGAGGGAGGACAGGGAGGAGGATAATGGAGTCACCAATATAAATATAAAATTAGAATAATATAAACAAAATAATAAATTATAAAAAAATAAAGTGCTATATCATAAATTAAGAAATATTCACATAGCTTTATCTGCAGTTACAGTATGTTGGTATTTAATTGTAAAACTAAAATAATGCATGCACTTATGTTTATGTCTGAATATACTTAATTATGAACTCTTACAATTCTTATAGTTGTCTCAGAATGACAGAGCAAAAAGTCACTTTGGAACATATTACTTGCTTTACACCCACTTGTATGAGTAATTGTTCTGCAAAGAAGATAAAATACTGGCTTGTAATAACTGATATGATATAGAGAAAAGGGAGAATTGAATTTCAATTTAACTTTTCTGGTGTAAAAATATGTTCATAATGAGTGCTCTTGTCTTTTGTGGTCTCATATTATTTTTGTCAACATGAATACTTCTGTTTAGTTAATGTGTATTTTTGTTGTTGTTGTTCAAGTTAAGGGATGGAAGGCACAATGGTGCCACTGGGTAGGCTATCATGGGGACTGCATAAGGATGAGAAGGGATAGTCAACACTGAAAAGGTAGTGTGGTAGTTTGAATATATGTCCCCCAATATATTCAGTATTTTATTAGTTATAGACTGCACCTGCAATCACCTTGCTAGAGGCAATGTCACTGGGGGCTGGTCTTAAGGTGTTGGTGGTGGGTTTGAGATTCCATTGTAAAGATATGCAAAGTGTGCCTAGCAGGAGTTCCTGAAGTGTGCTGGGTTTTTGGCTGTAGTTTTGCTCAGTGTGCTGTATGGCTGGTTGGCTTTGTTCTCTTGACTGGTCCTGTGATAGCAGGCCGCTTCTCCAGCCATTATGGAACTTCCCCTGGATCTGTAAGCTTCAATAAATATCCCTTCCTCCATAACTGTGCCTGGTCTGGAAGTTCATCTCAGTGAACCTGAAGCTGTCTGCTACAGGTAGTAAACTTTCTACGAGACTGGATAGAGGAGTATTCAGCAAGAATTGTCTCAACCATAGTTTAATTCTGTGGATAATGCTTCCTTCACCCTTTTCTTTGTACAACTATAGCTGGAAAACAGGTCTGAGTATGCTTTGACAGAATAAGCCCAGGATTTTCTTGGAAAGGCATGAAGAAGAAAAGACTCTGAGAGAATGTATCCAGGCTTAATTTTACCTCAGAAATTAATAACTCCAGGAGCTGACTGTCATTAAGACACAAAGGGAACTATACCATAGCCTACAGACTGATCAGTAAGGAAATCTATGTCAGTGTATGCACACATGCATTTAATGGAGTATATGATGGACAGAATTTATTAAATGTATACTGTCACACATGAGTAGAGCATAAAGTTTTTTAGAGGACACAACAATGCCAAGTACCCTGAAAATAATGTAACTGATGCAATTTATTTTTTAGTAAGTTGTTCTGTAAAATAGATATCCAACATAATGAAGATACAGCTAAAAGATTTGTTTATTGTTATGTTTTGTATTTTTTGTACTTTTTGGTTGATTATTTTGTGTCAGGATCATCAATGTCATGCTATGAAGACTTAGCTGAACAGGTAGTATCTATGTAGCACAGGGTTGCCTTGAACTCATGGCAGTTCTGCTGTCTCAGTCTAGCAGGCATTGGCATTTCAGGTGTGTGTTACTCTTCCATGAACTTTTCCTTGTAATGCAAAGTAATGTCTATTCATGCCTGATAGTGCACCAAGTGAAATGGGAGAGTAAACAGTAAAACACCCTTACTGGCCAACTAGGTGGAGTAACCTCGACAAAAACCTGAACCCTGAATAAAGACTTACAGTTTTCATGGTAAAGACTACAGAGAAATGTTGAACATATTTGGCATTACATTATTGGTTCCTTCTTACATTTATCTCTAGGTGGGCATCAGGGTTCCAAGCGAAAGTGAGGGGGCACTCAAGGATGCTGACCAGCCTACTGCCGTTATTTCTTCTTTGACTCTGCCCCAGCTTCCCCTCATCATCTTCATTGTGGGCTTCAAGGATTTTATATGTATCAAACACATAGCTATCTTCTCTGTTTTGTGAGGGCCCTTAGCATGAGACGAAAACACAGTTACACTAATGCCCAACTTGGTGAGCCAATAAATTTGTTGGGGATACTTACAGAGCACAGATGAGGGTTACTTAGAGAGTGTTGTAGCCAGCTTCATGTTGCTGGCAGAAAACACCTGAGCAAGAGCAGCTTGTGGGAAGAAAGGGTTTATTTTTGGATCACAGACTTAAGGGGAAGCTCCATGATGGCAGGTGAAAATGATGGCATGAGCAGAAGGTGGACATCACCTCATGGATAACATCAAATGGACAACAGCAGGAGAGTATGTCAAATGCTGGCAAGGTGGAGCTGTCTATAACACCTATAAGCCTGTCAACAATAATACACCACCTCCAGGAGGATCAAATTCCCCAATTCCCACCAGCTGAGAACCTAGCATTCAGAACACATAAGTTTATGGGGGACACCTGAATCAAACCACCACACAGAGCAAGAGTGAGGGGTTTCTTATAGAGCAAGGGAGAGATATTACATACAGAGCAAAGGTAAGGGATTACTTACAAAGCGAGTGTTAGGGGTTACCTATAGCACAAAGGTGAGGTGTTACTTACAACCCAAGGTGTCGTGGTTTGATTCAGGTGTCCCTCATAAACTTAGGTATTCTGAATGATATTCTCCACAGCTGATGGCAATTGGTAACTAAAGCCTCCTTGGAGGCAGAGTATTGTTGGGGGCAGGCTTATGGGTTTTATAGCCAGTTTCCCCATGCCATTGTTTGGCACACTTTCATGTTGCTATTGTCCACCTTATGTTGGCCAGAGGTGATTTCCAGCCCCTGCTCATGCCATCATTTTCCCCTGCCATCATGGAGTGTCCCCTCAACAGAGCAAAAGTAAGGGGTAAAGAGCAAAGGTGAGGGGTTACTTACAGAAGAAGGGTAAGGGGTTACTTGTAGGAACATGGATGACTCAAAAGTAGCTGAAAACCCATCACAACACAGACGAGGCCTCATGGAAGCTGCATCCTTGGAACTTCCTACAGGGCTTCTATGGAACTCAGAAGGCCACAGAGTCTCCCTCCTTAGCACTTATTTACTTCTACCCCTTGGGGAGGGGCCTTGTGAATCTACTAAGTTTATGGAGCTTCCTGAGACCTGTGAGTTAGTTACTTTCCAAGTCTCATGAGCCTCCCTCCTCTGTCTAGCAGGGAATGTTTCAATTCAGAGAAAATTTCTATATGATAGTAAGTTGAGAAATAAATGACTTTTCCTGACAGGTAAGGAAATTATATATTTCATATCAAAAACTGATATATCAATATGGGCCTAAGGATGCTTAATGCAAGAATAGAGAATCTAGAGAAGATTGGGAGAACTCAGCCATCCCTGCTGTACATTGTGATCACTTACACCCATGAAATAATTATCACCATTAAAGGTGTAAGATGAATCTTATTTTGTTTCTTTTGATATTCAAAAGACAAAAGACTGACTTATTTGTACATTATGGAAATATGTGTGTTGTAGTTCTGAGGCTTGGGAAGTGCAAGAAGAAGCTGCCAGTAGATTCTGGGTATCTGATCACCTGGCTTCCTGCACCAAATGGGTGCAATAAGCAGATCTTGGAAACGTCATATACAGGAGGATTAATCCTCTTCAGGAGGACCTATCCTTCAAGACCTAAGAATCTCTCAAGAGTTCTCTGATAGTATTTCCTTGGTGATTATATTACAACATAGTAATTTTGCAATGAAAGATGCATTCAAATCATTCACCCCACTGCTCCTCTTCACAATTAACTTCCTCACACAAACTACATTGATTATATTCCAATAATGTCAAATGTCTTAACTTACTCCCCATCAAGTTTAATAAAAATGTAAAGCCTTATTTTAACAGCGTTTAAATCAGATTATTGGTGAGTCTCAAAGCTTGCTTCATTCTGGGATGAAGCAACAATCACTTTTAAGCTTTGACCACACAAAAACAAATGAGATACATTCTTCTAAAATACAGTGGTGGGACATATATAACATAGATATTTCTTTTATTGGAAAACTAGGAAATAATAACAGGTCTCAAGAAAGTTCTAAACCAAACGTCAAAAAGTACTATAATTTCATTCTTGGGAATAAACTTTACTTCCTGTCCTACTTTCCCTATATCCTGTGTTGAAAGCCTATATCCCAAAGCCTTAATGAGGGTTTCATGTTCAGTTCATTTTTAATTAGCTGGCCATATAACTACTGTCATACTTGGAGTTGCATGTCTGTGGTTTGCTTAGGGTGGAACTATGTGCTGGGGCTTGAAATTCTAGCGTCATCCAGAATTACACTTCAGGTTTCCATAACAAATACAAATAACTATTGATGTATTTGAAAATGGTGTTTTATAACTGTGTTCTTCAGAGTGGAGGGATGCTGTGTCCTTATGTTGCAGAAAAGAAAACACAAAACACACACACACAGAGGGAGAAAGAGAGAGAGAGAGAAATAAAACAAACAATTAGACTAACAAACACATAAGCAGACAGCTGTCTATGACTTCTTTGAAAACATAGTTATTTACTCATTCACTTTCTTTATAGATCAGAACCCTTACAATTCAGTCACCTCTAGAACCCTCACCTTCTACACTACGGACAGAGTGCCATTTGCACACATCTATAGTTCTTAAAGTTAAGCTGTTTTTTCTATGTAAACTCAGGGCACTTTTTAAAATTGTGACATACCAGCATTTAATAAAGCCTAAAATTGCCATCAACATTTTATATAATAGTATAATCTATCCATTAGAAAAATACAGTGATGTCACTTTTAATTAATAATGTAAGCTATGAAATTGTTTTAAAAGTTTGTTTTGTTTTTAATTTGTTAAGGAAGTCTGTATAAAGCCTAGAAATAACGAAGAAGTTGAATGAGTATTGGAACCTATCAAGAACCATTTCTCCCTGTGGATTAATGAGGGAGGCAATGAGGTCAAGTCTCCAGAAGTAAACAAAAAAAGTGTAGGGGAGATGTACGTGTGAGCACAGACAGAAGATGAAGTGCAGAGATTGTACCAAGGAAAATATTTTGACTAAATTTAAAAATAAATAGAAGTTAATTAAGAAAATTAAAGCAACAAGCAACTTTCCAGACTAACAAAAGTTATAAAAATCTATATACATTAACCTTTGGTGGGTCATCAAGAATTCTGACAAATCCGTCTTTTTTTGGGGAAACCTTTTAAGTATCTCCAATCAATAGCTCATTGTGAGAGTTAACCCTGTGCTGGTACTGGGAGTTATAAGACAGTGCCTAGGAAGGTGAGGGGAGAAAAAGAAAGACAATATAAAGGAGAAAGTGAGTATAGAGAGGAGAGGGAGAGAAAGAGAGAGACAGGGTGAGAAAAGAGAAAGAAAAGCAGGAAAAGATTAAAGTTGGTCTTCATGTTGTTTTCTCCAGTTTCCTGTGGTTCAGGTGTTCCCTTTGTGGACCTGCTGAAGGGTCAATGTTTTAGCCTGTTGTTCAGAATAAAGAGTTTTATAGTATCATTTCCTTTTGGGTCCCTATTTGTATCCCCCACCCTTGTCCTCCCTCCCACCCTCTCGCTCCCTCCCACTCTTACCCTCCCTCCATCCCACCCTCCCTATTGTCTGGTCCTCATAGTGCTTATTAGGTTTGGCAGCATCTCAGGTGGATTCAGGTTAGGAGTGACAGATAAACAAGACCATGCGACGATTATCTTTTTGTGATTGGGTGAGCTCACTGAGGATGATCTGTTCCATGTTTGACCATTTTTTTTTCAAATTTCATTATTTCATCTTTCCTTACTGCTATGTAGAATTCCATAGTATAGATATACCACATCTTTGTTATCCATTCATCTAATGATGGACATCTGGGTTGATTCCAGCTCTTTGCTATTATGAATTGAGCAGCTATAAACATGGTTGAGCAAATGTCTCTGATCTGAGGCTTGGAGCCTTTAGGGTAAATGCCCGATAAGAAAATAACTGGATCTGTTGGTAGGTCTATGGCCATCCTTTTCAGGAGTTTCCATATAGTTTTCCATAATGGTTGCATGGTAAGACCCTACTGTTGAAGACAGCATACACGTGTGAGACCAAACATGGAGAGACCTGGCCAGAATCTGGAAGAGGGTCAGTCCCCAGACAGTTAGATAGTCTAGTTCCAGAGGGTGCTACACTAGCAACTGGGGTAAAATGGCCAACATAGGTCCAAACAACTTGCAGTCTAAGATACTCAGCAGGAAACAACCTGACATAACACTCAAACAAGTGCATTAGTGGCACACAGCCATGGTGGGCAACCAACTGCTCTTGATTTGTCTAATAGACCCACTCAGTGGAATCGAACTCATTGCTGGAACTGGGAAATAAGTCAAAACCATGTATAAAAAATGAGCACAGTCTCCAATCAAGATACCACCAAATGTGGGCTAGAAGAGGGCCTATGCATATAAAATTTCCTCTAAGATATCTATGGTCCCATATATCTAGTACTAACTTCTCTCATCCATTGGAGAATTTGCTTATCTTTTTCAGATGGACAACGAACCTGAAGGGAGGATCAGCCAATCACACCTCACCAGGGCCCCAGCTGAAACCACAGAGTAATGTGGGGGAAAAGCAAGAGTTCAGTGTTCTTGGGGATCATGACACTGGAAAAAGGCTGAAGGAGATAAACACAGAGAACATCCAACTCCTACTAAGCCAGATATTCAGAGACACAGAGGCTTCCAAAACCTCATCACTGAAGTATAACTAAAATGACCCCTATGTGGCTCAGGGAAATTTGCGGAAGAGGGGGTGGAAAGAAAGTTAGAGCCGCAAGTTGGGGCATTATGCACAGAGACTTGGCCTATCCCCCATAACTCTTGACTACCCCCACAATACATGACCCACATTCCCCATTGATGAGGGTCCCTATGGAAGAGGGAGGACAGGGAGGATAATGGAGTCACCATTATGCATGTAAAACTAGAAGAATATAAATAAAAATAAATTATATGAAATAAATCTATATACATATGTATCTCAAATGATCAATAGTTAATGTGCAGAAGATATTTTGTCCAAATATCCTTCAAATCATCCTGTGAGTTTTTATGAGCTACTTCAGGGAGCATGTATCTGTGAGTATACTGAGACTCCACTCTACGGTTTTAGCCCTGTGTGGTAAAACTGTGCTTTACTATACGACGTTGCAATGAAATAGACTTTTCTGTGTGTTGAATTGGAATATGGTTCATGAAGTTCTTTTTCAAAATGTGTTTATGTTGGTAATATCTTTACTTAGCACATTGTGTCTACTTTTTGCTATTACACTTCTATTTTCCTCCTGATGTAGTTTGGGGTATTCCCAGGTGTGTGTCATAGCAAAATGGAAAGCCCCAGGCCATCGTGGCTGTGTTGGAAGTCAGATCCATTACAGACTCAGGTAAAATAATTGAATATGAAGTCAATGAACAGAATAACTTATCTTTCTCCAACTTTATTCTTTTTGATATTGCTTTGCTCTCTGGGTAGATATTTGCTGTTACTTGATATGACTGATTTGTGTGAAACAGTACTGCTATTTATACATAATCAGTTCTTTATGATTGTTCAATTTTAGTAATTGTTCCTTATGCTAGAAGCAAGGACAGGAAAAAAAAGGTTTCTAATTGCCATTAAATAGTTAATATTTCAAAAGTTGCTGATATTTTTCCTTGGATCTCTGTTATGTGAATAATCTTATCTTTCTAAGAATTGTTCCATATATGCATTTTCCCTCCTAGTATCGTTTATGTTCTGCAATTAGAAACAATTGTAGAGGTTATTCCAGCAGCTCTGAGTAATCTATGTTGAGGTTTAGCAGTTTGTCCCAGGATGTGCTTTCCAAATATGTGTCAGCTGAGTGGTAGTCTTAGCATTAGAGCAACAATGCCAAATGACCTTGATGCTGTGAGAAAATTATTCCCTAGTTGACTTGTCTTCACATCTTCTCAGTGCATCACGAGATTACTTATGTTGGCACTAAATTATAAGTAACAAAGTCTGACTTCTTGTAAACTCACTTCTCACAGAAGGGAGATAGGACTCAAGTTGAGAGCTCTTTCCATGTAATCATACTTTATGCTAAGTTAATTATTTTGTCGCGTTTTATATTCTTGTCATACCATTTCATATACATATATCATTTTCTTTTGGCTATAATAAAAGAATTTAAGTTAATTTAATACATTAAAAAATTACTTGTTTAAAGACATATAAATAGTAGTGAGAAATTGGAACTTTTCTTGTTTTATTTGGCTGATTTTTATGTGGTGTATGTATGTATGTGTGTGTATGTGTGTATGTGTATGTGTGTCTGTATGCACAAGCTAAAACACCTAATATTCAAAGTTGGAGTGGCATCAGGATACTCTAGAATGAGTACAGTTAATCCAGGATGCTAAATAAATGTGGAAAAAGAATGTCATGACAGTTAGGTGTCTAAAATGTTAGACTAGATAATGAACACGCATTGCTTACCAGGAGGTCAAAAGAATTGGCAACATGTCTGGGTGTGGTTGCACCCACCAGTAATCTCAGTACTTGGGAGGCCGAGTAGAAGGATCATCATGAGTTTAAGGTCAGCATGAAAGTACATAGTAAATTCCAGGTCAGCCTGGGTGAAACCCTACCTTAAAAGAGAGCGAGCAAGCGAGAGAGAGAGAGAGAGAGAGAGAGAGAGAATCAGCAACATGAGGTCCTGTGACATTTTATTTAAAAAGACAAGAAATTATAGATCAGCTATTCCTCCCAGGTATGTTATTGAATTTGGTTTTTATACAGCTGATAAAGATTTTTTGCTGAAAGGTCATGTGGTAATTACTTGTGAAGAACTGTTGTAGCTTCCCCTGTGAAGTCCCACTTACCCTTGTCTTCCTCTGACATCTGATCTGCCAGTCAGACAGGCTGTATAATCACCTGTGAGGCACCTCAATGTCAATAAAATACAAGATAATAATCTCTTTCTTATGACCTTCATCGATTCCTTGTTTGCAAATGATGAGAGTGAATACATGAATAAAGTTACTCTAAAGGACACGTAAGATCCCCTAGGAGGTTGTGTTTATAGGATTACTAGTGAAAACCAAGAAAATAGAAATAATTGAAAGGAATATAAAGAAATTGAATAAAGAAAATAAAGCCAAGAAATGAAAATATTTTCTAAGTTAAAAGTATTTGGGGCTAGAGAGATGGCTTAGCGGTTAAGGCGCCTGCCTCCTAAGCCTAAGAATGCTGGTTCCAATCTCCAGCGGTTCCAATCTCCAGGTCCCACGTTTAGCCAGATGCAAAGTGATGCAAGGGTACAATGCTGCACTTGACCACAAGGGGGCTCATGCATCTGGATTTCTTTCGCAGCAGCTGAGAGGCTGCTGGCGTGCCCATCTCTATCTGTCTTCCTCTCCCTCTCTCTCTGTCTCTCTCCAAAAAAAAAAAAAAAAAAGTATTTGGGGCTGGGCTGAAGAGATGTCTCAATGATTAAGATGCTTGCATGGGAAGTCTAAGGACCCATGTTCTATTCCCCAGTACCCATGTAAGCCAGATTCACAAGGTAGTACATGCATCTGGAGTTCATTTGCAGTGGCTGGAAGCCTTGGTGCACCCATTCATTCTCTCTCTCTTTCTCTCTCCCTCTTTCTCTCTCAAATAAATAAAATATTTTTTAAGTTTTGGAAATAAAGGTTATGGATATAGATTATATATTTATTTTAAAGGGCTGAAGGGATTGCTTATTGGTGAAGGTACTTGCCTGCAAAGCCAAAGGACCCAGGTTAAATTTTCCAGGCACCATGTAAGCTCGATTCACAAGGTGGAGCATGCATCCTTGGCATGCCCATTCTCAATCTCTCTTTCTCTCTCTCTGCCTCTCTCTCTCTCTCTCCCAAATAACTAAAAGTAAAAATTAAAATTAAAAAATAAAAAGGCTGAAGAAACAATAACCCTTACTGATTATTTGCCGGAAAAAAGCAATTAAAGTCTTTTTTTTTTTTTTTTTCCACTCAATACAAACATTAGGGTTAAAGTGGCAAGGTCAAGAACACTGGGGAAAGAAACAAGAGGGTTTTCAACTGGGTTAGCCATGCTGACCAGATAGAGGAAAGACAGGGCTCTGGGGAAACAAAGCCAAGACAGCTCCCCCCTCACCCCCCCCCCCCATTCCCTGGCAAGCACACAGAACGTGCAAAACAGCCTTACCCTTTCCCCTGCTAAACCTTATGTGTAGTTACCCCTTTGTATATATTCTTGCCTCTAATATATGTAATTAGAACACAATGACCAGTGGGTAAACATGGCTTCAAAGAAAGCCTCCACCTATTCCAGGAAGAAGACCACCCAGGATGAATGAATGGAGGAGAAAGGGGAAACAACATTCTAAGTCCAGATACTAAAGGCAGCCCTTTGACATTGCCCCTTGGTTAGGTCTGCCCTCAATTCTGGAAGGTGAACTTCTTTTCTCTTTTTGCTTTCTCACCTGCTAAAATAAACTTTAATTGACTGTTTGCTCTCCCTTTGCTCAGATCTGAATTCTTTTCATTTAGGACACATGAACCAAGTCTGCAGCAGTGTTTGAGATCAGAGGGAATGCGAGAGGAGGCATCTCTTTCCATCTATGGTATACCATAGAATTTACTGAGGACAAATGAAAGAGAATTTCTAATGAAGATGCAAAAAGACAAATCTGTAACAGGGAGAATGACTTGATTTTCAAAAGTAATGGATAAATAACTTAAATAAGGAGAGCTATATTAAAGATGAATAAAAAGATCAAATTATATCCACTGCTGCAAAATCCTTGGACAAAAAAATAGAAGTGCACAGTTGCTATTAAGAGGTACCTGGACAATGACATAAGATTTTAACTTATTTTTCAATCAGGATTTTAAAAAAATGTTTGTTTATTTGCCATGTGTATTATTGTTTAAATGAGAGGCTGGTAAATTGAACCTCGTGGCTGGTAGGTTTTGGCAGCAGGTGCCTTTAGATGCTGAGCTGTCTCCTCAGTCTCGTAAAGACATCTTTTAGTGCAATTTAATGGAGAGCGAGATAGAAAGGCAGAGAGCGAAGGATAATAGTGGAGAAACACAGAAGAGATCTATTTAGATTTGTATAATAATAATCTTAAGATTATTTTTGGTAGAATAAAAGAAAAAAAAAACCTTTAGAGAAACATAAGTAGTATTGTTCTTTCAAATATATGTTTTTGGTGTGACAGACACTACATATATTATTTTACTTAAAACTGGCAAAAACTATGTAACATTGATATTATTTCTGTTTTAAATATATAGGGGATTATTCTCTGAAAGAAGACATGCTTGTCCTTAAGCATATCTATTTTCTTCCTCGTAAATGTTCTTGAGCTTTACTCACTGTAAATTTAATTCCTATGATGAAATATCCAGTTTCTGAGTCCTCAGCTATAATCCAGTGTCATAATTGGAGTTCATTTACCCATAAAAGATGGGTACCACATGTGACTCTCTGTCACAATCAGTGATGAAACTGAACAGAGGAGAAGATGCAGCAGTTTTCAGGCTTTGACCAGGAAACAGCTCATGTTCATGGTCCTTCTCAGAAGGAACATACAGGTGCTGAGGACCATGCCCCCCTTTAGTTTTTTTCCCTATTACTTTCCTATTAAGATTTGTGATGATGGAGCCCAAGAAGGACTGATACATTCTCCCTGAAAGAAGGGCTGATGTCCCCTCCCTGCACAAAGTTGGGACACTGAAGTTGCTGATTACTGATGGGTCACCAATCTTTAGGATAGTGGTTCTGAAAACAAAGCATGACATGGGAATTTGGATTCCATGTGTAGATTCATAACAGGTGTGTAACTAAGCACTGGGATCCTCATGCTCAGACTTTAGCTCTAAGATGCACTGCAAAGTTCACCTGCTACAGGCTGAAAAAGATGAATGATGGTTGCAAAGGTGTGCAGCTTGGGGACCCATTAGATTTATGAAACAAACAGTATGCCAAAGTTTGAAGCAAGTCCCCTAGTGAGATCTTATAAAGGACAAGCCTTTGAGGTAAATACCACACAACAGAGTAATTCTCCCAATCTACACTAACATTAAAAAAAAAAAGAAGTCTGATATAACAAGGAAAGAAACAGAAGACTCACCAGGAATTTTTCATTGTGCACAAGATGTCCACTGATATAATATGCTGGGCTAAAATAAGCCTCAATGAATAGAATTAATCATAATTGATATTATATTTTATTGGTTCAAAATTGAATTACATTAGAAATCAGTAAGAGATATAGAAAATTCCTACATATCTACAGATTAGCAACACATTGATTAACCCCAGGTTCGAGAAGGAAATTAGAAAATGTTTCAGATCAAATGATATGAAATATCCAACACATCCATAGGGGGGTTGTGTATGCAAATGCAATGTTCTCATATTTCAAGTACACTGAATTGCAAACTTAAATATTTGTATTATGTGATTCATGGCGTAAATTTGAAAACAGTGTACTTTGACTTGAATATTCTTTTTTTTTAATTTGAGAGAAACAGAGAGAGAGAGAGAATGGGCGTGCAATCAGCCTCTCAGCCGCTGTGAATGAACGCCAGACCATGAGCCCTCTTGTGTGCATGCGCAACATTTCACACTTGCATCACTTTTGCATCTGGCTAAACATGGGACCTACAGAATCAAAAGGGCATTCTCAGGCCTCACAAGTAGGCACCTTAACCATTCAGCCATCTCTCAAGCCCTTGAATATTCTTTTTTTATGGACAACTTCTATACTTACAGACAATAAACTATGATATTTCCCTCCCCTCCCTCCCATTCCCCTTCAGAACTCCACTCTCCATCATATCCCCTCCCTCTAAATTAATCTCTCTTTCAAGTTGATGTCATCATCTTTTTCTCCTATTATGAGGGTATTGTGAGGGTATTGTTAGGCATTGCAAAGTCATGGATATATTAGCACTTCCAATGCAGGCCTATGTACCTGTTTTTTTCCTTTTGTTGTTGTTATTGTTGTTGCTGTTAGTGGGCCTTGTTACCTTTTGGTGTGGCTTCCAATCTTACCATGTGTCATGCTGTGGAGCTTGAGCTGGGCTCAGCTGTGCTGGATGCACTGCTCCTGGGAGCTGAATGCTGGAAGTTCATGGTTCTGATGGTTGGGGGATGGGCGAGTTCAGGAAGCCTATAGTTGCTCACACCATTCCCCTGTATCTCTTTCAGTAGCTCAGCTGACTTTTCTTTAGATTTCTGGGCTCTGCAAAGAGGCTGATGAGGTTGGAAAGTCCCCTTGTTTGGTCTCTGCTACTGCTGCTAGGCACACCTGGCGGGTGGTGCCTGTCATACAGATTGCACGGATCGAGGCCACAGTGGAACATGGCCAGGAGCTCCTCAGTTGGGTTCTGGCCATTTTCCTTCTTTCTGGTGGAGCTGGGTTTCTCCTGCTCCTCTGCTGTATCTAAGAAAATCCTATACTCCTGTACTTTTCAGAAGAAGAGTGTATTTTGCTGTAGTTTTGCTTAAATCCCTCCCCGGGCTGGTTTGGCATGGCTCCTATGCCACCATCTTCCCCAGAAGTCTGCCCTTGAAGTTTATTATAGAAAGTATGTGGCTGGAGAGATTGCTTAGTAGTTAGTGCACTTGCCTGTGAAGCCTACAAACCCAGGTTTGATTCCCCAATACCCACATAAGCCTGATGCACAAGGTGGCACATGCATTTGGAGTTCATTTGCAGTAGCTGGAGGCACTGGTGTGCCCATTCTCTGTCTCTCTTTCTCTCTGCTTCTTTCTGTCAAATGAGTAAACAAACAAATAAAATAAAAGAAATTTATAAAGTATTGAATTTACATTATTTATAATTTTATTGGAGTGTGTGATATGTGTGTGTATGTATATGCATTTTTGTTTGAATATGGGTACACGCATGACATGATGAACAGCATAGAACAAGTTCAGTTGTGAAGTGTCTGTCCAGGGATTCCCGCTTGCCATCTCCCATCTTGCCACTGGAACGCTGGGATTATAGTATTTTATGGAATCCAACTCTAACTTGGTTCTGGGAATCCAAATCTGGGTCTTCACACATGTGCAGCAAGTGCTTCTTTACTCACAGAATGATTTCCCAGCTCCTTAAAGTGGTTTATTATGACCACAAAATCCTACATTTCTATCTCTCCAAATTCTGCAGTTTCTCTCTCTCTCTCTCTCTCTCTCTCTGTCTCTCTCTCTTGCTCTCTCTCTGTTTATTTATCAATGGCTTCTTATTGTGAAGGGCTTTGACTTTTCCATTTTTATTAATATGTTCCTAGTTATTACTCACTGTCCAACTTTGTCAGACAACATTTATTTCTTTGTCCATGATCAAGCCACAAATTTTGTATTATATCTTTTTTTTTTTTTTTTCATTTGGACTGTTACCTAGAAAACCCTAGTCCTAGATTAAGGAAATTATATTTGGAACCATTCATAAATTCATCGCCATAAACCTTAACTGTACCATTGACATTGTACCTATCTTACCATAAATGACAATCACATTCTTCATTGACTATTTAAAAATAATACCCAGATCTGAAAGTGTAGTTCTGAAATCCTTTTTTAAAAATTATTATGCATTGATCAAAAGCTTCCAAATTCCCAAAAGGGTAATAACTACTATGCCTGAACTGAATCTTATGTGCATTATAATTTTAATTTTCTTTGATTTTTCAACATTAGGAACAGAACTCTATCCAAAAAAGGGGGGGGGGCGGAAGAAAGCCTGTTTTCATACTTGAATCCTGGGCGACATATCTATCTTTCTTTGGTCCTTCTTTCAGAGATTATTCCCCTCTCCTTGGTCTATTCATTCCTATTTATTTATTTATTTATTTATTTATTTATTTATTTATTTATTTGAGAGAGAGAAATAGGCAGAGAGAGAGAGAGAGAGAGAGAGAGAGAATGGGTGTGCCAGGGCCTCCAGCCACTGCAAACAAACTCCAAATGCATGCACCCCCCTCATGGATCTGGCTTATGTGGGTCCTGGAGAATCAAACCAGGATCCTTTGGCTTTGCAGGCAAATGCCTTAACTGCGAAGCCATCTCTCTAGCCTCTCATTCCTATTCTTAATATTTCAAGGTTTCGTTTGAATGTATGGTTGTTTTGGCCCTTTTTGTTTGGATCTTTCCTTTTAGCCACAAAAAAACAAGTAAGTAAACGTACAGAACAAAAGCCTCTCTATAGTGCCTTTCAGGGCTATATTCCTAGCAGTTTGGAGGTAGAGGTAGGAGGACAACAGAAGTTCAAAGCTAGCCTGTTCCACATTGTGAATTCCATTCCAGGCAGAAGCTAGGTCCTCGTTGTCACACTCAGCTACATGCACTCTGCATGACAAAGTTAGAAAAATAATTGTGTTGGTTCAAGGCAAAGCTTCAACATTCAAGAAAGTGAGTGGTTCAAATGCAATATTTCAGATTTCATTCTTCATTTTTTTTTCATTTCTGTAATGAAACAAATGATCTTAGGTAGACAATGTGTCCACAGTCCATCACTGAGGGGTATAACAGAGAAGAAAAATATGTCATTGAATTATGTGCTCAGGAGAACAAATGCTGATGGAGAAAAATGGTCAGAGGAAAAAGCAGAAGTTATCAATATTGAATGTATGCTTTGGAGAGATACATGCCTTTTAGGGGGCTAGTTTTGACCTGTGTCTGATATTTTGTTTTCATGCATCACATAGTTTAGAATGCACTGTCTTAGATTAACATAATTATCTTCCAAAATAAAGCATGAAGGTCAAAATTGAGTCGTGTTGGGATTCTTACTAGTATATCATCATAGTAAGATAACCTTATTTAGTCTTCTATTTTATGAATCACAGGTGAGTTTCAGACATAAGAATGTAAGATCAAGGTCACATGTTCATTAGGACAGAATTTCTGATTCAAATCCAGGACATATTTTATTGCTTCCACATTTGAATGTGCATTTTTCAAAAGCAAACATCATATCATTACCTTCCCTTTTATAATTAAGTTTTCTTCCTCACCCCACTCCCTAGTACCCTAAGTGACCTATACTGCTCCATCACCCATCCTTCAACAGTGCTCTGTGGAAAAGAAAAATCAATTTAAGTCGTCACACACAGTCCTTTGACAAGTCAATAGGAAGACTAACTTGGAAAATGCAGTTTCACATGTAACCTTTGAAATTCTGAAAGGTAAATTTAGCATTGCTGGGAAACTTTTTTTTTTTTTGCACGTTTTCTTGAGTGAACTAAGTACTTCTGATATGGTCATTATAAGCATGCATAGTAACAAAGTCTGATTAAAGAAAAAAATTACACCTAGTACTCACAGGGGCCTGATAAATGATAAATGAGTAAGCAATACAGAGCAAATTACAGGAGGGAACCTCATGCAGAAAGTGTTCTGTGTCATGGTTTTTATATCACCATATATTCTCTGGGCTTAGTTCTGATTTTCACAAGGATATTTTCATATAAGCAGATGATGTATTTTAACAGATGTTGTCTCTAAAATGCAATGCATTGTATACAATAACATTGCTATGCTTTTCTATAGATGTAAGATATTTTTTAGTATACAAAAATGGCCATTTGGATTGGAAACCAATGGTAGTTAATGGAACTATAAGACATAGTTTTTACAAGAATTTTTATCTGCAATAATTTTACCATAATCACAAATTATATTTCTTTTGTTTGCTGAAAATAATTTGTTTTTATCAAGAAGTCAGTATCCCCTTACGTGGACATAGGAATTCTGAAATAATTTGAGCTATATAAAAGAAAATAAATTTCTGCCAATCCCCACACTTCCTATGGATGATAGTGGGAAAGTGCAAATAATTGATTTTAGAGTAAAATCAGCAAACCTACCCCTAACTCTTCATCTTTGTACAATTTGTATCCTCACAAACATATGCATATGGAAACACATATTTCCCTATTTATTTAATAAGCCATAGAATGATAAGAATTGATAAATAGAAGAACAGTTGGGTAACAAAATATTATTAAATTTTTGAAACTCAGTTTTACTATTTGTTTTAAAAAAGTAACTAAGGCTGACCCATATTTTTAAAAATGGGGGCTGGAAAGATGGCTAGGTGGTTAAGCGATTTGCCTGCAAAGCCAAAATTTCCCATTTCAGTTCTGCAGGACCCCTGTAAGACAGATGTTCAAGGGGGCACATGCATCTGGAGTTCATTTGCAGTGGCTGGAAGCCCTGGTGCACCCATTCCATTCTCTCTCTCTCCTTCCCTCTTTCTTTCTCTCAAATAAATAAATATATTTTAAAGATGCATAGACTATTTATGTAGTATAAATATATAGACATTGTTAAATATGTCAACATATATGAACAAATAAGTACATATTATAAATGTGTCTACACATCAGACTAGAGAAATATAAAATAACCACTCTAGGTACAATTTTTAATTAATATCACTTGTTTCCATTCATTCTGGATTTTTAAATTTGGTTCCTGTTCATAGACATTAAATCATAAAGTCCCATGGTACTTTTGATTCTAGAGAATATAGGTTCTGAAGTGCAATGATAAGTCTTGCACACAACCTGACACTTTAGAGAAAATATGGAAACTTGCTATTTTTCTTTCCAGATTATTACCTCAATTTAGTCTGCAAACAGTTTAGGTCTCACTGAAAATTTATGCTCATTCTTGATAAAAATCAAGATATTATTATAGATGATAGGCTAGCTTTTATTTTGTGATCTTCATGACAGAAAAAATATATATTTTTTAAAAATTTTGATATAAGGAAAACATGATTGCAAATATTATCTTAACAACATTATTTGTCCTCTCTAAACCATTTTTTGTGATTAAAACTAGCATCACATAAGCCACAACAAGATTAGTAGGAAATACATCTGAATTATTTGTACATACCAAATAATAATCCACATTTTCTAAAACAAGAATTATTTTATAGTCAAAAGTATGCTATTAGTAGAAATTTTGGTTTTAGTCTTTTTTAAAAAGATGTAAATTAATATGAACACTTACGTTTGGTTCATTGAACTGTGTGTTGCCCAGAGCTCTGGGTGTATATTCCATATTTCCATTGGATTCTATAAAATGACAGTCATGATAAATAAAACATATCAATACATATGTTGCTAAACTTAGATACACATTCATACTATCAGCGTTATAGCATATCTTGAAACGTCCTACTGTGTCGAATGGTGCCAACATTATTCTGTTAGGAATTGTCTGTGTGTGTGTCAAGCCATTGTCTCCTCTGACCAGAAGCTGCTCTGTCAGAGCTCCTTCAGCAATGGTGGCAGTATCAGCAAACGTGTGGTCAGTGAATTCTCACAGCTCCCATTTACAGTTGATTTGAATGCACTCTCATGCCCAGCACTATAACTTGTTATCTTCTCACTATACTAAGGAATTATTGACTGACTAACCTCTTTTTATTATCTTTTTTTTTTCTAAATGCCACATAGATTTTCTGCATATGAGTTGAAGTACAAATGTGCAGTTAGGAGTCACTGAAAAGACTGCTTTTCCATTTTAAATACACTGATTAGTTGGTCAGTGATTATTTCTTTTAGGGGCAATTTGCAGACTGAAATCCTAGCATAAAAAATTGTACTTAATGCAATTCTCAGAGTTAATGTAGCATAGTTAATATGCTATAGTTACAGAGAGTTAAACTACTATTGAAGAATTATTGCAAAGTTAAGTGAATATCAGAATTATGTTAAATGAATACTGTCTGTGTAGATATGCATGTACATGTAAATTGTGTGAAATTTTCCTATCATCATCTGTTTTATTCATGATGAAATATGCCAAGAAGACGTTTTATTTTGGAAAGCAACAATTATTCTTTTTCCTCATATGTTTGGTTTTTTGAGTTCAAGTATGTAACTCATAGTTCACTAATTTTTAGCCTAGAACCCAAGGCACAAATCTGAAAACTACATATATTACTTTTATTCACTTTATGCTCAACTTTTCCATATTTTAAATTGATAAAAACATATAAAGAAGAATGGATTTTGTGCAGTGAAAAGCATTTGTGATTTGCATTTCAGTGCTAATAAATAAAATTTTGGGAAATATAAATATATGCTTTTTTTCAGTGGCCTTAAAAGTATAGTAGAATGATATATTTGTGAAACAGAGTTTGTTGCAGGTAAACTTAAAATATTCATGCCTGCCTTTTTACAAAAGAAATTTGCCATATCATGTGTTGTAGTCAGCCTCCCATTCCTGGGACAAACACCCAAACTACAGCAACCTATCAGAGAAGGGGTTTATTTCAGGCTTACAAAGTCCAGGGGAAGTTCCATTAAGGCAGAGGGAGCCGGCTCACTTCCATAGATCATATCAAAGAGACATCACCAAAGAGCCAGCACCACAAAACATGAACATCCAGGGCTATACCTTCTTTCTCTACACCTTAGGGCTGGACTCAAGATCTAACCCCAAACACATCTTAGTGGATCAAAACTTCATCCCCAGTGGCATATATCTCCCCAGTAGGGCCCTGCCCAGTGGAGAGTCAATACTCAAGGCTGAGTCTATGGGGTTACATGTTTAAACCACTACATTATATTTGATAAGTACAAAAGCTATACAATAGATCATATATCGAGCTGATGGTGTATACTTTATATTAACATAATCAGATGTTCAATGTGTATAAAAATTATTCTATCTCCCATGCTGATATTTTAATACTTGTTAAATGATACTGTCTTTTGTCTTCGTGTCCATTTGTCTTTAATATTACATGTTTTACAGCTAATATGTTGATGCAAGAATTTTGCAGTCCAGAAAGGGATGAGACCTACATCAAAATGCAGGAAACCCCGACTTTAGATGTATTTTTATTTAAATTATCAAAGAATTGAAATCTTGGCCTTCTTGTTTTTTGCTTTTTTTTTTTTTTTTTTTTTTTTTTGAGGTAGGGTTTCACTCTATCCCAGGCTGACCTGAAATGTACTATGTAGTCTCAGAGTAGCCTCAAACTCACAGTGATACACCTACTTCTGCCTCCCAAGTGCTGGGATTAAAGGTGTGCACCACCACGCCTGGCTTTTGGACTCTTAAAAAGGTGAATTTTTCAATCATAAGATACAGTTAAAGAGAGTTGGGATCCAAAGGGAAAACTAGCAGGAAGACCCAAGCTAAAAGCTGGGGAGGGTGATGGAAGATGGAGAATATCTCCCTCATATCTCTTGAAGAAGTCCCTGTGGAAGGGACTCAAACACACATGGAAAGCAATGCAGGAGAGTGCAAACCAAAAGACCGTGCTCACATGGGGGGTGTCTGAAAGGATAAGAGAGAATAATGGGGTCAGAGCTTAAAGAGAAATCACACATGCAGCAAAACATGAAAGCACCCAAAACAAAGCCCACATGGAAAGCAAGCAGGAAAGCAGGCAAAAAGAAATCCTCCCCCTTCCCTGCAAGCCTGAGAAGGAGGGGGAGGAGGAAAACCAAGGAGATCCCTCTAACATAATGAGTGAGTCAACAGCTTACGAAGGATCCAAGAAACAAGGAACAAGACAGCCACAGGCCAAAAGAGATTCACACACACGATTAGGCTCACTTATGTGAGTCAAACTTCCAATTAGAATGAGCCTTATGATCAGACTCAGGTGTATGAGGGAGAGACCTGATTGGTTGGTGGGCTCAAGAGGCTGATTCAGGAAGGGCTGCCTCCCAGGTGAGCAAATCCCTGGAAAATTTAGAAAGGCAGGTAGCACTGCCATAAAGTTGTTGCTTGGAGCCATTTTGGACCAGGCTGGCTTAGGCATGAGTTCCAGTCCTGCCAGGCAGCCAAGGTGACATCCATGTTCTCCTTGGGCTCTGTTCCTGGCTATTATCTATGAGAAAGAGCTACCTTGCTCCTGTTCTCTATCAATGTCGACTGCTTATTTCTCTCTTCTGGTTTGCTTATGTAGCTGCTATTTTCTATTGTTTGTTTAATGCTTTTATTTTGTGCGTTACTTTCAGTTAATGTAGATTGAAAACTGTTTATAGTTGTTAACATAATATCTTAATCTAAATCTTTCATTGCATTTGACTTCTATTCTTGTACAACACATTTATAGAAAATTAACAGCAAAATTAGAAACCTGTTCATACCTTTGTTTGTCAGAGGTTTTGTATGGCATGACTGGATTATTTGATCAAAATCTCAGAAAGTGGAAATGAGATGTTGCTCCCAAGCAAAGACAGGGGAAGCCTTCCACGATCATTCTACTTGATGGCAGAATTTGGTTCTTTGCTACCAAAGTTTTACTTACATTCCTACAGGTTGTCCCTAGAGCCTCTTGGTGTTGACATCTAAAAGGCAGAAATGTTTTGAGATGAATCAATACATCTGTATTGATTCCTTCTTCAGAAAAAAAGCACAGTATTTTTAAGGCTAAAAAGGAAAATGGGTCAGGCCCAATCCTCATTCAATTAAAAAGTCAACTGGGGGAATAATTATACCTTCATTAGAATTAAAAAAGCCCTTCACAGGAACACATTAGCTTTTGACTGATTTGGGCAAAGTGCCTGGGCACCAAATGTAGGGAATTTCAAGAGTTATCTTCACAACCCCACACAAGATCCATCTTTTCTACACAGCCCTTCCTATGGACATGTTATTTCATGTGTTTTGCCATTTGTTTTGTGACATATTGCCGATTACCCATCTGTCAGTCCTGCATTCCTGCAGCACAAGGACTTCCATATTTCCATCGACACCAATGTAATGTTAAGGCAGTAAAAGAATTGTTCAGTCTAGATCCACTATGACTGAGTTTTGGACTAAATTTTGTCAAGTGTGTATCCACATAATGCCAGACAAGGGGAAAACAAAATCAGTATTAGATCTTTTTACATTTTAGTCTAACTCCAGTAATAGTTTGCAATATTACATAGGTAAATTATCAATTATTTTAATATATTTTGAGTAATTGCTTATATTGTAGTAGCCTTGTATCTGGTGATTATTTTTACAAAATAATTGAAGGATCAAAGAAACCATATTAGAAACCAAACATTCCAAAAGATGCATATATAATTTTGCATTTTCAGAATATGAGCTTAGTAGTATTAACCTTTATCAGCTTGAAAGGCCATTTTGAGTGGCTCATTATTTCTTTTAATAAGGCATAAAAACTCACATAGTACTGTAGTTGTTTTTATTTTGCTATAATTATTTGCTTTTCATCTTAAAAGTAAGGAGATAATATACAGGGATCACACACCAAATAAATAAAAAGACAGATTTTAGTGGCCCTTGCCTCTATAAGGGCTCATCTCTTTGATTTAGGATTGGTCTTACCCTGTTGTGCTAGACCAGAGATCTTTCTTCTGGTTAAATAGTGGTCAGCATACTGCCGAGATATTTCCCGGGTCGATAGCTGTTGGCCAGTCTACTCACTATTAGTGGAGCTAATAAATCTTGATCTCACTATGGTAGAACTCAATATCCACTTACGTTAAGAAAATCACAGTGTTTTCTCTTATTCTAAAACAGGAATTGCCTAGACCTGGCTTGACCCAATCAGCTATCTATTTCCTGATGTTCACCCCATTGTAAAATATCATGATTAGGTGGCAAGAATATGATAGACAGACTCTAAAAGTGTCAAGATGTTGTGATTTTTCTCCCAAAAGAGATTTTCCAGTTAGATTGGAGATTCCTACCATGAATCTGTAAATTGCAGTTTCCTGCTTTTATTATTATCTGTGACTTACTTGTGTAAATCAAAGGAATTTATTTTCCTTTAGTTTGTGTTTATAAGAGTATGTATATTTAAGTATAACTTGAAATAATTATATCACCATGCATAACTTAGCAACATTTAAAATTCTAACCCATAAACTTTCTGAGCCATCCTTTCTCACTTGCAAACAGTTTTAATTATACAGTTATTCTAAAAATATATGTTATATTATTTTAAATAATTTTCTAGCATAGAACTGGATGTAAGACATATTATAAAAATGAATGAGGAGTTTATGTAGCTAAAATTTATTTTTACCTTAGTGAACAGATCATGTTGAAGTTCATAATTTCTATTACTTACACTTTCTCATAATTAGTAAGAAAGATATCATAACAAAATATTAAATGATCATTCACTAGCTCATTATATCATAATTTCAAACTAGCAAAATATTGAATAAAATTTTTTCTTTTACTTAGTTTATTTCACTTTAGACATTTTTTACAATTATTTTAATTGATTTTATTGTTATATATATTTCATATTTTACTCTGCTTTAAGAATTCCTCAAATATACAGCTGACATATGTTATGCTTCAAACTGGAGAATTTTTTCAAAAACTGAAATCCATAGTTCTATGGAACAAGAAGAGTTTGTATTATTTTATGTGTACACAGACTTCCTCACATATACATACAGTCCCCATAAGCACATCCCAAGTTGTATGGTAAGGTGTCCCTAACTAAACCTTTTTATAATGGAAAAATACTATCTATATCTATATCTATATCTATATCTATATCTATATCTATATCTATATCTATATCTACATCTATGTATCTATCATCTATCTATCTATCTATCTATCTATCTATCTAGTCAGAAAACCAGGACCTGAGACCATGCCAGAGAAGAGCTGGGTGTAATTTACACAAAATAATTGGATTGAATTGGAATTCATATTAAATATACTACAGACAATCTCATTTTATGAGGGGGTATTTGGAACATAAAATATGCACGGATTCAAATCATGACAACTGTAGAATCAATAGAATGTGACTTAGTTTGACATCTTTGAAAATTACTGTTTATTGGGAAATTAGTTTGGTGAATAGCAATGGTTTCATCTGAAGTTTGATGATAAAAGAAAATAGGACCATAACTTTTAAAAATATGGTATTAAATTATCATAAACTAATTAAGATTATAAAAATGAGAAGACGTGACTTCCACACTTTAAAATAATACAATTGCTTAAAAAACTATATTCAATTTTGGAAACTGAAGAGGTCCTTTTTGTGTTAGCGTTAGGCTATGAATTGATTTAAAGCTTTGCACAAGCTAAGAGTGGGCTTTATATATAAGTGACAGATTTTGCCTGAATTATAATGTGTAGCATGTCATTCTACTATTAACTCTGCAACTTGATATAATAAAGTAGATGTGGGCACTATATAAAAACATTGGTAAACTGATATACATAAACAAATTTAATAAAAAAGTAGATGACAATAACCACAATGATTAGAAGTTACATATAAGGATAAGGCAGCCTGTTAGGGTACATGAATCCATTATGCTGTGATCATATTTCTACTTTTGTCTAAAATAATTATGGAAAGATCTTGAATTTTTCATGTATTGATTCAAGGTTAGAACATTGAAAGAGAAGATAGTAACTAAAATATAATATAGCCTAAATTATATATTTCTAAACAGTAATTTACTGAAAAGATAAAATGCTGCAAAGATGAAATTTCAAAACCTCATAAAATACATGCCTAAAATAGCTGAACTGGGGAGATGGTTCAGTGTATAAAGCCTTCTTAATGTACATGAGAACACCCAAGTTCAGATTGCCTGCACCCATGCAAATTCTCCTACAAGACAGGGAGTCTCAATCACTTATCCACCGGGTCTGGCCTACAGAGTTGGTCCATCTACTGAGAATGTACTGTAAATCAGAACTGTAAAGCTGCCCTTAGCAGTTCACAGGATTACAGAGGGAAGTGTAAACCAGGTCCTATCTGGGTTCTCAAGTAGGGCAGCTAGACCAGCACACCACAAAGGAGAATAAACTGTGGGAAGTGATTTTGAACAAGGTTGAAATAAAAAAAAAAAAATAGAATTCTAAGGGCAAAGTTCATGCACATTATTTCTCTATGACATATTTCCACATGTTCTCCCTGTTCATAATCAAATATTTGAAGGCATCAGAGACAAGAAACTGCTGCCCAAAACATTGTCCTGAATCGTAAGACAATAGCCCAGAATAATTAAAACCAGTTTTATTCACAAACCATACCTTCTGCATTGTAATTAAGTAATGAAGTAGAAAGTAGTGGAAGCCAAGATTCTGCATTGATTGGGTGGTGGATAGCCAAAGGGGCCAGAGAAGGAAAGCATAGCTGGCAAACATCCAGGGTTTGAAGTGCTGCCTGAGCTCAGACTTGCAAATGTGGTGATTAGAAATGTTATGTGTAGAGCTGACTGCATACAGCTTCTTCCTTATATTTAGTTACTTACTGTTTATTTATTAATTTTATATAGGTTCTTGCTATGTATCCCTGGCTGGCCTGGTGTTTGCTATGTAGTTTGTGTAAATGTTGAACCCATAAAATCTTTCTTCCTTAAACTTCCAAATACTTGAATTAGAGGCAACTTTTTATACTAATGTTTAATATATATTTTATTTTTATCGATCTATTTGAGAGAGAAAGAGGCAAAGAAAGGGGGGGAGATAGAGGGGGAGAAAGGGGGAGAGTGAGAGAGCATGGGTATGCCAGGGCCTCCAGCCACTGCAAATGAACTCCAAATACATGTACTGCCTTGTGCATCTGGCTTACATAGGTCCTGGGGAATTGAACCTGGGACGGTAGGCTTTGCAGGTAAGAATTTTACCTGCTAAGCCATCTCTCCAGACCAACATTAACTTTTCTTCATAGCTTCTTTCTCCTTCTCCTTTTCTGCTCATCATTCTCATTTCTCTTTCCCCCTTCAATTATTTCAGTTTTCTCTTCCTTATCTTATAACCTTCTAAAATTCTTTATTTCCCAGCTGTTATATATTTGTTTCCTATTTTTTTTCTTTCTCTCTTTAGCTAGATAGAATTTCTCTTCTCTTAAATTTTTATTTAGTTCGATTTTGGTTTTGAGAAATAGCAAAACCAAATTATTTCTCTTGTTTTCTTTTATTCCTACCCTTAATAACTAGTTTCTTCATAATGATTTAGTATTGTCTTTCATCCCTGGTTTCTTAAATGTTACCACTATTATCAGGCTTGTGGTCTTTAATATTTTACTAATGTATTTACATAGTGGACTTGTCTATTCTTTAGGATTATAGTTATGTCGTCAATTTTTTTTTGTGTAGTACACAGAGAACACATCAGAGAACCATTTTGTTCCTGACCTGAACAGCCAATCTGTTCTTGAGAAACTACAACTCAAAACTGCCACATGACTTAAAAAGTAGGAATAATTCAACTGCAGGACATGTGAACCTTCCATTAACCAGGATGCCGAATTTCCAAATTAAAAGGAAATATAGTAGTGTATTAAAATACAAAACACACCCACCCATACATATAAACACACTTACAACCTACTGGATTTTTAAAAACAATTTTATTTATTTGCAAGTAGAAAGAGATAGAAGAAAGACAGAGAGACTGGACATACCAATGTCTCCAGCCACTGCAAAGAGACTCCAGATGCATGTGCCCCTTTGTGCATCTGGCTTTACATAAGTACTGGAGAAAGGAATTCAGGTCATTAGCTTTTGCAGACAAGCGCCTTAACCACTGAGCAATCTCCCCAGCCCCCTACACTGAATTTTTATTCATTCATAAATCAAAATATGGGATTGGCAGAAAAATAGATAGCAAGGAAGATCGTCATGTTAAGTGAAGTAAGCTAGGCGTACAAAAACATGAATCTCATTTCCTCTCATATGTTGAATTTAGAAAATATTAAATAAATAAGAAACTCCTCTCTTTTTTATTTTTTAAAACATTTTAATTAATTAATTAATTTATTTATTTGAGACAGAGAGAGAATGGGCCGCCAGGGCCTCCAGACACTGCAAACAAACTCCAGACACATGCGCCACCTTGTGCATCTGGATTACGTGGGTCCTGGAGAATGGAACCAGGATCATTTGGCTTTGCAGGCAAATGCCTTAACCACTAAGCCATCTCTCCAGCCCAGAAACTCTTCTCTTAATTTAATTTTTGCTTCTGGTATTTTAATCTATATTCTTGTTAATGGAGGGCAAATGCTCTAGCCTTGAGTCCCACTTCCATTTCCCACTTTTCCTTACATAGAGCTAGTTTATATACACACTAAAAGATATTTCTGAAAATAAAAGGACAAATATAGGGTGTCACTTATTTGGTCATATAATAAACAAATGTGACAAAGCTTGATTATCAAAACAAAAGACCAAAAGTCATGTTAGACTGTGTTTCAAGTTGGATCACATACCTACAATTTGCAAGGCACTGAGATCCAACTTTTAAAACCACAGAAAAAAATCAAAAGTAAACCATTCGAAAAAAAATATTGAAATAGGAAATCAGGTTACAGGTATAGCTTCAAGCTCATTAAAATTGAAGAAATGTTAATTGCTCCAGATTAAATCCAACTGAACATAATATGATACCTTGATTTGTAATTGTTTCTCTGAAGTCTGTCATTACCTTAAATTGTATTAAATTGGTAAGTTAGATCTTTGTAAATCAATACTCAGTGACTTTTTTATTATTAGGTACTCTTTTATAAGAAAATGTCTTTGTTCTTGTGAAATATGCTAATGTTTTAAAAGCAAAAGGTTATGACTTCTGTAACATATTTTCAAATGGTTCCACAGAAAGCAATGCAAGATAGATGTAGAGTGAATAACAAATAAAATTGGCAATTTTTAATATTTCTTTTAATTTATTGGAGAGAAAGAGAGAGAAAGTGGCAGAGAAAGAGAGAGAGAGAGAGAAGTAATGGACATGCCAGAGTCTCTAGCACCTACAAACTACAGATTCATGTTCCACCTTGTGCATATGACTTACATGGGTACTGGGAAATCAAACCTGGGTCCTTAGGCTTTGTAGATAAGCACATTAACCACTAAGCCATCTCTCTAGCCTGGCAAATTTTAATAATTAGAAAGACTTAATGCAGTGTATATGGATATTGTATATATTTCTCTTAAGAAAAAAAATCTAATAATGTGGGGCTGGAGAGATGGCTTAGCAGTTAAGTGCTTGCCTGTGAAGCCTAAGGACCCCAGTTCAAGTCTCAGTTCCCCAGTACCCACATAAGCCAGATGCACAAGGTGACACATGCATCTGGAGTTCGTCTGCAGCAGCTAGAGGCCCTGGCACACCCATTCTCTTTTTCTCTCTCACTTTTTCTGTCTTAAATAAATAAATTAAATTAAATTAAATTAATAAATAAATACAGTGGGTTGTGGTAGTGAATGCCTTTAAAAATCTAATAATGTGAATGGATATTTTCTATTATATGTAAATTTCACAATGTTTGAACTTACATCAAAAGGATTCTGTCACAAAAGAATATGTATAAATATTAATGAACATTTATATGTTAATTACACACATATATTAAGGTGTACACATTCACATATACTTGAAATGTATAAAGAGAGGAAGAGAAATCTCTTCTGGGAAAATATAAATTGCACTTCATTTCAATGTGATATATATATATGTGTGTGTGTGTGTGTGTGTGTGTGTGTGTGTTTATTGTATAAACTTTACAAATTTTTATGTTTAACAGTCTTTCACATTTAAAAATTAAACCAATTGAATGATCAATTCAAGATTTTCTTCCTTTTCCATAATTACATACCTCTGACCTTTAGCTGCTCACAGCCTCTACACAATATTTTCTGTCAGTCATATTTCAGGCTGAAGGGCAACTCTTCTGTACTTGGATCACATCATATTCAATGAGCTGTCTTGTTTCTGTGATTCCATAAGTATTTCCTTTCAAATTTGGCATGATTCATAGACAAATGGATACAAAGACTTATGGATAGGTCCTATATATTCAGACAGATAAATGCATATAGTAATAAGTAGAATTGTATCATTCACCAATATATCTCTATAGCAAATATGAAACAACCTAAGAATAATTTATTAATTATACTCACTGGTTAATATCAACACTAGATCTGAACAAATTTTAGAATTTCAGGAATAAAGATTTTTATAAACTAATAGACATTTTGCAATCATTTTTATTTATATATTTCATATTCTAAAATTTCTAAAATGGACTAGTTGTAGAACAAAAATCATTCATAGCAATAACAAACTGATTTCAGTTTGTAGATGTTAATATTTTCTATAATAGTGAGTTCTTAGTATGTTCTCCATTTCTTCTCTGTGTATCATAAAAAAATTCCTTAGTCCCCATTTTTTAAGAAACATGGTCACCTTAAATATAGAAAACATTCTACAAGTTGTGTAGTATTGAAAATGGGAGTACTATTATATTTCAATAGAGATTAGTAAAATAAATAATTTCTTGAAAACTGAAAAATAGATGGGATCTTGTAAATAATGCAGCATAGCTAACAGTGATAAAATATTTTACAGTATGTTTATGAAAATGCCTGTATGTTTACATTGATAAAATTGAAGAAAACCAACATGACAAAAGGTAAGAAAGGAGTGCCTTAATGTGACTAGCATGAGAGTGTAGGGAAATCAAGGAATTTCAGTCTGAAAGTGTTAAGGTAGCTTGATAAAAATATCCCCCAATAGACATGAGAACCTGACACTGATAGTTGGGATATGTAATGAGTGAGTGTCTTGGTTAATCAATATGCCATTGCTAATGTGTGAAGAGACCATTTTTAAAGAAGAGAGGTTTATTTGGGTTAACAGTTTGAGACATTTTGGTCCATGGTCACTTGGCTCTATTGGTGGGAAGAAGAGCATGGTTGAAGGGATTGCCATCAAATGTGTGTGTGTGTAAGATATATACATAGATAGAGAGAGAGAGAGAGAGAGAGAGAGAGAGAGAGAGAGAGAGAGAGATTTTCTTATTGTTTAGGTTTTTGAGTTCTTTGCAGATTCTAGAAATTAGGCCTTTGTCAGTTGTATAGCCAGAAAATTTTTTCTCGCATTCTGTGGATAATCTATTGGTTCTGCTTATAGTATATTTGCCTATGGAAAAAAAAAATTCAGCTTTATGCTATCCCAATGGTTTAGTGATTGTTTAACTTCCTGAGCTACTAGGAATTTTTAGGGAAGTCTTTCCCCAGTCATATATCATGGATAACTTCTGCTTTTTTCTTCTAGTATTAGAAGATTTTCAGGTCTTATATTGAGTTCTTTGATTCATTTGGACTTGATTTTGTGCATGGTGAGATGTATGGGTCTAGTTTCATTTGTCTGCTTATGGTTATTCGGTTTTTCCAGCACCATTTGTTGAAAATGCTGTCTTTTCTCTAGTCTTGACCTAAAGTCCATATCCTCACTTTGGTTCCATTGGTCTATATTCCTGTTTTTATGCAAGTACCATGCTATTTTTGTTACTATGGCTTTGAAATATAGCTTTAGATCAGGTATGCTAATGCCTCCAGAGGTGTTTCTTTTGATGAAGATATGCTTAGATATCCAAGGCCTGCTCCCATTGCATATGAATTTTGAGCTCTTTTTTTTTTTTCTATCTCTGTGAAGAATTATGCTGGTGTTTTTATTGATATTACATTAAATCTGTATATTGCCTTTGGTAAGATTGCCATTTTCACAATGTTAATTCTGCCTATCTAGGAGCATGTCAGGTCTTTCCATCTTCTCAAGTCCTCCTCATTTTCGTTCTTGTTTATATATATATAGTTCACATCATTGGTTAGTTTTATTCCAAAGCATTTTTTGTTGCTATTGAAAATGGGACAGTGTCAGTAATTTCTTTCTCAGTATCTTTGTCCTTTGCATATAGAAAGACTACTGATTTTTGTGTGTTGATTTTGTATACCGCTATTTTCTGAAGAATTAATCACCTTTAAGAGTTTTGAGATGAAGGCTCTCAGGTCACTTATGTATGGGATCATGTCCTCTGCAAATAGTGCTAACTTGGCTTCTTCCTTTCCAGTTTGTATCCCTTTTTATTTCTTTCTCCTGTCTTACTGCTTGGACTAGAAATTCTAGTACTATGTTGAATAGCAGAGGTGAGAGTGGGCACCCTTGTCTTGTTCCTGATCTCAGTGGGAATTCCTTGAGTCTTTTCAGATTAGGTATTATTTGGGCTTTAGGTGCTTTATATATAGCCTTTATTATGCTGAAATATAAGCCCTCCATGCCTATTCTCTCCAATGTTTTGATCATGAAGTGATGTTGTATTTTGCTGAAGGCCTTTTGTGCATCTATTGAAATGATCATGTGGTTTTTGTCTTTAAGCTTATTTATGTGGTGTATTACATCAACAGATTTCTGCCTTTTGAGCCAACCCTGTGTTCCTGGGGTAAAGCCTACTTGATCAAGGTATATAATGCTTTTGATGTGTTGTTGAATTCAGTTTGTGAGGATTTTGTTGTGGATCTTTGAATCTAAGTTCATCAGGGATATAGGCCTACAGTTTTATTTTCTTGTTGTATCTCTGTCTAGTTTTGGTATTAGGGTGATACTAGATTCATAAAAGAAGTTGGGGAGCTTTAATTTTTCTCTGATTATGTGGAACAGTTTAAGAAAAATTGTTTTCACTTTATCCATGATGGTTTGATAGAATTCAGCTGAGAAGCCATCTGGTCTGGGATCTCCTTTTTGGGATGGTCTTTGATTACCTTTTCAATCTCAATGGGTGTGATAGGTTTGTTTAGGAGATTAATCTGCTCTGGATTTAGTTTTGGTAGGTGTTATAGAATGGAACACTGCAAAGTCTAAGAACCTATGTCTTCTAACCCAAACTACTGTACCCAGAAAAATTATCCCTCATAATAGATAGCAAAAGAAAAACTTTTCACAATAAAAGTGAGCTCTACACATATTAACACAAAGCCAAACATACAGAGAGTACTTCAGGGAATTATTAACACAGAAGAGTCAAACAACCAATGTCAAGAGCCTACAGAAACAGACCACAATAACTAAACCTAGAGAAGGCTCAAAAATCTAGAGTACAAGAAAACATCAAACCCCATAAAGCACTACAATATGTTAGGGATTAAATCAAACCTCTCAGTTATTACCCTAAATATTAATGGCCTTAATTCACCCATCTAGAGACACAAGTTAACAGGGTGGATCAAGAAAATGGATCCCCTAATCTGCCGTCTTCAAGAAACTCACCTCACCACTAAAGACAGACACCTCCTCAGGGTGAAAGGGTGGAAAATAATATTCCAAGCAAACAGAAATAAGAAACAAGCAGGTGTCAGTACACTAATATTAGATAAAATATACTTCAAACCATAAGTAATTAAAAAAGACATGAATAACTTTTTATAGAATTATTTATATTTTCAATATTTGAATGTTTCCCCTTTTTTGTTTGTTTGTTTGTTTCTTAAGGCAAGGTCTCACTTTATCTCAGACTAACCTGGAGTTCACTATGTAGTCTTAGGCTGGCTTCCAGCTCATGGTGATCCTCCTGCCTCTATCCCCAAGTAATGGGATTAAAGGCATGTGCCACCATACCCAGATTTTCTCTTTTTCTTTTTGTCTTGCTTATAGTTTTTTTGAGATTATTTAGCTATATCGACCAGGCTGACTTCAAACTCAGGACCCTTCTGTTTCAATTTCCCCATTATTGGGATTACAATATGCACCCATATTTCTCTCACTGTTTTGTTTATTATTATTATTTTTAAATGTTTTTATATTCATTTATTTGTAATATGAGAGACAGCGAGAAAGAGAGAGAAAGTATGGGCCCTCCAGGGTCTCTAGCCACTGCAAACAAAGTCCCAATTCATGCACCAGTATGTGAATTTGGCTTATGTCAGTTCTAGAAAATCAAATCTGGGTCCTTAGGCTTCCCATGTAAGCACCTTAACCACCAACCCATCTCTCCAGCCTTCTCGCTTTTTTTTTTTTTTTTTAAGGCTTGTTGTTTGTGTGGTAATAATTAAAATGTTATAACATATGCATATGATAATTAGCTTGATGTATCCACTTCAGACTTTGTTTCAAATGGTATGTTTCAAAACATACTGTTACATATGTGAAATACACGCAATTTAAAGTTTTCATTTAAAATAAGTTAAAAAATAATAAACTAGACATGAAATCTAAATGTGCTCATATTCTAGATTTTCTTCCATAGAAAATGAGAAACTGTTTAAATATTTTATTTATATTTATTTATTTATTTATTTATTTGAGAGAGAGAGAGAGAGAGATAGAATAGGCATGCCAGATACATGTGCCTCCTTGTGCATCTGGCTAATGTGGATCCTGGGGAATTGAACCTGGGTCCTTTGACTTTGCAGGCAAACACCTTAACCACTGAGCAATCCCTCCAGCCCAGAAAATGAAAAACTTTTGTTTAGAATCTGGTAAACTGAGTGTTACTGAAAAACACCCATTTATTCCCTAAGGGATACAGTAGGAAAATATAATTAAAAATATAATTGTCAAGTATAAAATTCATGAAGATTAATGTTTTTCAATTAACATAAAAGTATATCCAGCACAAATTGTGTATTGTGATACAAAGCTGGCAGGCCCCTCATAAGCTTAAGGCTCTTATATTAATGCATGGAGAGAAATGAAGCAATATCAGTTATGTTTTCCAAGTCCTTTCCTCCATAAACCAGTGGCTTAAGATTCCTCATTTCTTCACATTCCATCTTGTGAGTTACACCAGAAACCACCATGTCATGGTATGATCTTGTTTCCTAAGGAGAAATTACCCTAATTTGACAAATTTAAACTGGATGAAATTGTTGCAATTTAGTAAAACATTTATATATAGCAAGTAATATGTTAAGTGTGTTAATTTTTATTTTCTTAAAATTGACAGAATAAATCAATTATTAATCCAGGATTCATTTTAACCCATATGTTACTTTAATATATAAAGTTTATTTATTTTTGTGTTTCTATAAATTTTGAATTTCTGATTATTGAGGACATAATTTAAAAATTTATGCCTAACTATTTCACTGCCCCAATATGAAAAATATAATTTGGATCATAAAGATATCCATTGAAGAGCGCAGAGAAATTCACTTGAACTGAAAAAACCCAAGTTGTTACCATTTTCATGTTCTGACATGTTTATTCAGGTATACAGTGTTTGTTCTTCTGATTGCCCCATTTATCCTTTTTCTTCTTCCCCCTTCTTTTTCCACTCAGTCCTTTCCTCTTCCTATTAGATTCCCCAATCCTATTTCTGTGCCTTTTCTATTTTTTGATTCACTGATTTAAATTAGTGTCCGTGCTTACAAAATTTAATTTTGGTTTTCTTACATGTTGTGTAAAACAGTGTTTGCAAATACATATTTCAGTACATTGTAGATTTGGGCAGCTAGGACTACTGCCATGTATAAAATTAGTCCTCCTCAGAAAATCACTCTCTTTGGCTAGCCATCTGGGCCACAGTATTGTCATCTCCTGAATCATGTGGAAATAAGAAGTCTGTTCTCCATCTCTGTAGTTGTCTTTGGAAAAAATACCATAATGATAAGGTATTACTATGCAACATTTATGATTGATTATTTTTCAATACCTTTGAGTTATTCAACCAAGTTCAACCAAATTCTTTTTGTACCAAAAAGTTCGACATTTTTTGACTGAGTAGAATTTCACTGTTATAGATCTCACCACTGGTTTTCAGTTCAGTTATTTTTTTCTTATTTCCTGTTATGAAAAGTAACCTCAAAATTATTAGAGATTTAATCAGAGTTTTTATTGCTGTATAGTTGTTGGGGTTTTTTCCCTCCACCACTGGCAGGTAGAGTGGAAGAGAGAGAGAACCAGGCTAGCCGCTTCTCTCGAGGCTGAGCAAGAAGGCGGGTGTCGGTGACTCAAACCGCTCCCCCCTAAAACACCGGGGAGAAAAACCACATTGAGCCGCTGAGACCGTCTAGGGAAGGAATCTCTCCGTTTATTGTCATGGGGAGGTATTTATATATTTTGAGGAAGGGGGCGGGAAGAGGGGATGAGAGAAAGGTATAAGGGCCAATAGTATTTCACCACGTCAGCAGCAGCTGGGTGGAGGCAGTTTCAGCTTAGGTGCTGAGTCACTTCAAGGACAGGTCACGAAACTCTACTCAGGCTCTGGAAGCTCAACTAGGCCTCACCGGGAGTAGGCCAAGACTGGCTGGGCTAACCACTTGACTTCACACCGGGCAGGGCCCAACATCTCCCCCTTTTGTTTTTGTAAGAACGGTGGACCAAGGGGAGGGAGAAGGTGGGATAAAAAGCCATGTAAGCTCGTCTACAGCAGGTTGTCTTAGAAGTCCCGACTCCTCTTCTGTAAATCTTTCTGGAGTTACATTGCTCAGATGGTAACAATGTGACATTTGACATTTACATAATTCCTGTTAAATATTTTTGGTGGCTATCATTTTGTCTCTCAAAAGTAAAATATTTTAGTTTTATTGCTCAACATTTTTCAGTATTTACAAATGTCGTTTATTTTTCTCATTCTAATACTTATATCTATATATCTAGATCTATCTATCTCTATATATACCTATACCTATTTATATCTATATCTATATATCTACATATAATATATCTATAATTATACTTGTCCCTATCTTTACCTACTCTATCTATATATTTCATTGTGTTTTTAATTTTTATTTACCTGATGTTCAATATTTTAAATACATTTTCATTTGCTTTGATACGGATACCTAATTTTTGTGAAATATCCAAATGGTCTGTCCTTTAATTAACTTTTAACTGTTGGACTTTCCTTTGGTAGTTAAGATAATTTTTTATTAGTTATGTATATAGTGTGTATACAGCGTTCTCCCTTTCCTCCCCACATGGGTAATGTGGGTCTTGCCTTATGGAGGTAGCCATCATTTATGGGGGAGAGGCAATGTCTCTGTGCATAATGACCCAACTTATGGCTCTAACAATCTTTCCATCCCCTCTTCCGGGAATTTTCGGGAGCCATGTTGTGTTTACTTTAGGTCTATTAAGACCAGGTCTTAGGAGTCTCTGTCTCCTGATATCTGATTTGGTAGGAGTGAGTGCTCTTTGTATTTATCTCCTTTGCCCTTGTACTGGTACCAGGTTCACTGAGAAAGCAGCACTCTTGTTCATTTCCACTATAACTCTATGGCTTCTGCTGGTACCCTGGTGAGGTGCAATGGTCTGATTCTCTCCTCAGGTTCTGGGTCCATCTGAAAAAGAGAAGCAAATTCTCCAATGGAGTGTGAGGTCAGTGCAAGATACATGGATAACTATTATTACTTTAGAGATAATTTAATCGGTGTAGGCCTTCTTGTATTCCACTATTGGTGGGAGCTTGATATTGGAGAGTGGGCTCATTTTTGGATATGGTTCTGACTTATTTCCCCATTCCAGGTATGGGTTCTATTCCACTGAGCGGATCTGTTAGCCACATCAAGAGCAGTTGGTAACCATGGCTGTGTGCCACTATTGCCCTTGTGTATCACATCAGGTTGATTGCTGTGGAGCATGCCTTTAATCCCAGAACTTGGGAGACAAAGGTAGGAGGATCACCATGAGTTCAAGGCCACCCTGAAACTACATAGTTAATCCCAGGTCAACCTGTACCAGAGTGAAACCCTACCTTGAAAAACCAAAAAAAAAAAAAAAAAAAAAAAAAAAAGATAATTTTTTTTTCAGATACGTGCATTTAATTTGTGGTGTGCTTTGGCAGGGAAGATATTAATGAAGTCTTTTTTTTTTTTAATAAAATTTACTTTTGTAGGATGTACTTTGCATCATGCACCACAAGTTTCTATGTGAGGCCAAGTCACAAAATCTTTAAATGTGCATATAAAATAATTGATATACATGTTATGTTTAAATATGTTCCCTTTTTCTATTTTTGTGAAATATGAAATTAAGATTGACTCTTCCATTTTTATGTAGTTTGTCCCGTTGGAAAAAATCCTTTTAAATTTAATTGTTTTTTTCTCCATTGCTAAATTTAGTAACCATAATGTAGATCTATTTTTGAACTGTATTTTCATTCTCATTCATTTATGTGTGTATTATTTCATGCTTACTAAATTAAAATCAGGTACTGTATTTAAGCAAACTATTTTTTCAATAGTTTTGGCTATTCTTTCCTTCAAGTTATTATAAGTTATATATGTGTGTGTGTGTGTGTGTGTGTGTGTGTGTGTGTGTGAAAGATATTTAAATTACATTGTGTTACAGCTAAACTCTATGAGATGAAGGTTAAGCCATCATCTGAGTGTTTTTTGATCCATGCACTCAATAAAATGATTACATGTAAGCCAACTCTTTCATCTCACTGAGGATGAATGCATAAAATAAATAGAACCTGGAAACAGTACTATCTAACAATAAAGTAATATGTTATCATATTACTTTGGATAGGGTGATCCATATGTACAATGCACCATACGTCCTACAAATAATTGAATCTACTTAATGATAGCTTAGCATGTGCTTTGAAAACATGTTCATGAAGGCAAATAAAAGAAGAAAATTAAACAAAAAAGGTACTGAATCAACAGAAATACAGAACCATTTACTGTGTGGGGAGACTTTTATCATTCCAGGGTTCAAAGAGATTTGTTTCTTTCTTTTTTTTTTTTTTTTTTTTTTTTTTTTTAAGATGAGTACATAGAGGCTAAGAGAGATGGCTTAGCAGTTAAACTGTTTGCTTTCAAACTTGATGGCCTGTGGTAGATTCCCCAGTATCCACTTAAAATCAATGCACAAAATGGTGCATGAGTCTGGAATTTGTTTGTAATGGCAGGAAGCCTTGGAGTACCCAAACTCACTTTCTTTCTCTGCCTCTTTATCTATGTCTCTCTCTGTCAAATAAATAAATTAAAATATTTTTAATGATGAGAAGAACACCAGATAAAATTAAAAACATTTCCACCATTAAAACTTTTCAGTAAGGTTAAAAAACAAACAAAAAATACTTTTAATTTTCATGAAAGTCTTATCTTCATTGAAATTTACATTCTTTTAATTATACATAGTTTATAGAAACAGAAACTTCAAATCTGAGAAAAAATTCAAAACTTACACTACATAGATATTGTTGACATTGATATAAATTATATCAAGCTAATTTTCATGTCACTTTAAAAATGTTGGTGACAACAGGAACATAATTCTAAGACTAGTATAGGGCTGGACAGATGGCTTAGCGGTTAAGGCACCTGCCTGCTAAGCCTAAGAACCCGGTTCCAATCTCCAGGTCCCACGTTTAGCCAGATGCAAAGTGAAGCAAGGGTGCAATGCTGCACTTGACCACAAGGGGGCGAACACATCTGGATTTCATTCACAGCAGCTGAGAGACTGCTGGTGCGCCCATCTCTGTCTCCCTTTCCCACTCTTTCTGTCTCTCTCTGTGTCTCTCTCCAAAAATAAAACAATAAAAAAATTTTAAAACTAGTATAATTTGTTGTGCAAGATATAGCCACTGCATTGAAAATGTTTAGTCTTTATGAAAGTAAATAGGTGTTTTTTTTTTTTCTAGACTGCTATGGAGCAAAGAAAATTTACATCCACATTATAAGAACCAACATAACTTTTCTATTTTGGAAAAGTGAGCTTTCATTTTTAATTTATTATTTATTTTATTAGTTATGCTCATAATGTGAATACATTCATGTTGGTGCCTTCAATAGCCTCCTCCCTGTCCTTCTCTCTCTGAAACGACCCTCCTTATTGGGGAATGTCGGTCATGCATTGTGGGGGTAGCCATCAGTTATGCGGAAGAAGCAATATCTCTGTTCATAGTGACCCAACTTGCAGCTCTAACAATCTTTCTGCTCCCGCTTCTGTGAATATTGCTAAGCCATGTTGGGTTCATTTTAGGTCTACTTCAGTGATGAGGTCTTGGGAGCCTCTGTCTCTCCAGATACCTGGTTTAGTGGGAGTTGAGTATTCTCTGTGTCTATCTCCTTCAGCCTTATGCTGGTGTCAGGTTCACTGAGAAAGCTGTACTCTTGCCCATTTCCCCAGTTACTCTTAGGGTTTCAGCTGGGGCCCTGGTGAGGTGTTATAGGCTGATGATCTCCTCAGGTTCAGCATCCATCTGTAAAAGAGAAGCAAATTCTCCAACAGAGAGAGAAGACAGCACTGGATAGATGGGATAGTCAATATTATTTTAGAGAGAATTTTATATGTTTAGGCCCTCTTGTAGCTAATGATTGGTGGGAGATTGATATTGAAGAATGGGCTCATTTTTTGGACATGGTTTTGACTTTTTCCCAGTTCCAGCTATGAATTCCATTCTACTGAGTGGTCCTTTTTAATTAAATAGAGTAGTGTTAATCTGCAATTTGCTCTTTTTATATATTTTCTTGCTTAAAGTAACCTTATAATCTTTAGGACATAGACTGTAATGACAAAATGGAACGTGCTTAAGAAACAATATTCTAAAGCTTACTTTATATCTCTTTACTCTTCATATACTATGGGGAAAATTAGCAAAAGTCCATGTGCTATTGAATTATGGCAACTTTCTAATAGAAATGAACTTCTGAGGATGAAAGGAGGTTTTGAAGAAAATGTCAATGCCACAAATATTCTGTGTGTTCAACTATATTGAATCACTTTCCAATGTTCTGGCATTCTCCATGGGCCTCTGAATATTTATGCTTATCCTATCTCCTTAAGGTATTGGAGCTTTAGGGTCTCCATGACAAGGATTGTCCCACTCCTGGACCCAGTCAGAGTAGTAGTGCAAAAGACCAGAGGAAGTGAAACTGATGTTGAATTGTTTTTCTTCTGTTTCCTTTCTTGTGTGAAGGTGGTAGCTGTTCATCCCTGCATCCTGCCATACCATTATCCAAAACTGTGTAATGAAATTGGCCTTGATGTCCATACATTAATGAGTAATTATCTGTAGTATTTACATATAATGGAAGTTTATCCATCTATTAAGGAAAATGAAATTATGTCATTTGCAGAACCATCTTTGAAACTAGAACTCATCTTAGTAAGGAAAATAAGCCAGATTTAAAAAGACAGCTGATGAATAGTAGATATCCAGAATATAACATATGTTTACTGAGTGGTACCCTACTAAACCCTACATTCTGCTATTTGTTGTTTTCCACGTGTTGGCTCCTTATTAAGATCAGGACCATCTTGAAAACAGAGCAGAGTTATGAGGCAGAAAGCATGACATCAAGTGAAATTTGAATTTTAAGTAATAAACAAACATCTTTCCAATGAATATGTTATAGATTGAAAATAATTACTACTTGCTTCTCTAAATTTCTTTTGAACTGATGGTTTTGAAATTTTAATCACTGTTTCTGGTAACCCTTTGATGGGAACATGACATTTTATCATTCTATGTCTTGAGGTAATTAGTTTATATCAAACAATGCTGATACAAGTCCCGTGTTCACATGGAAATATATAGTATATGGAATGCAAAAGTAACTAAGGGACCTAGGGAGATGGCTCAGGGGATAAAGTGTTTGCTATACAAATGTGAGGACAAGAATTTGGATTCTCAGCATCTATGCAAATGATTGGTGGGCTTTCAGAAAACCTTTAATCCTAATACTTAGGAGACAGGGGAACCGAGAAGTGAACTGGTTAGTCAAACTAACCAACTTGTTAAGTTCTGGGTTCAAGTGAAAGAATCTGCTTTGATAAACATATTGGAGCACAATAAAGGAAGACATCTGATGTCATCCTCTGGCCTCCACACCCTCATGCACACATGCATGTTTACCTTCACACACAACATGCAAATACATGTCTACTACACATACATATAAACATATAAAACACAGAAATAAATGCAAAAGGGAGTCAGGAAGATACAAAAGTCATGGATCATGTCCAAAGTTTTAAAGGACACTACCACTTATATTGGAATATCCTAATTATATGGAATATTGATCTTGAATATCGAAACATTATCACATTTGTACGTAATTTTATTATTGAATTACTGATAAATTATTTATTGTAAATTGTGATGTGGAACAATGTAATCCAGTCTTGTTACCCTTGAGTATGTTTCCTGTGAAACATAGGTATTTTTATTTTTAAGACATAAGTTAGGTCTACACAATATACTACTGTATCAATGTAATTCAACTCTGTTCAGGACGTCAAATCCAAGTATGTATTAATTAAGAATCCCTCTATTTTGATATTATGCCAATTTCACAGAGCTTACATTTTTCTACTAAATTTTCTTCAGTAAAGCTCACATTTAGAAAGAGAAGCAAAATGATATGCACAGAGCTCATCTAATATACGACAAACAGATGTCTTCAGTGCTTGCTGTGGCCCTTGATAAAATGGAATTGAGAATTGTCACTATTGATTGATGGCCTGGATAGCAAATCCCTGGCAGGCTGTGTCATGCTAAGTATGGTGAACTTTTCATAGAGTGTGAGAGGTGAACAGTAATAAAATAAGGTGGGTCTTAATAGTGCCTTAGGAAAGAAAGATGGCTTGCACATTTTAAACCTGGTATGTAGTTTGTGGTCAGTAGTGCTTTGGAAAAAAATTCTGCTTTTATCTAACACTTTGGAACAGTGCTACTCATATGTGTCCTGAAAATAGGCTGTGTAGAAGGAAGATCAGTGATCTTGGTGTACTAGTGAATAGACCATGATCCTAATGCCCTCCAAAATGCAGATTCACATTCACAGAACTTCACTTGCATATTTATATGAAAATTACTGACATCATTTATGAACTCCAAACTTTACTTGCATAATTTTGCTTAGTAATCCTCAATTTTTAAATTTAATTTAGTAACAATTATAGAATGTTTTAGATATTTTTAAATATATTTTATTTATTTATTTATTTATTTATTTATTTATTTATTTATTTAAGAGAGAGAGAGAGCGAGAGGGAGGGAGGGAGAATGGACACGCCAGGGTTTCCAGCCACAGCAAATGAACTCCAGATGCGTACGCCTCCTTGTGCACCTGTCTTACATGGATCTTGGAGACTTGAACCAGGGTCTTTTGGCTTTGCAGGCATATGCTTTAACTGCTAAGCCATCTCTTCAGCCCTTAGATAGTTTTTATTTGTATTTATTTATTTGAAGAGAAAGAGGCAGATGGAGAGAGACAGAGAGAATGGGCACTCCAGGGCCTCTAGGCACTGAAAATGAACTCTAGATGCATGTGACAACTTGTGCATCTGACTTATGTGAGACCTAGGGAAACAAATCTGGGTCCTTTGGATTTGAAGGCAAGCCACTTAAGTGCTAAGCCATCTCTCCAGCACTATACAGTGTTTTATGTTTGTTTGTTTTATTTCTTAAAGTCACTCTCATACCTATTGGGTTTGCTGGAAAACATAAACCTTCCTTTTGATAGTGAATAAGTAGTGTGAAGGATGGTTTAATGTTCTAAAGCTATATTTTGTAAGTATAACATATCAACTATATTTTATGTTACTTAGACATTAAAAAACCTATGTGTTCCTTGATGTATAAAATTAATACTCAACTTTCTGACAGCATTGTAAGTTATTTGTAAATACATTATAATATCATTCATCTCTATATATGCTAAATAGGAAGAAAGGACACAGGATCAGGAGTTGGAGGAGACACAAAGGAGTTAACCTCATGAACAATTGTCATGTAAAGTATGGGGCCTTTCTATTTAGTTCCATAGTCCATTTTTTTAATTAGATTGGTTGATTTATTATTAATTAGGTTTTTTTGAGTTCTTTATATATCCTGGATATTAATCCTCTGTCAGATGAATAGCTAGCAAAGATTTTCTCCCATTCTGTAAGTTGCCTCTTTGCTCTAATTCACACTGTATTTGCTATGTAAAAGCTTTGTAATTTCATAAGACCCATGGATTTATTTCCTGAGCAACTGTGGTTATATTCAGAAAGTTTTGCCAATACCAATTTGTGGAAGGGTTTCCCTTACTTTTTCCTCTAGCAGTTTCAGAAGTTTGAGTCTGATACTAATGTTTTTGATCCATTTAGACTTAATTCTTGTGCATGGAGAGAGATAAGGATCTATTTTCATCCTTCTACAGATACATATCCAGTTTTCCCAGAACCATTTTCTGAAGAGGCTGTATTTTCTCCAATGAGTATTTTTGTCAAATATCAGGTGATTGTAGCTACCTGGACTTACATCTGGGTCCTCTATTCTGTTCCATTTATCTACATGTTCATCACCTTTTCTGAACAAGTTACTATTTGTTTGTGACAATATTGGTCAATTAACATTGAAAAAGAGGCTATTGTAACCATGATCAAGACACTGTGGTAGCTTCTATGGAACAAGGGAATTGGACAGAAATCCTATGTGTATAGCATATTTTGCTTTTTACATGCATACATACTTGTATTCTATCTCTCTCTCTCCCCTCTCTTTATCAAAATAGCACATCTTTCTTTCCTTCTATTTAATTCACAGAAGGCACAGTTATTCACCCAATAGCCAGTGAGGGATTCAAAATATTCTCAATTAGAAGTATCAGTGCTCTCTCTCTCTCTCTCTTGCTCTCTCTAAAATAAAAACCAGGGGCTGGAGAGATGACTTAGCTGTTAAGGCATTTGCCTATAAAAGCCTAAAGGACCCATGTTTGATTCTCCATATCCCATGTAAGCCAGATGCACATAGATAAGGTAAGCACAAGGTCATACATGCCCACTAGGTGGAGCAAGCTTCTGGATTTTGTTTGCGGTGGCTGAGGCCCTAGCATGCCAATTCTTTCTGTCTCTCTAAGAAAAAAGAAAAGAGAAGAGAAGAGAAGAGAAGAAAAAAGGAGAAGAGAAGAAGAGGAGAAGAGAAGAGAAGAGAAGAAGAAAAGAAAGGAAAAGAAAGGTAAGGAAAGGAAAAAGAAAAGAAAAGAAAAGAAAAGAAAAGAAAAGAAAAGAAAAGAAAAGAAATAAAGGAAATATTACTAGCCAGGTGTGATGGTGCACACCTTTAATCCCAACACTTGGGGGGCAGAGGTAGGAGGATCACTGTTCAAAGCCAGCCTGGGAAAACAGTGAATTCAGGTCATCCTGGCTACCCTACCTGAAAAAAAAAAAAAAAAAGAAAAGAAAAAATAAGATATACTGATATCTTGAAGCTATATTACTTATATAATCCCCTGCAATTATTTTTCTGAGTAGTCCAATAAAAGTTAGCTATGTATCATACATGCATACAAAATCTATAAATTCATATTATCTATTATTTTTCTATCATCTAATTTTATATCTATCTTATCTCTATATTATTTAACTTCCAAATTATTGGAACAAAATCCCTGAGAAAATCAGTTTAAGGCAGGAAGGGTTTATTTCCATTTACTATTTAACATTATAGTACATTAGGGCAGTGAGGAAATGGTGGCATGAGTTGAGGTAACCTGGCCACAGTGAGGAAGCAGAAAGTAATGAATGCTGGTGCTCAGCTACCTCTCTCCATTTTATACAGTCCAGAATCCCAGCCCATGAAATGGCTCATGTTGGTTAACCTAATCTACATATTCCTTCATTTAAAGTGCGTTAACCTAATCTACAACCTACATATTGCCTCACAAGTCATTCTAGTTCCTGTCAAGTTTACAATCAATATGATTCAACACAAGATAAAGTGTGTGTGTGTGTGTGTATACCACATAGAAATACCAAATACAAGAAATATAAGTTCAGTGCAATATTATTCATGTTATGGAAACTGAAATCACCAAATATTCATTAACAGTGGAATACAGAATATACTGTGCTATATTTGATAATGAAATAGTGTTCCACATTACAAATGAATGAAAAATTTTGCTGCATACAAAACAGTTACAAATCTCATGAGCACAGTGTTGTCAAAGCACTGAGTTAGAAGAATGCTCAGGGTGTTTATACAGAATCATTTGTTTAAGGGAAAGCATCATTTCATGTGTTACATTCTGTGTAGTGGATTACCTCTAGGGAGGAAGCAAAGAATAATGAATGGAGGAGTAGCCCATGCTTGAAATTATTTGGAGTTACCTGCATGAGATTTTAAACAAATACAATTCATACTGTTATTTCTTTTCCACTGAACTTAAAACTTTAAGCAGACAAAACATTTAAAAGTTTTAACCTAGAGTACTTGAATTAAAGGAGAAAGTGAAAAAAGAGGACAAGTAGCAATTTTATTGAGTCTAGACTATTATGTTAGTTTCCCTCACTCATGCAGTGTGGCTCAGAGTACTGAGAAATTGGAACATTCACTTACCTTTACAGTGTTAAAAGGCAGCACAAGATCTTGCACTCAATGAAAACAATCTAATACTATGTAGACACTTCAAATATATATTCTCAATTTGCTTAGATGTGTAAATTATCTGTGGTGCACCTGAGGAGGAAATGTCAAAGTTGTCACTGTGCTTTAGGTAAACAGATTTCCAAATATTACACATTCACCATCCAACCCACACATTCTCCATGTTATTTTAACCGAAGTCTAAGAAGTGAGGCCACATATTCAGTAGTTCTATAATTTGCCACCCAGTTGCAAATATCCCAGAATTCACTGTCATTTCCTCTGTAAAAACTTGATATTTTTTTCAAATGATTGCGGGCCTGCTTTCAAATTCATATGTAATTTTATTTACATCACAGTTATCATAAACATAGCATTACTATATGAACACTTTGTAATTTATCAAGATATTATTTGAAGTTTAGAATAAAGATAAGGTAATCTTGTGTTTATTTATGCATTTTAAAATAGTTTTTATGTTTCTAGAGATAACTAAAACATGTTGTTTTATTTATATTGTTTAGGTATTCATTTTATATTCCTAATCTAATTTTAAATATAGCATAAATTTATCACTGTGAGCATTATGTAGTTCAGCCTATATAATGAATCAGCTTATTTCTAGATATTATACCAGGTTGGGTTAACATAGATTTTGCATTATTATTATATATTTATCATGGCATAAGCCTATTTTTGCTAAAAATTACCAATTGTCTAAAATAACTATAGACATAATTTTCAATATATGCAATCTGATGCAATTTTCAATGAATTTACCTCCAAATCTCTGAAAGATTAATTTATAACAAAAGCAATTTCATTTCCAAAGATTATTCCAATATTTTGAATTTGTTTGGTTTTCTTTTCTCTGTATTTCTTCTTGTTCCTCTCCATCATACCAGGGAGAATGTGTGGAGAAACAAGGCTCATGTCATAGTGGAAATACATTCAGATCAGAGGATGAGCCAACCTTTAAGACATCCCCCTTTTTTGCACTTTTCTCCAGCCATGCTCAAGTCTATTAGATGGTGCTGTCCAAATGCAAAACAGGTTCCTACTCCTGTATTACTGTCCACATGCCAAACATGAGGGATTTCTGGAAATTCTCAAAGACATGTCGAAATGAATGCTGTAATGTAGATATGACTGTAGTACTGAGTGTACACTTAACCATAGCAAGGTGTTAAAATAAAAATAAGTATGTTGATATATGTATACATCATTTTAACACAGACATTTGAAACTTTGATATCATGAACACAAACAAAGAAGAATGGAAAAGATACTTTTAAAGATATATTTCTATTTTCCTTAATATTTTAAAAGTTATATAATAGGAATTAAGAAAAGAAAGAAATGTTATATTTATTTTGTATACTAAAGCTTTTCTGTCCAGACTGGTTTTATTATGTTCAATTAACTATTTGGATCATACTTGAAATATTGCTAAAAAGTTGATTTCCATTTTAAAGAAATGCACTATGCCAGTATTTTCCTAGAAAAATACAAAATGAGACATATATAAAGGTGTGAAAAGAACAATGTTTTCTTAAGCCATCATAGTATTATTTCATACTGTATGCAAGACCTTTTACTGGTATTTTTCAGATAATACTTTATTTTATAAGACCTAATTTTATTTTAACCAACATATGCAAAAGACATGGACATTTTAAAGAAGAGTCAAATGGTTCTATAAATAATTTTAAATTGTTAAAGCATTCCCTATTATTTCAAAAAATACTGATAATTCAGAGACTTAATAAAACTACCATGATGGTATTTAATATCATACACATGTATTATAAATACATATATATTTATTATACATGCACATACATAGATATGTCTGCCAAAAATTAAATATAAATAATATAAATAATTTTATATATAACGTATTAATAATAATAGATAACATAAATAATTTTATGTAATATATAAATTTTAATTTTTTGTCAGACAAGACAGATTAGATTCATTTTATAAATCCATTGGCTTAATATTCCACAATAAAGTTATAAATCAGGTGATTTCTGGATTCAAGCTATGATATACAAACTAGTGTTGCAAATACTCTTATTATTGTTGTGTATAATACTACTGATAGCAATTATAATTTAATTATATTTTTTCTTTGTAATGGAATTAAATTTATAACGTGAATTAGGTACAAACAAATATTAATGGTGGCTTAACAATTAAAAGCAACCATAGCTGTGTACAATAAAGAAAATGCAATTTTGGCTGTAATAGTGCATTCCTTAAGGAAATCCATTGAATTTTAATCTTGCTACAGTCAGTTTTTGCTTGCATTCCCGCTGGCTGTTCCTATACCTTTTGCAATGGTAATGCTTATTGTGTGTCTTTGTATATTGGAAGAATAAAACTTTCTCATTTTAAAGAGTCTCACAACTAAGAGTTTGCATGATGTCTCACAAAGGAATTTGAACTCTTGAATAAATAATGGTGCTGGGCAGGATATTGAAGGATATTATTCAGATCCTGGTTCCATCAGCTCGGTTTCTGGTCCACTGTGATTTGCCTACACCATTATACACTTCTGCCAAGCCACGCCCCATGCCTTTTCTATTATATTGAAAGACACCCTCTGAAAACATGAGATAAAATAAATACTTTCTCCATTGAGCTGCTTCTCTCAAGAACTTTTGCTACTGTGACAGAACAATTACTCATATAGTCTCTTGACTTTTGCTAATTAGTATCTGTCTTCTTTTCTTCTTTTATAATAGGAAATATCCTTCAAATAATTTAAACTGAATTATTGTGATGCTCCTCTATTCAGTAAAGTAATCACTAGTTCTCAATTGGATGATTTTTATTTAAAAATAAATATGACTTATTTGCACTTTAAAAATAAGTGGGTATCTCAGGGGCTGGAGAGATGGCTAAGTGGTTAAGGTGTTTGCCTGCAAAACCAAAAGATCCCGGTTCAATTCTCCTGGACCCACATAAGCCACATGCACAAGGGACGCATGAATCTGGAGTTCGTTTGCAGTGGCCAGAGGCCCTGGCGCACCCATTCTTTCTCTCCCTCTCTGTCTTTCCTTCTCTGTCTCTAATAAATAAATAAATAAAAATAAAATCTTTAAAAAAAATAAGTGGGTAGCTCATGTCATATGAATCATGAAAAAATAAAAAGAAAAAAGTTAGTAGAAAAATGAGTAAGGGAAAAGATAATGCACAAAGATAATAAATCAGCAAAAATAATTATTTTAAAAAATAAAAATGAATTAAAAATTAATAATTTGGGGCTGGAGAGATGGCTTAGCTGTTAAGGCGCCTGCCTGCTAAGCCTAAGAACCCGGTTCCAATCTCCAGGTCCCACTTAGCCAGATGCAAAGTGACGCAAGGGTGCAATGCCACATTTGACCACAAGGGGGCGCACATATCTGGATTACGTTCACAGCAGCTGAGAGACTGCTGGCGCTTATCTGTCTCCCTCCCTCTCTCTCTCTGTCAGTCGGTCTCTCTGTGTCTCTCGCCAAAATAAAAATTAATAATTTAATTGCTAGAAATTCTATCTATATAATCCATGTGGGTTTAATTGTAACAGCAAAACTGAAAACAACCTTAATGCTCAATAATAATATATGTCAATATTAATGTTACTTGTTAAATTCTCATGATCCCTTACTCTCTGGTAAATTAAGAGGAAAGAAATATTTACACAATTATGTCCAAGAATTTTTAAAAATGCATGGTTAATTTACATATGGAAATTAAGACCTATCTTTTTGTAAATTCTTGAAAATATACTCATACATATTAACATTACGGGGCAAACATTTCAAATATCTATACAAAGTATTAAAAATATGATAAAAGAATTATTCTGGATAACTTTATCTTTATTTAATAAAATAATGTTTTATATGTTTGAAAATGTTACTTTGAAACTTAGTGAGGGCTGGAGAGATGGTCTAGTGGTTAAGGCACTTGCCTGCAAAGCCTAAGGACCCAGGTTCGATTCTCCAGGTCCCACATAAGCCAGATACATAAGGTGGCACATGCATCTGGAGTTTGTTTCCAGTGCCTATAGGCCCTGTCATGCCCATTCTTTCTCTCTCTCCCTCTCTCTCTCTGTCTCTAATAATGAAACAAAAATAAAAATGTAAACTTAATAAAAAGAAAGTAAGTGAAGATGTTTGAGAGTGTCAGACAAGATGAAAAATTTAAAGCCACTAGCTGCAATGATGTTTAAATTCAAATCACTTCTTAGAGTACAATTAAATTTCAGCCACAAGCCCTCCTTCTCTTGCCATCTATATAGTAAGCAGACTATGGGAAACATGTTCCAGACACTTTTAGTAACCCTAATAAAGTCAGAATACCTTCAAAGTTCCATATGTGCTTGCTCATGAATGGAATGCTTTTTAATTATATTTCTTCAAATACTTTGGCTGAGTTTCATCCTCTATTTACACTTTCAACTTTTGCCAATTCCATGAAACATTTCCAGTAAGGTAGAGCTAACTGAGGCACATACTGATCATCCTCTACTTCCTCTCTTATGGAACTATTGCAGTCAAAATAAATATTCAGAAGTCCCTTTAGCTTATTAAATTAATAAGCCATCAGAGTCCCTAAAAAATGTCACCATGATCATGTCCATATTATCACTCACTCTTCTTCACTAGAGCTCTTTACAAACAATTAGTAGACCAAAGAATTAAAATTATTTTAAATTACAGTGCTAGCATTCATTTTATTTACTTAGGCATAATTTATGTCATTACTATTAAGGAAACAAAAATAATTTATGAGTAGATCTGTAGCCTTTCCATAGTTTCTGAGAACATATTTTATTTGCTTTTAAATTTCATATAATGGAGTATGCACAAGTTTTTTTTATGGAAAATGGCATGCAAACTTGTTGGGACAAATCACTAGACCAGAAGTAGATGAGGGAAGCAAAGGGTTTGTTTCTGGCTTACAGTTTTCAAAGGGTTTCAACATAGTTGGGAAAGCATGGCAGGGGCAGACAGCTGAGTATCACATCTCCACATCAGCATGAAGTAGAATGAGTGATCTCAGAGAAGCAAGCAGGGCTGGGCTAGCTGGGATATAATAGCCCAAGGGCCACCCAAAGTGACACAGCTCCTCCATTTAGGTTCCCTCTCCCAAAGACTCCACCAGCTTTGGACTAAGTATAAAACTTAATCATAAGCACATAAGGCCATGGGGAGGGGATTTTTAACTAAACCACTACACCATGTCTGTAGAGTTGTTTCAGTGAATAAATAGTTTTAAAAATAAAGTTACTAATTATATAATTTACAGAAATTTTATTAGTACTATATGTTGGAGTTCAAATTACTTTCATCTCAACATTTGTATTCATTGTCCACTTATAATTCTTCTGAAGCATATGTATTTTGGTCAGGAAATGTATTTTGCTCAAAACTCTTATTTACAAAACAAATTAAAATTTAATTTTAACTATTTTTCTATCTAGCAAACAATTGAATCACAAAATATTGAGACACCAAAAACAGAATGGAAATCAAATTTTGAAATTAGAAGTAAAACCAAACAGAATGCTGCATAGGCCACAGGCCACAGGGAAATAAAGTTAAAATGTCAACATGTTATATTTGGAACAGAAGACCATTTTAATTAATTAATAATAGAAACCTCTATTTATTTATTTATTTGAAGGACAGAGATTGTAGAATAAGTAAGGTATATATTTTCAGATTATTATTTTTTTCATTAGCATTAAAATATTATTCTTTCTATCTTGGCTATTAACTATTTTAAGCAAAGCACATATTTCAAAATATAATATGTTGTTTATCAAATTGTGAAGGCATATAAAACAAGTTTTGAGTCTTAATTAAGGAGGTGGAGAATTTTTCTTTGGTAATATACTCATATGAAAAAATATAGTTTGATAGGAATAGAAAAGAGTCTGTAGTCTTAGGGTGGCTGAGAACTCATAATGATCCTCCTACCTCTGACTCCCAAGTGCATGGATTAAAGCTGTGTGGCACCACACCAAACTGAGAATATGACTTTTCTTTCATCTAAAACATTCATATAGCATTGCATATTTATTTGTCTATCCTAAGTATAAGTATTTTAGGTAGCTTCCTAAGGTATTACCATCTATTGAAAAATAAATCTGTGTAAAATATATAAGATGCATGTACTTCATAAACCTTAGGCTAATCACAAATCAACTAATTTCCCATTTTGAGAAACCCCATATAGGGAAATAACTCACCATGGGAAAGAAGAGTTGCTTCTGCTGGTGATTTACATGACTAATGGCATAAGAGAAAACAATGAAAACCTTTTCTCATGGCTAATTACTAATGTGAAAATTATATTCAGTATTTGATCAAATATTTTATGGTGAACAATATTGCCTGAGGACTTGATATGATTAATCTTGAATGAGAACTTGACAGGGTCTATAATAACCTAAGAGACAAATCTTTGGGCATACCCATGAGGAAGGTTGTAGGCTAGGTTTCCAGATTAGGTGAGTTGTAGTGGGAGGAACTACCCTCGCTATACTGACTATGGATTTTTCCACTCTGTGGGCTGGGGTCTCAGACTGAATAAAAATGAGAAAGCTATGTGATAATTAGCAGTCAAATCTCTCAGCTTCCTGACTTTGGACACAATGTGACCCATTGATTCCATTCTTGCCACCATGCTATTGCAAATGTGATGAAACTGTGGAAATGTGAGCAGAAAGAAACCTTACTTGAAGATGGCTTTTACTAATTCTTTTGGCATAACAGGGAAAGTAACTAGAACATCATACAATAACAATCTGAGAATTTTCCTTTCATTACTTTTCCTAAAAACAAGTGAAAATATGTTCATAAGATTATCTGTGCTTATATTATTACTTTTCATAAAAAAAAAAACAAAGTCTACATCAAGCATGGGATTCTTTGTGTTACAAATGTCAAATTATCTACCTACAAAGTAAAACCTGTTCTTATGTTTTCTCACAAAAAGTAATATAAGGGTTAGAAAAATTACTCAGTGGTTAAAGAGCTTGCTTGCAAAACCTAATGTCAAGAGTTTGATTCCCTAGAACCCACTTAAACCAGATGCTCAAAGAGGAGCATACATCTGGAGTTTGTTTGCAGGGGCTAGAGGCCCTGGCATGCCCATTCTCCCTCTATCTCTATCTACCTCTGCTTGCATGTAAATGAATAAAATAAAATAAAACTTAATACAAGACAGACTATACTCAAGGGAGAAACTCAAAATGACAGAACTGATTCATGTTTGATAAAAAAGAAGAAATGTGCTTGTTTGAAAGAAAAGTAGACAATTCCTCCATTGTGTGACAAGTTCCTTTTCTGTAAGAAAATAAAGTTCTTGGCTGCCTTTTTATTCTGTTTTGTTTTGTTTTGTTTTGTTTTGTTTTGTTTTGTTTTGTTTCAAGGTAGGGTCTCACTATACCCCAGGCTTACCTGGAACTCATTCTATAGTAGCAGGCTGGCATCAACTCAGTGATCCTCCTACTGTTGTCTCCTGAGTGTGCCACACCATGCCTGGCCTTGGTTTTGTGTGTGTGTGTGTGTGTGTTTAAGAAAACAAAAATATAGGTGTAATACGATATTTCTTAATGTATGATGGGCAATTGAAGATAAAATCCAGTATTAGAAAGGATGAGCCTTAAGATGTAGAAGCAGATCTGACCCTTAGTTGTTAGCTGCTGTAGTTGAATAGTTGAAATTGAGTGGTTAACAGAACAGAAATTTATTTCTCTTAAGTTGGCTGGTGGGGAAGTTATGTATATTAATCTTAGGATCCTCTTTTCATACTGTGTGTTTTATTGGGAACAGATAGTAAGTATAAAACAAATGGATGAGGATTTTTGAAACAATGCATATAAATAGTGTAGGTCCATGGAAAGTTACTGAAATGGAGCAGCTACTTGTGCAGAAATTCCTCAGGATGAAATAAGAATGAAGGTAGATGGCACAGGAATCTTCCTCCGCCCATTACAGTTTAGCGTCCTCATCCCCTTTGTGGTTTATTGCAGGTTTACCTTTAACTATCACATACACCCCAGTGTAACTTTTGTTTGCCAAACAGTTACATTTTTGTAAAACTTTTCTAACATGCTCACTCAACTGTCACATTTGCACTATTGTAACCCATGTTTGATTATACTATAAAATCCCTAACCAACTTGAGTTCACAGGTGATGCCATTAAGAAGAAATCCGAGCATCAGTCTGTCAGCATAAATAAACTTCCTCTCCTTCACCTGATTCAGCTGCTGGTCTCTTGAATCCAAAAAATTCTCATAATAAAAATACTGAGAACTCAATCAAACATCAGGCACTTAAGAATAATTAAGTAAACATTTTTGTTCATTTAAATAGATTCTCAAGACATTCCAGCAATGAATGAATGATGAAGGTATTGTAGCACAGTTTGGACAATCAGCCCTTCAAGGCTTAGGGAATATTGTGGAACAGAGGACTGAATAAATGTATAAGCCAAAGTCAGAGGATGGGAAGGAGTGCTTTGGAATGATATATTCATGACAAACTGCATTGCATTCATGATGTCACAGTGTCTGTTGTTACCTGCACCAGAACTGCATAATACTGGGCCCACTACCATGTTGACTTTACTGAAGAAGGAGTGCAAAAAAGAAAGCAAAACTTATCCAAATAGATGAGGGATTGGTTGGAAATAAGGGGTTCTGTGAAGGATGGGTGCGAAGGTGACAGAAAATGGTAATGACAGAGTATTGTTATGAATATAAATTATGAACATGTTGAAAATTGTCACTAAAAAGTTAAAAAAATAGAAATAGAGCAGAATAGCAGAGTTTTGTTTATATAGACAGAGGATAAATTGTTTTGGTGTTTTGAGTATGAAATCAAGAAAATGGAAGTCATTGTCTTCAAACAAAATTAAGCAATTTCCCTCTAAATGTGTAAGTAGTAAATTTCTTTACTCCAAATCAACTTTGGAGACTAAAAACATAGAGGAAACAGATTCCAATAACTATGCATTGGAGTATAGGAATAAATGGGAAAGAGAGGGAAGGAATTCTGACATGCTGTAGTTCAGGTTTTATTTCTCTAAAAAATTCCTGTCTACAGTATTCATACTTCCTACTGACAGATGGCATCTCTTCATTTCCTTTTTGATGTCAATCGCTTAAGGCAGAAATTCCATGTTGTCACAACATTCCTGGTAAATGAAATATCTCAATAGCTTTGCCTCAGTTTTCCTGGACTACTTTCTAAACCTATTGTATTAGTCGGGGTTCTCTAGAGGAACAGAATGGATAGAATGAATTGTATTAAAAGGGAATTTATTGGATTAGCTTACACAGTCCAGCAATAGCAGGTTGCAGGTGGGAGAGTCAAGAAACCCAGTAGCTGCTCAGTCCACGAGGCTGGAGGCCTCAGCAGTCCCAATCCGGCACTGAAGGCCTGGTGGCTTCCTGGAGAGATGCTGCTCTTCAGTCCACCCTGGTCTTCAGTCCACCCTGGTCTTCAGTCCACACTGGAAAGCAGCAACACCAAGCAGCAAGTACCAAGTGGAAAGCACCAAGCAGCAAGCACCCAGTGGCAAGCAGCAAGCAGCACTGGCAGCCAGGTGGGAAAGAGAGCCTTTCTTCCCAGAGCTTCTTTTTATCAACCAGCCCCCTCCTCCAAGAGGGGCCACCCACACTGGGCCACCCACTCTGGGCCGCCCACTCTGGGGGAAGGGCTTACCCCTGGAGGAAGGATTCTTCCTTTAGTTAATCCTTCCTAGAGGCAGCCTCAGAGACACACTTATGAGGAATGTCTGTGGATTCCTAAACAAATCAAGTTGACACAAACTTAACCATCACACCTATTATGAGCAACACAGACTTATATATAATTTTCATCTTTTTGTAAACTAGGCAATAGCAAAAGCATTGATGTCTCAAAAAGATGACTCATAATTTCTCAAGCAAAGACCATAATCTGAATATATTACATATAAATAAAAGTATATTTGGGTTGTAGAGATGGATTATAGATTAAGATTTGCTTGCCTGCAAAACTAAAGAACCCAGGTTTGATTCCCCAGTACCTATATAAACCCAGATACACAAAGGGGTGCATGTGTCTCAAATTGTTTTGCAGCAGCTAGAGACCCTGGTCTGCCTATTCTCTCTCTTTCACCCATTCTCTTTTGCTATCTGCCTATTTTCTCTCTTAAATAAATAAATAAATAAATAAATAAATATATTTAAAAGTTTATTTTACATGTTTAATTTTGACTTGAATATGATATATGTTGTGCACAGACAACACACATATATACACATGATTAGGACATGAAATCATTAGATATGAAACAAAATCTATCCAAAACTGACACTATGAATATGTGACTTTGCAAACTTAAAAGAAAAATAAAAGTTAAATAAAGACAAGCTATAGCAAATATGTAGTAGAATGAAGAAAAAAGAAGTGAAAAGTAAAGTAATAGACAAAAAACAAAAATCTGACAGTGGCAAAACAAATAGAGAATAGATAACATTGGTATAATCAAAATCAAATAAATATAAATTTAAGCCAACAGGAAACTATTTCAAGAAAAACTGAAGATCTAAACTTCAGAATAAAGCATCTTTATCCTGTATGGATATATGAAATGTCAAGCTACAAAATTAAAAATAAAGATTTTCAAATTCTATAATGAAATTCAGAAATTTAAAGGTTACAGAAGTAATCTAAAAGTCTTCATTATGTAAGGACTAGAAATCATCGAGAGAGAATAAGCAGCCACCTGGAAGCAGAGTTCTTGAGAAGAAGACTGTATAAAAACAATAATGGCATAGTAACTTTTCATTATTAACCCAAACCTATTGGCTCATATTTCCTGTACTTAGCATGGGGTTTCATGGAGACAACTGCTTTAACATATCATGCAGTAAGTCCATGTTCCTCCATAGAACTCCTGGTTTTCCCTCTCTTCGTTCCCAATACTAGTATCCTTTCTTCCCTTCATATCTCCTATGTATTCATATCATATAAAGGCATCTATATACAACATAGTACCACAAAGAAAAGAAAACAGATTATTTCTCTTTCTGAGTCCAAGTTATTTCACTTAAGATGATTATCCCCATTTGCATTAATTTTGCACGAATGACACAATTTCATTCTCTCTTGTAGGGCTTAAATCTACCAGCAACACATTGTTCATAATAGGTCCTCTCTTCAATTGTATTATTTTTTTAATTTTTTTATTTATATTATTCTGATTTTACATTCATAGTATTGGTTCCATTGTCCTCCCTCTTCCAAAGGGACCCTCATCAATGGGGAATGTGGGTCATGCATTGTGGGGGTAGTCAAGAGTTCTGGAGGGTAGGCCCCAATCTCTGTGCATAATGTCCCAACTTGTGACTCCAACAATCTTTCTGCCCGCTCTTCCGCGAGTTTCCCTGAGTCACATTGGGGTCATTTTAGTTCGGCTTCAGTGATGAGGTTTTGGGAGCCTCCGTGTCTCTGAATATCTGGCTTAGTTGGATTTGGATGTTCTCTGTGTTTATCTCCTTTAGCCTTTGTCTGGTGTCATGATTTCCATGAAGGCTGTATTCTTGCCCTTCCTCTGCATTGTTCTATGGTTTCAGCTGGGGCCCTGGTGAGGTGTGATTAGCTGATCCTCCCTTCAGGTTCATTATCCATCTGAAAAAAAGCTAAGCAAATTCTCCAACGGAGAGAGAAGTTAGTACTAGATAGAAAGGATGACCATACATGTTTTGTAGGGGATTTTATATGCGTTGGTTCTCTTCTAGATCACATTTGGTGGTATCTTGATCTTGGAGACTGAGCTCATTTTTGGTGGTATCTTGATCTTGGAGACTGAGCTCATTTTTTGTACCTGGTTTTGACTTATTTCCCAGTTCCAGCAATAAGTTCCATTCCACTGAGTGAATCTATTAGCCAAATCAAGAGCAGTTGGTTACCCACCATGGCTGTTTGCCACTACGGCACTTGTATGAGCATTACGTCAGGTTGTTACCTACTGGGTATCTTAGACTGCAAGTTGTTTGGACCAATGTTGGACATGTTCCCCCAGTTGCTCGTGTAGCACCATCTGGTACTAGATTAGCTATCTGTCTGGGGACTGACCCTCTTCCAGATTCTGGCCAGTTCTCTCTGTGTTTGGTCTGACACACGTATGCTGTCTTCGACAACAGGGTCTTACCATTAACCTTTGGTGGGTTACCAAGAACTCTGACAGAAGTCTGTCTTTTTTGGGAAAACTTGTAGGTGTCTCGGATCAACAGCTCATTGTGGAAGTTAACCCCATGCTGGTACTGGGAGTTATAAGTCTGCACCTAGGAAGGTGAGGGAGGAAAAAGATAGATAATATAAAAGAGCAAGTGAGTATAGAGAGGAGAGGGAGAGAGAGAGAAGAGAAAGAGAAGCAGGATAAGATTAAGGTTGGCCTTCATGCTGCTATCTCCAGGTTCCTGTGATTCAGGTGTTCCCTCTGTGGGCCTGCTGAAGGATCAAAGTTTTATCCTGTTGTTCAGAGTAAAGGGTTTTATACTATCTTTTCATTTTGGGTCCGAATTTGTATTCCCCCCTTGTCCTTCCTCCCACCCTCTCATTCCCTGCCACCCCTACCCTCCCTCCATCCCACCCTCTCTCTTGTCTGGTCCTCAAAGTGTTTATTAGGTTTGGCCGCATGTCACATGGATTCAGGTTAGGAGCGACAGAAAATGAGACCATGCGATGATTATCTTTTTGTGCTTGGGTGAGCTCACTGAGGATGATCTGTTCCATGTTTGACCATTTTTTTTTCAAATTTCCTTATTTCATCTTTCCTTACTGCTACGAAGAATTCCATAGCATATATATATACCACATCTTTGTTATCCATTCATGTAGTGATGGACACCTGGGTTGATTCCAGCTCTTTGCTATTATGAATTGAGCAGCTATAAACATGGTTGAGCAAATGTCTCTGATCTGAGGCTTAGAGCCTTTAGGGTAAATGCCCAATAACTGGATCCATTGGTAGGTCTATGGTCATCCTTTTCAGGAGTCTCCATATAGCTGTCCATAATGGTTGAACTATTTTACATTCCCACCAGCAGTGAAAATTTGTTCCTATTTCTCCACAGCCTCGCCAGCATTTGTTTTCATTTTGTTGTTGTTGTTGTTGTTGTTGTTGTTGTTGTTGTTGTTGTTTTAATGTTAACCATCCTTACTGGGGTAAGATGGAATCTCATAGTTGTTTTAATTTGCATTTCCCTGATGATTAGGAATGTTGAACATTTTCTTAAATGTGCATTTGTTATTTGTATTTCTTCCTCTGAGAACTCCCTGTGCAGTTCTCTGCCCCACTTTGTGAGTGGGTTGTTTGGTGATTTCTTGTTTAGGTTTTGGAGTTCTTTGTAGATTCTAGAAATTTGGCCTCTATCAGTTGTATAGCTGGTGTAAATTTTCTCCCATTCTGTGGGTAATCTGCTGGCTTTGGTTATAGTATATTTGTCAGTGAAAAAAGCTTTTTAGCCTCATGAGATCCCAATGGTTGAGTGATTGTTTAATTTCCTGAGCTGCTGGGGTTTTGTTCAGGAAATCTTCTCCCACTCCTATGTCAAGGAAGATTCCTCCTATTTTTTCTTCCAGTAGTAGCAGAGTTTCTGGTTTTATATTAAGGTCTTTGATCCATTTGGACTTAATTTTTGTGCATAGAGAGATGTGTGGGTTGAGTTTCTTTTTCCTACATATGGTTGTCCAGTTTGCCCAGCACCATTTGTTGAAGATGCTGTCTTTTCTCCATTCTGCATTGGTAGGGCCTTTGTCAAATATCAAGTATCTGTAGTTACTTGACCCAAAGTCTGGGTCTTCAATTCTGTTCCATTGGTCTATATTCCTGTTTTTATGCCAGTACCATGTTGTTTTCACTACAATGGCTTTGTAGTATAGCTTTAGATCAGTTATGGTGATGCCTCCAGAGGTGTTTCTTTCACTGAGAATGAGCTTGGATATCTGAGGCCTTCTGCCTTTCCATATGAATTTTGAGATAGTTTTTTTCTGTCTCATTGAAGAAGGAAGTTGGGATTTTTATTGACATTGCATTTAATCTATAAAGTGCTTTTGGTAAAATTGCAATTTTCACAATGCTTATTCTACCAATCCAGGAGCATGGGAGGTCTTTCCATTTTTGTAGGACCTCCTCAATTTTTTTGAGAGTTTTAATGTTTTCATTGTATAGGTCTTTCACTTCCTTAGTTAATGTTATTCCAAGGTATTTTATTTTCTTTGTTGCAATTGAAAATGGGACGATGTTAGTTATTTCTTTTTCTGTCTCTTTGTCTTTTGCATACAGAAAGGCTACTGATTTCTGTGCATTGATTTTATACCCTGCTACTTTGCTGAAAGCACTAATCACCTTTAAGAGTTTTGAGATGGAAGTTCTCGCGACACTTATGTAAAGAATCATGTCTTCTACAAATAGGGCTAACTTAACTTCTTCCTTTCCAATTTGTATCCCTTTGATTTCTTTCTCCTGTCTTATTGCTTGAGCTAATACTTCTAGCACTATGTGAAGAGCAGAGGTGAGAGTGGACACCCCTGCCTTGTTCCTGACCTCAATGGGAATTCCTTCAGTCTCTCTCCATTAAGAATTACTTGGGCTTTAGGTGCTTTGTATATAGAGTTTATTATGTTGAGATATGGGCTGTCCATGCCTATTCTCTCCAATGTTTTGATCATGAAGTGATGTCGTATTCTGATATAAACAATGCAAATATGTTACACGAATTTGGTATATGCAAGGTCACATTAAAATGCTTATCATGGAATGGGGTGAAATATTTTCAAACACTTAAAATCAATATCTTTTCCTAAAATTCAAGGTTCACTTGCAATACATATACCTGTAGGCAAAAAGTGAGTATTTTATACAGTATAATATGAAATTAGACCTATTAGAAGTAAAGATATTAACTTGAATTTGGTTCCAATTCATAGATTGTATGATATTTGATAAACCCTATAGCATAAGGTTCAGGTTATTATTTCTACTTACATAGTAAACTTTTGAAAGCATTCAATATACTATATTGCTTTGAGCTTCAAATATACTTGCAAGGTTTAACTTCTGGGTAATATGGCAGCATAGGAGCCACAACAAACCAGATCAGGAGGGATTTCAGCAAAACTACAGCAAAATACACTCTTCTTCTGAAACGTGCAGAATAGTTTTTCCCCAGACACTGTGGAGAAGCAGGAGATAGCCAGAATCCCACTGAGGAGCTTGCAGCCCAATCATCCACAGCATCAGTCTGCCACAGACCTGGTCTTCCCGGGCAAGTTACAGGCCAGGCACCACCTGCCAGGCATGCCTAGCAGCAGCAACAGAGACCAAACAAGGGGACTTTCCAAGCTCATCAGCCTCCTTGCAGAGCCCAGAAATCTAAAGAAAAGTCTGCTGAGCTACTGAAACAGATACAGGGGAACAGTGTGAGCAACTGCAGGCTTCCTGAACTCACCCATTCCCCAACCATCAGAACCATGAACCTCCAGATTCAGCTCCATGCAGTATCCTCCACTGCTGAGCCAAGCTCAGGCTCCATAGCACAACATGGAGGGATCAAGGTGGGCACTCAGCATTGGTGACATCAGAAGCCTCACCAAAAGGTAATGAGGCCAGCCAACTGGAAAAAAAAAAAAAAAAGAGTTACATAGGCCATGTCAGAGCAAGATATAGGTTACATATTTGTGGTTGGCTTTACCACTTTCAAATAAGCTTTACATGGAGTGTTGAATGTTCCTGCCTTTAATACTTACAAATTTATAGGGCCTTTGTCTTTTGCTTTTGCCATTATTGGGGGCTGACCTGGAATCCAATTCAGAACAGAATTCTCTATCTCCTAGCTGACAGGATTAAGGGTATAGAGCAACACACACCCTTAGGGATTTTGGCCTTATAAGACTATTTGTTTGTTTTAATCCCCACACTTGTATACTCTGTACTGGTTTTATTGAATGTGTATTTCACTCACTTGAAGCTTAGAAATTACCACTATATTGTCCCACCCAATCCACTAGAATACTATCTTAGCAAGCAAACTCATCACCTCATCACCTAGGATTACTTCGGCGGTTGGATTTGGGCACAAGTGCTACACATGGCACCTTAAACTGATATCCTGAAAGTATTATAAAGGTGGATCACCACATCTAAGAACACTGCCGATAAATAGAAAACCCAAGCATCAAATCAATCCAGGATGCAAAAGTCACTACATTATAATACATAAAAACACAAAAAATCAAGACAATGCAATATCATCAAAAATTACAAATCCATCAGAAATGATCACCAATGAGACTGTTTTAGATGAAGTTCCTGACAAAGATTTCAAAAGAATCATGTTATCTATCCTCAAAGAAATGAAAGAAGAAATGAAAGGAATCAGAGTAGAAAACAAAGGAATTAAAGAAGAAAACAAAATCCTGAAAGAGAACACAGGAAACCAGCTTAATGAAATAAAAAGGTCATTATAGGCCCTCTCTATGGGAAGGAATACATGCTTGGTACTGAAAAAACTAATCAAAAGTCTATGGCAGGGGAGGTCATGAGCCTTAGGGGTATAAAGCCTGCTCTTGTCTGGCTAAATTTATATATTATTCCCACCAAGATGCCCTGAAAGCGCTACACATAATGTTCATATTCACATATTAGTGCTACTCTCACTTCTGGTTAGAGAAGCTTCTCTTTTCAGATGATGATGTCCACTGGGATGACCCAAAAGGCAACATAGTGCTGAGAAGAAGGGATGGAGGAGTGTCTAGCACTGAAACATCTCTATCACACCCTCCAAGGCTCAGGGTCCATTGTGGAATAGGGGGCGGAGAGAATATAAGAGGCTCAGGAAAGATACAACTTCTTATAATGCAACCATCCAGACAGAAATTGGCCTCAATAACCATGACCCTGCAATGCTTAGCAATACCTTCACGAGTCCCTCATAATAGGAGAAAAAGATGATAACATCAAATCAAAAGTGAGACTAATGGAGAGAGGGAGGGGATATGATGGAGAATGGAGTTCTGAAGGGGAATAGGGAGAGGGGAGGGAAGTATCATGGTTTATTGTCTGTTAGTATAGAAATTGTCAATAAAAAAATTAAAAATATAGATGCAAAACAAATTTTAAATATTTTATCTTTCTTTCTTTCTTTATTTTTTCATTTATTTATTTATTTGACAGAGAAAGAGGTAGAGAGAGAGAAAGAGTGGGCATACCAGGGCCTCCAGCCACTGCAAATAAACTCCAGACGTGTGCACTTGCTTGTACATCTGGCTAACATGGGTCCTGAGGAGTCAAACCTGGGTCCTTTGGCTTTGAAGGGAAATGCCTTAACTGCTAAGCCATCCCTCCAGCCTGCACAACAATTTTTAAAGACAATAAATACAAATAAAGTGATGTAATCTTCTAATAAGTTTATAATATCTATGCATTTATTATTTAGTCATGAAACATTTTGGTGTCAAAAATATTTGGAATATCTATGAAGAAAGAACCAAAGAATAATTTATTCATTTTCAAACTCTCTGTCTCTATTTGTTTTCTTAAGTACAATGAAGTGAGAACACGCTTGAGTATATAGTAATTGGAATTATACACCTAGATATTCAGTGTGCTGGAAAAAGAAGTGTGATTGAAGCCCAAAGGCACAGTTCTTTCTGAATATTAAGTTGTAGCATTCTGGTAAAATATATTTGTGTGTGTCTCTAAATTCACGTTACTCTTATATGTACATTTATATCTCAATACTGCCAATAATGTTAGGGAGTGAAGCGATATAGTGCATTAAGAATTCGAATTTTCATGAATTCCAGCAGTTTAGACACTTTCCTGCAAAGCTTAAGGACCGGGGCTGGATTTCCAAGTGGCCAGATGCACAAGGTGGTGAGATGTGTCTGAAGTTCATGTGCAGTGGCTAGATGCCCTGATGTGCCCATTCCCAATTTCTCTCTCTCCCTCTCTCTCTACATATCTATCATATCTATCTATCTATATATCATATCTATCATATATATATATATATATATATATATATATATATATATATATATATATATATATATATATATATATAGAGAGAGAGAGAGAGAGAGAGAGAGAGAAGATGAATTATAACTCTCAAAATGAGAGTTTCATACTTTTCATACTAAGGAGATTATATTTATTTGTGTACTTATAACTTCATAAGCTTTAAGTGTAGTTATGTCAGGGATAGTATTGCATGCCTTTAATCCCATCACTTCAAAAGTTGAGCTGGGATGATTACCATGAGTCTGAAGCCAGCCTGGACTACAAAGTGAACTTCATGTCAGCTTTGGATAGAGTGAGACTATGCCACAAAGAAACAACAAACACACACAGCCACATGGTTCAAAGGCAGAGATGCTCCTGGAAAGCTATATGAAACAGTATACTGTGACTGAAATACCTCTGATTTTGTTTGTTTTTAATAAAGGCACAGACTGTGGACCAAATTTTGTATCAAAAAGCTGTAGTAGAATCTATCTGTACATGAGTACAAGTTTCACTTTTAGTAATCATGTCAATATTGTAAGAAAGCAAATGTTGTTTTTTCTGAATTAATGTGAATAACTAGAATGAAATAAAAAGGTAAAGTACCATGTCTACTATCAGGTATTAAAATACTGCCATACCATTTCAAAAATTAAAGAAGAAAGTACTCTGTTTGGAAGTGTTATTTCATATGGACATCCTACCAAAAGCAATACAGAGATTCAATGCAATTCCTATAAAATATCAGGAACATTCTTCATAGAGTTAGGAAAGAAAAACTCTCAAAATTCATATGAAAGCAAAAAATGCCCTCAGTTAGTCAAAAATATCCTCAGCAGAAGTACTTCAGGTGGAATCACCATACCCAATTTCAAGATATGCTATGAAGCTATAGTAATTCATGTAGTATGGTATTGCCACAAAACAGACACATAGATCAGTGGAATAGAATAGAAGATCTAACTCTCAATTCAAGCAACTACAGCTATCTGATCTTTGACAGAAGGGTAAAAAATGCACACTGAAGAGAAGATAGCATCATCAACAAATGGTCCTGGAAAAATTGGATAGCCATATATAGAAATCTGAATCTAAATCCACTTCTATCACTCTGACAAAAGTCAACTCAGATTGGACTAAGGGCCTCAATATAAGATTTGAATCTCTAAAATGAGTGGAGGAAGGGAAAAAAAAGGAGGCCACTCTATGATATGGGCTTAGGGAAAACTTCCTGCATGAGACTTCAGTAGCACAGGAAATTAGAGAAACCCACCCCTGGGACCTCATGAAACTGAAAAGCTATTGTACAGACCAGCAAATCATCAAAGATGCAATAGACATCCCACAGAATGGGAGAAAATCTTCAACAGCTATACTTCCAAAAGCTAGAAAAACTCACAAATCTAGGAAAGGCAATGAGTCACATAAAAAACGGGGTACAGGAGCTGGAGAGTTGGCTTAGTGGTTAAGGTATTTGCCAAAGGATCCCAGTTTGATTCTCCAGGACTCCCATAAGCCAGATGCACAAGGGGGTGCTCACATCTGGAGTTCATTTGCAGTGGTTGGAGGTCCTGGCATGCCCATTCTCTCTCTCTCTCTGTCTCTCTCTCTCTCTCCTTATCTGTCTCTCTCCTAAATAAATAAATAAATTATATATATATATATATATATATATATATATATATATATATATATATATATATATATATATATATATATATATATATATAAAAAAATGGGGTACAAAAATATATAAAGAATTCTCAAAGAAAAAAAAGGCAAGTGGCCAATACATACTTAAAGAGGTGTTCAACATCTTTAGTCATCAGCGAAATGCAAACTAAAACAACTTTGAGATTCTATCTTATTCCACTCAGGATGGCCTATATATTAGACAACCGTAGGTTGCTGGGATGAACGTCTATAACAGACACAGTTATGGAAGGGAATTTATTTGAGTCTTACAGATCCAGGAGAAGTTGCATAATGGTAGAAGATGGTGGCCCCCCCTTTCAGACAGAAAAGCAAAAAGCTATCACCACCACACCAGCAAGCACACTTCAAGAGCTCCAGGCAAACCCAAGCATTTTACATATCTTTAGACTGGAATTCCAAATCCACTGCAAGGACACCTCCTCCACCCAGGTGTCTGGAGATATAAATTAAAAACTGTAATAAACACATCAATCTATTAGGAGACATCCACTCAAACTACCACAGCCTCCATTAAAAAAAGTGAATGACAACAAATGCTGGTGAGGGTGTTGGGAATGAAGAACACTTACCCACTGTTGGTGGGAGTGTAAACTTGTATAACCACTATGGAAATCTGTATGAGACTCCCCAAAAGATGAAAATAGATATACCATCTGAACCAGCTGTACCACTCCTGGGTATATAAACTAAAGACTCCACTCTTTATTACAGAGACACTTGCTCAGCCATGGTTGTTGCTGCTCAATTCACAATAGCTAGGAACTGGAATCAGCCCAGATGTCTGTCAACTGAGAAATGGATAACAAAGATGTGTTACATATGCACAATGGTATTCTACTACACAGTAATAAATATAAAAAAATTAAATTTGCAGAAAAATGCATGGAATTGGTAAAAATCACGGTAAGTGAGGTCACACAGTCACAGAAAGATAAACCACATGTTCCATCTCATATTTTTTTTTTCCTTAAGTGATCAGCTGGGCGTGAGAGTTAACCAGTAGTAAGAATAAGAAACATGGACATAAAAATAAAATGAGACCAGAGAAAGAAGAAATAGTGAGGAAGAAGAGGAGGAAATACTCAAATGGATAGGTGAGGGAATGAATATAGGAAGTGGGAGGATTTTGGAGGAGTAAGGGGTAGGGAAGCTGGAGAGGGCTTGACACAAAACTCAAAACAACATGAATTAGCTCCATAGAAATTCTCCCCTGGATAGAATTCTACAAGGTATAACCACCAATAAAGTTGGACAAAGGATGTTTGGAACAGAAGTACCCTGTAGAAATTAGAAAAAGCTTAACCCCAAAACTATGGACTTTGGCTGGTAAGTTCCAAAACACAGAATTGGGTTATCCTCCATGGTGAATTGTTGTCTAGGAGGACACAAGAGGCCCATTAAACAATGTAGGTCATTTCCAAACACTTTATTACCCACCAGAGCTAAAAGGTAAGACCCTACTGTTGCTGGCACCACAGGATGCTGTTACAGGATATTGAGTGACCATACTAGAAGTGAGAGGAAAACTAGTTCCCTCCTAGCTAGTCATCATAGTGCTGAAAATCACTACGGGAGTTTCTGGAGGAAAATGATCACCAATGCTGTGAATAAGCAGGGAACACTGAAAACTACAAAATCAACCAGCCAGGTGAGATATATAAACTTGTGAAATAGTGGCACACAGCCTCTGTGGATCACCACATATTCTCTGATTGGACCCACTCAATGAATGTTACTCTCACTCTTGGTTGGAGAATCTATTTTGTTTTACAGGTGGCAGGGAAAACTGAGGAGATCCAAGATCCATCAATATGACAAGACTGGATAGTTAACTGCCTACCACAAGATGTGCCACCTTTACCAAATCTGTAGGGTCCACAAGAAATCACAGAGGAAGTGATAACGCAAGTACTACTCTTACTGCTATACAGACAGTCAGCTCTAGGGCAATGGATTCAGACTCTGGGGTCAATCAAAACCCACCAAAGCAGATATCCAGAGGCTACAGGAAACTCAACATTAAGGCCGAATTCTAACAAGCCTACCATAGCTCAGGGAGGAAGGAAATGCTGTAAGAGCCACAAAGTGGGTAGAAATGTCCTGAGGCATAGTCGCCCTCTCCTCCACAGAGATTGTAGCAGACAGCTTCAGGTTCATCGAGATGAACTTCCAGACCAGGCACAGTTATGGAGGAAGGGATATTATTTATTGAAGCTCACAGATCCAGGGGAAGTTCCATAATGGCAGGAGAAGCAGCCTGCCTTCACAGGGCCAAGCAGAGAGAGAAAAACCTACCAGCCACACACACACAGAGCAAAACTACTGCCAAGCCACAGTACACTTCACGAACTCCTATTAGGCACACTTTGCATATCTTTACAATGGAATCTCAAACCCACCACCAACACCTTAAGACCAGCCCCCAGTGACATTGCCTCTAGCAAGGTGATTGCAGATGCAAACTATAACTAATAAAATACTGAATATATTGGGGGACATATATTTAAACTACCACATTCCATCCCTGGCCCCCAATAGATTTATCTTCTGGACCCCAATAGATTTATAACTATCACACATTGTAAATTATACTCAGTCCAATTTCAAAGGTTCTCACAGTCTTGATAAACTTAAGATAGTGAGTCCTGTAAAATCAAACAAGTTAAATACTTTCAACATGTAAAGGCACAGAGTAAACATTTTTAACTGGTATAAGGCATAGCAAGGAGAGACTAGACCAATGCAAACTCAACCACCATCAGTAGTCATCAAACTTCTGCAGTTCAAGTTCAATATAACCAGAGACTGACAGTCTCCAGGTTTTCCAATTCCACCCCTCCAGCTGGGCAGAGTTGCCAGGGAAAACTTTGATCCCAGGCCAACACAGCACTACATGGGAATCCTTGCATAGTCCTGGTACATCCAAAACATCCTCAGGTCTCCATGCAAACCACGGTCCATCTTCCAGAGGCTCTTCCAGCCTATTCCTGAGGGTTTTCCTGCCCTGCCTCATGCCACATCTCAGCAGCAGCTCCTGCAACCATGTGCAATTCATGACCACTCCATGCATTTTTCATATTTCCAAAACTAATACCAGGTGTGCAGGACACAGCCATATTCTTAATCCAGGGACAAAATAAATCATAGCCTTGAAAAGCAGGTTCCTTCTCCAGTCAACTCTTTCCAATAGTTTGCATTTCTAATAGTCTTTCCTCAGGCATCCTCTCCATTGTTTTAATGTAAAGCAGTCAGGCCACCTTCCTTCTACCTTCCTTAAGATTGCTAATGTGTTTAACAATAGCAGCTCTAGTAACCTAAAACCAGTCTCAGTGCCTCTATAATTTTAACTTGCTTGAGGTTTTCCAACTTAAAATCTTAAAATCTCAGTCCACTATCTTTAGCCAAGCACATCAGTCCATTACAAATTTAATCTTGATCAAACTTTCTGGGCCTGGATAGCAGAACGTAGCCATCCCTTATGCCAGTAGCCCAGTTCCAACAAATTCCTCTGCACTCTTTCCTTCCCCTTAGAAAGCTCATAAGCTAAGCCTTGAAGTTCAATACTGTCTGCACTTAGCATTCTCAAACTCTCATCAGAATAGTCCATAAAACTTGGCTTACCATTCCAGAAGGCATCTTCAGTTGCAGGCACCAAGTCCATGCCCATTCCTCCAAAACAAAGGTTCCAAAAGATGAACATCCACACGATCTGGTTCATCTCACCCCACACTCCTAGGTACAACTTTACTGTAGCAGACAGCTTCAGGTTCATTGAGATGAACTTCCAGACCAGGCACAGTTATGGAGGAAGGGATATTATTTATTGAAGCTCACAGATCCAGGGGAAGTTCCATAATGGCAGGAGAAGCGGCCTGCCTTCACAGGGCCAAGCAGAGAGAGAAAAACCAACCAGCCACACACACACAGAGCAAAACTACTGCCAAGCCACAGCACACTTCACGAACTCCTATTAGGCACACTTTGCATATCTTTACAATGGAATCTCAAACCCACCACCAACACCTTAAGACCAGCCCCCAGTGACATTGCTTCTAGCAAGGTGATTGCAGATGCAAACTATAACTAATAAAATACTGAATATATTGGGGGACATATATTTAAACTACCACAGAGACAAATGCTTTCATTACCTGACAGTGAATACAATCAACCCCACTGAGGAATCCCTAGGGAAAGGGGAGCAGGGGCAAGGGGATAAAAGACTATAACCTTTTATGAAATAAAATTATATATATATATATATATATATATATATATATATGTAAAAATACAATATGTACATGTATGCATATGTCAAAAATTAAATACATTAAAAATATTACAAAAAACAAAAAGTAAGAAATAAAAATAGGAATAACTTGGCTCATTTTTGAAAATGCTTGTGCTATTTTGAGAAAATTACATATATACAATATGGTAGTTATCAGCTATTTGATTTGCTCCATTTTCTGAATGGGAGCTTCATACCTCCTCCAACAAGACTCAACCTCCCAAATTTCCATCAGCTGGGGACCAAACATTCAGGACACATAAGTTTATGAAGGACATATTATTCAAACCACCACAATCACTTTTGATTCTAGATTTTTAAAAAATCCACATCAACATACCTTCATAAATATTGGAATCCTATAAAAACCAATGATACTTATTTTCCCTCTCATGGATATCTTTCTTGTTCTTCAGTATTTTTATAGAATTGCAAAATTTCTTCTTGGTTGTCAATATAGTCTATCATGAATTAAATTGTTCTCACTCATAATGTTATAATTTATTGATCTAATGTTTTTTAAATGTTCACTTATTTAAGAAAATAAAGAACATGAATAGGTGTGTTGGAGTTTCTTGGTCTTGCTAATGAACTCCAGTTACATGGCCACTTTGTACTCTAGCTTTATGTGGAGTCAAACTCAAGCCAGCACGCTTGGCAAGCAAGCACCTTTCAATGCTGTGTCATCTTCCCAGCCCCTATAACATGATAATTTAAAATGGATGAAAGTTTAAATTTTATGTAATGCTTACTTATTGCATCACTTCCATGTGCTGCTGATACAGTTAGTTTCAACTTGATACCTTAATGTTATAATATTAATTATGAATTATATTGGACCTAAGCTATTGTTAGATATTTTACATGAAGTAAGTAAAAGTTCTAAAGGCTTTTCTACATTCAGCTCTTTTGTATACTCAACTTTGGTGTCTTTTTTATATAAATTCAAAACCCAAATAAAATACAGATTTTCATAATGGATAGAAAGATTAACAATGTTTTCTCTGCAGGTTGGTTAAACAAAGGTCAGGGTTTAGCACTTGATTTTTGGACTGGTTCCTTGATAAGTTAGAGAGAAAATGATGGTAAAATGTCTACTGGCAGTTTTAAATATGTTCATCTCTTTCTATTTATGTCAGGTATTTCAATGTTTTCAACATGTAATAATAAGTATGCACATACTCATGTATAACTTATGAATATACTTATTATTCAATAAAATGCATCACTATTAATGCAATATGTCTCATCCAAGATATAGCAAGTTGTATTTGGTATGATATGAATAGATCCACGAAAGCCCTTTTCAGTGTTAACAGTTTTATTCATTGTTTTACATTACAATGACATTCAACCTGATAAATCTTGAAGCCTTTCCTTAATAGTACTAAATGCATAAGATAATTTGTGTGCATGTGTGTGTGTGTGTGTGTGTGTGCGTGCGTGTGTGTGTGTTTGAGTATGTATGTGCATTCATATGTGTAAGTGCAGGTACACATATGCTCTGTCATGAAGTCAAAAGACAACTTTCATGTGTTAATCCTTGACTTACAACCTGATTGGGACAGAGTCTTTCTATTTTTCTGCACTTTGTTTACCAGGGTAGATTGCAATGAATGTCTTGAAAATTTTCCTATCTCTGTATCCCTTCTATCCATAGGCATCCTAAGACTTATCCTTTCTTAAAAGGCCAACTACAGTGTCCAATTTTATGTGGGGCCAAGGGTCAGAACTAAGGCACTCTTATGTTTGTGCAACAAACATTTTATCTACTGAAACATCACATCACCCCTGAAGATATTGTTTTAAGATATTATTTCACTTATTAACTTTTCATTGTCTTTTGGAAATAAATCTGGATTTTAATCAAATAGTTATACATGCATTCTAATTTGGAATGCCACATTCTGCTTAATACCAGAAATTTGTTAACAAAATTCAATTATTAATATTTCCATTTGATCTTATCAAGATTCTTTCTCCATTAGTAATTCCAATATCTGATCATCATTTTAAGTTTCAAACAATTCTACAGAGCATATAAACTTAATGCTCTTATATAAAATATGCAAGGAAAATCATCATATATGGCTACCATATATGAGTTTTATAAAGTATGTTATAACAATACCCAATTTATATTATTGATTCTTTCTAAAGAACAGCTTCTCTTTTGCCTACCCATGGTTTCTATCTGAATAGAGCAAAAGAAGTCTTGCTTCCAAGCTAGTTAACTTGGTAAAAATTTCATTCTGAGACACTAAGAGGATAGAGTTGAAGTCCATCAGCTCCTAAATAGTGCACTGAAAGCCAATCAAAGGAAAATAAAAGTGTACAAGCAAAAATAATTTGAATCATCTTTCCAGTAATTCACTTAAAGAAATTATTTATTAACTCTAATTCATTACTATGAAAGGATTTTCTTTTTGTTTATTTTATATATTTATTTGAGAGTGACAGAAAGTCAGAGAGAGAGAGAGAGAATGGGCACACCAGGGCCTCCTGCCACTGCAAACGAACTTCAGATGCCTGTGCCATGTTGTTCATCTGGCTTACGAGGGCACTGGGGAATTGAGCCTAGAAGTGGGATCCTTAGGCTTCACAGGCAAGCATTTAACTATTAAGCCATCTCTCTAGTCCCAATGAAAGGGTTGTCATTGTTAATGTTTTACTAAATTGTAATACAATAAAATTTATAATTTATTGTTTTTGTATGTTTTAGTTAAAAATTGCCTTTGTAGGAAATTAAAAAAAAAATCCTACTTCCAAATCATCTGTATATATAATTGTTACCTATTTACTAAGACAGCTGTTTGAGCTATCAGGATTATTAGATCAATGTTATAACAGGGTATCAACAATAAGACTAGTGCTAGGATATTGAAAACAACAGAATATACTATGTAAGCTCAATATTCGATCTATAAAATTCTTCCCTTAAAAGACTGTCTTGAAAATATGTAAATTAAATACTTAGTAATCAAGAGTTTATCATGATTTAAAATATTTCCTATTTTTTAAAAAAATTTAAACATACATCATTATACTAAATACATTAAACATATCCACAGAGAATTTCCTTAAAGAGGATTTTAATAGTAAATTTAAGCAAGATGGGTTTTCACCAACCCTCATTTTGAAGTTCTCCTTACCAACACATTTATATTCAGAAGACAAATCAAATATGTTTCTACACATTCCAGCTGCTTACATAACATTTCAGATTTAAGCACACTGCAAACTTTTCTCTAAATAGGCAAACAAAGCCTCAAGATCAGACAACTGTCTGCTAGCTGGTCAATTTCCTCAATAGAGACTGTCAGTTTGCATTTATATTACTATCAAACACAGTGACTGCAGAGCATGGTTTCATAAAAGATTGGCACACACTGAGAAGTATGGCAAGCTGAAGTACAAAGTGATAATACTTTTTAACACTGAAATATTTGAGAAGTTCATATTATTTAATGCACCAAATGAAGATATCTATTAGGTCTGTCAAAAATAAATATAATACTGTGATGAAAGTGGCTCACATAAGCTTTATATATAAATGGTGACAGGCAGGTGGAGAGATGGCTCAACACTTAAGACACTTGACTGAAAGGCCTAAGAAAGTGGGTTTGATTCCCCAGTACCCACATAAAGCCAGGTGCACAAGGTAGTGCATGTGTCTGGAATTTCCTTGCAGTGGCTGGAGGCCCTGGAATGCCCATTCTCTCTCTCTTGTAAATAAATAAGTAAATAAATGCAATTATAAAAAATATATATGGGTGTTTTCTTATATAATATACATATATTTATAATTAGACTACTGATATTAATTTTTTCTCAGAACCCTAATGCAAACATGGGCATAGAGATATTAAGATAATTTCCATTTACATATCTTTGTAGCCTATGAACTTAATATTTTCTGATTTAAAAAATAACATATTTAAATTGATTTTCTTTTTAAAATTATTATATTTCTCATTTTAATTAACAATCAAATATTTAATGAGATGAAACTATGAATCAAAACTTTAATCAATGTAATATAACCTAGAGACTATTTGTTTTTAACATGAGATATTCATATTATTTAACCCTCTGTGATAATTTGAATAGATGGCCCCCAATATATTCAGTGTTTTATTAGTTTAAAGTTTTCATCTGCAGCCACTTGGCTGGAGGCAGTGTCACTGGGCGGATCTTAAGGTGTGGTGGTAGGTTTAGGATTTCAACCTAAAGATATGCAAAGTGTGCCTAGCTGGAGTTCCTGAGGTGTGCTGTGCTGTGTGGCTTTTAGCTTTGCTCTCTGTGTTTGGTCCTGTGAAAGCAGGCCAGTTTCTTCTGCCATTATGGAACTTTCCCTGAACCTATAAGCTATAATAAATTCCCTTCCTCCATAACTGTGCCTGGTCTGGAAGTTCATCTCAGTGAACCTGAAGCTGTATGCTACACCCTCCATTTATTATTTATATTGTTGTCTTGACAATACAGATTAAAGCATTTACATCTACCACCTCATTTATTACCTCAGCCTTGGTCACCTAGATAATTAGAATAAAATTAATATTTTTGTCTATTTACCTGAAGCACTGCTATGCTGAAGTTTGGTAAAGCTAGTGAAAATATAAAAATGAGATAGAGACAACTTGTTCCTGCTTCAAAATGAATATTGTTTAAAAGTTGTCAGGAACTGATAGCAAAGAGAAGCTGATCCAGCTGGAAATAAAGACTCCTCCCTAACTGTGAGGTGATGTCTTAGGGTAAAGGGATTTCCTGAGAATGAAGAGTTGATGAGTATAGAGAATATTGGCATGCTGAGTGGAGAGACTGCTGAGAGAAACTGAAAACCAAGCAGAATATAATCAACACTTACATGACAATTTATATTTCATTCCAACTATGAAAAACAAAAGACAAAGATAAACCTAATAAAGAAATCCAACAAAATAAGGAAAATATTACCCAACAAAGGGATAAGGATAATAATTGAATTAAAGTTATTTTCACAAATCATTCCATATACTACAGTGAAACATTTGAAATATTGAAATTAAAAAAAAACCTACATATTTCACATTAAGTAACTTTATCCTTCAAAGATGAAAATGTTTTCTTTCAAAAAAAAATGTTCATAGGGGTGTTTTACCAGTTAATCTGTTTGCCAAGAAATGTTAAAAAATGATAGAAAAGAAAAATATATTTTTCAGAATCTAGAATCTGCATAAAGAAACAAGAACACCAGAGTTGATTTATAACTTATGCATCAGTGAGATGAAAGGTTTCCACTGGACAAAGGACAAAGGTAGGAACTGAGACCACATTCAGGAAACAGCATGGATGATCCGTCATGCAGCATACTCCAATGGGAAAGTAAAGTGAAATGCAAATGTTTATTGCTAATTTTAGTACATTTCCTATAAGCGCTTTTTAAAGAAACATAATTTCTCTCACAAGAAGGAAGGAATAAATGACATCATTTAAAATTCACAGCTTAAACCTTAGAAAAGCAAGAGGAGAAAGAACAAGCATTGTTAAATATAAACAAAGTGTGAGAGAAAAAGTACAGCAAACATGACAGTAACCTCAGAAATCAATGTTCAGTGTACTCATGAACAGTCCACAAGAAAGATTCTGAGGGTGTGGGTCAAGAGAAAGATTCAACTAATTATTTTCTGTGTTAAAGACACCCACTTTGAATATCAAAGACATTAATCAATTAACAGTGAAGATATGAAGAAATATATATCATGCTAATATGAACCATATGATATAGGGATAAGTACATCAATTCAAAAAATGAGAAAATTACAATGAGTAAAGGAAGACATTGTACGATTATCAGAGGTCAGTTCTCCAGGACACACCAACAGTTCATGTCTACTCAGAACAACAACAGTATCAAAATATGTATTTATAAGCTAAAGTGTGACCTTTTACCTATAACCCCCATATTGACATACAATTCCAAACTCCCAGAAATTTGGGTTGTAGCTAGAATTGGAGAAAGTGTTTTGAAGGAGATACTTCTAAGTTAGAACAAGAAAGGGAGCACAGACCCTGCTCTGGTACAACTTGTGTCCTCATAAAAAAAAATGAGATCATGAAAGCTTTAGTCCCAGCACTTAGGAGGCAGAGGTAGGACAATTGCCACAAGTTCACAGCTACCCTGAGACTACAGAGTGAATTCCAGGTCAGTCTGGGTTAGAGCAAGACCCTACTTCGAAAAAACAAACAAACAAACAAACAAACAAACAAACAAAAACTGAGGAAAGACTATAGGAAGACCTAGTAAAAACATGACCACCATCTGTCAGCCAAGGAGAGAAATTGCCACAGGAAAAAACAATCAAACAAACAAATTACTCTTGCATCAGATTTGGCAACTCTTTTTTTTTTTTTTAAGATTTTATTTTTATTTACTTATTTATTTATTAGAGACAGAAAGAGGGCGAGAAAGGAAGAGGGAGAATGGGCATGCCAGGGCCTCTAGCCACTGCAAACGAGCTCCAGATGCATGCATCCCCTTGTTCATCTGGTTTACGTGGGACCTGGAGAATCGAACAGGGGTCCTTAGGCTTCACAGGCAAATGCCTTAACCGCTAAGCCATCTCTCCAGCCCAGATTTGGCAACTCTTAAACTGTGGCAGGAAAAAAAAAATGATGTTGCTTAAGCCTTACTGTATATATTATGTTAGCCCAAGAAAACTTATACCCACACATGCCTTCATTAAACTTGCATTCTCATAAAGATGCATAACTAATCATCTCTTGTGAATAACAAGGGGTTGGAGTGGTCAAATGCTGCAGAAGGATTAAAACTTAATGGAATTCTTGCCATACTGCTAGATCAAGGTTTCTACTGTATGCTTTGAAATGTACTATGATTCTTTTTACATATCCCTCATCAACATTTAATTTTTATTTGTGTAATTGCTATTATGATGTGTGACTTACACTTTAAATTAAAAACATTTTTATTTTTTAAAACATTATTTATTTATTTATTTATTTATTTATTTATGAGAAAGAGGAAGAGGCAGGTGGAGAGAGAGAGAGAGAGGGAGAGAGAAGCACAGAGAGAATGGGCTGCCAGGATCTCCAGCTGCTGTAAAAAAATTCCAGACTCATATGCCACCTTGTGCATCTGGCTTATGTGGGACCTGAGGAATTGAACCTGAGTCCTTTGGCTTTATAGGCAAGTGCCTAACCAATAAGCCATCTCTATAGCCCTAAATTGAAAATATTTTGAAGGTAAAAATTAATAATTTACTTTTGCCATTATTTTGTGTGTACTATTTAGGAATGCCTCACATACAATGAGAACCAAAGAAGTATTCACTAGAGAGTAAATGAGTAAGTGTTGGATTTTGTATCTAGGATTAGCCCTCCATTCTATGAGTTCAGAATAGTCATTAAAGGATTGAAAATGGTAGGTCTTATCTGATTATAGTCTAATTTCTTTTTTTTTATTGACTTCTATACTTACAGACAAAAACCATGATTTTCCCACCCCTCCCTCATTCCCCTTCAGAACTCCACTCTCTGTAATATCCCCTCCCTCTCTCCATTAGTCTCTCTTTTCATTTGATATCATTATCTTTTTCTTCTATTATGAGGGTATTGCGAAGGTATTGCTAGGCACTACAAGGTCATGGATATCAAGGCCAATTTCTGTCTGGACAGTTGCATCGTAAGGAGTCGTACCCTTCCTTTGGCTCTTATATTCTTTCTATTCCCTCTTCCACAGTGGATGCTGAGCCTTGGAGGATGTGACAGAGATGTTTCAGTGCTGGACACTCCTCCATCCCTTCTTCTCAGCACTATGTTGCCTTTTGTGTCATCCCAGTGGTCATCGCCATCTGATAAGTGAACTTCTCAAACCAGAAGTGAGAGTAGCATTAATATGTGAATCTGAACATTAAATATAGTGCTTTTAGGGCAGCTTGGTGGGAATAATATATACATTTAGCCAGACAAGAGCAGGCTTTATACCCCTAAGGTTCATGACCTCCCTGCCATAGACTTTTGCTTAGTTTTTTTTTCAGTACCAGGTATGTATTCCCTCCCATAAAGAGGGCCTTCAGTCCAATTATGGAGCAGTTGGTTTCCCCAAGAGCAGACATGCCACTATTGCACCCGTTCGGTCACTGGGCCTGTCTGACCAAACTTGAGTTTTCCAGTGTCCACTGTTTTCACTGCTGATGACTTCTGTCTCCCATACAGCTGCATGCAGTGCAGATTTTTCCAGCTTTCAGTTGGCTGGTCTACAGGGAGAAGGTTTTCTGCTCAGCACCAGCTTGCTTTCTCAGTGACCTTGCCTCTCAGGCAAGAGATGTCTTCAGCAATATGGTTTTACAACCTGTTTCAGATTACCTGTGAAGACTGTGCCACCAAAACCCATATATCAAAAAATAGAAAGAGAAAAATACCTGATATACATGAATATTATGAAACAACAATACAGAATAGAATTTTAAATAATATAGAATAGAACTTTAAGACACTGAACTATATGCTTATAGTTCTTTTTGGCAGCTGCTTCAGTTCAGATTTGAGATAAGCCAAGTCTTAGCAGCAATCTCAAAAGACATTATAAAATTCTGTAAACAAAATCCACTGAACTAAATAAATAAGAAATACAAAGTTTTTTAAAAAAAAGGTAGGTCTAATGCTAAAAATAGTGAAGTTAAACAACCTTTCAACATATTTGCACAATAGGTTCACTGGGCATTCTTGGCGTGGAATACAAGTGTTATTCCTATTTCCCATATCACATACATCTTCTATATTAAAAATATAAAATGTTAAAAAAACATAACAAACTAGATCTACTGTGTTATAATTAAATAGTTAAGGAATAATAATGATAATAATAAATTGAGTAAAACATGATTGATAATATAAGAATATTAATTATAATATCATTGCTCCTGAAGGGGCTTCCCATCACATGTGATAAAGAAAGTTTGTTATGTTGAATAGTCATCCTCACATGTTAAAAGGTTGTTGAAAGGTGTCCATCATTGGACCAATGGATAACCAAGATGTGGCATATCTACATGATGGAATTCAACTCAGCAATAAGAAGAAAAGACACAATGAAATTTGCAGAAAAATGGTTGAACCTGGAACAGATCATTGAAAGTGAAGTCACACAATCACAGAAAGACAACTGTCACATTGTCTCATTCATCTGTGCTTCCTAACCTGGATCAGGCAGGATCAGACAATAGGAAGGGTAGGGCTTGAGCGAAGGGGGATGGTGGGGGGGAGAACACAAAACTGAACCCAAATTGAACTGGTACCATAGAATCCTATATCCTGGAAGTTAGACTAAAAGGTGGAACTCTTAAGAGGACCTTAGGGGGGAGAACCTGAATCAAATGGACCTGGAAAGGGTAAGACGAAGCCTAACCTTAAATTTCTCCTGATTCTCTTTCTTCTCTGTCTTTTTCTTTTCCCTTGGCACTGGCCTGTAATTCCCTTTACCAGGATGTGATTTACATTCACAATGAGCTATTGATTGAGAGACCTACTAGATCTCCTAAAACAAAAGAGGCAGACTTCTGTGAGAGCACTTGATTACCCACCAGAGGTTAATCTCTATGGCTAAAGATACCATATGTTGTTGGCATGGACCATGGAGAGACCTTGTTGGACTCTGGAAGAGATCCAGTCCCCAGACAATTAGCCCATCTAGTGCTGGAAGATGCTATATGAGCTACCTGATGAAAGTGGCCAACATCTGTCCAAGCAACTCAATGTCTAAGTGACTCAGAAGCAAACAACCTGCATGATGCTTACACAAGTGCAATAGTGGTACACAGCCATGGTGGGTAACTAACTGCTCTTGGATTGGCTAACAGATTTACTCAGTGGAATGGAAACCATATTTGGAACTGGGAAACAATTTAGAATCATATCCAGATAATGGTTCTGCTTTTCATTGTCAAGATCCCACTAATTTAGGGCTATAAGAGGATCTACACCCTTAATATTCTCTCTAAATTAATAATGATTATCCCACTTAATGGGTGCTGACTTTACTTTCTGTTGGAGAATCTGCTTCTCTTTTTCAGTTGGGAGCTGGAAATGAGGAGATAAACAACCCAGTGCACTCTGACCCAGTCCCAGCTGAAACCACAGAGGAATTGGGGAAGTGAGAAAGAGTGCTGTTTTCTTAGTGAATCTGATATCAGCACAAGGGTGAAGGTGATAGACACTGAGAATGCTCAACACCTACCAAACCAGAGATCCAGAGGCTTCTGAGTGCCCATCACTGAAGTACACTTGAAATGCTCCTAGCGTGGCTCAGGGAACTTTGCAGAAAAGAGGGCAGAAAGATCGTTAGAGTCACAAGCTGGGACATTTTGCCCAGAGACATTGCTTCTTCCCCATAACTGGCTGCTGCCCCCATAATGCATGACCCACAAACCCCACGGGGTTGACCTGGATCCCAACAAGAAAGGCCTCTTCTGAAAAGAGTGAAGGAGGAGGGAAAGGATGATACCAACACGTGTTGTTTACATACTAAATATATCCATATCTAATAAAAATGAATTAAAAATAAAACAAAGTAGTAGGAACCTGAACATACTTATGTATAAGAAGAGGAGCCAGTAAAAATGAAGTATAAGAAATCTTTAAAAAGAAGAACGTGAGACTGGAGAGATGGCACAGCAGTTAAGGTGCTTGATTACAAAGCCTAACAGCCTGGGTTCAATTCCCTAATACCCATGTAAAGCCAGATGCACAAAGTGGCACATGTGTCTACAATTTACAGTGGCTGGAGGCTCTGGTGCACCCATATTCTTTCTTTCTCTCTCTCTCTCTCTCTCTCTGTAAATAAATTGAAAATATTTTTTTAAAGAAAGAACCTGGAATAAATGCAAAAGAACAAAATCTCCCCACTATGTCCCAGATTTAGAGTTTTTGAATTCCAAATTAAAAAAATAACGTTGTCAGGCAAAACATTACCTCATTTTTTCCTTTGTTAAAGGTTTTTTTTTTTTTTTAATTAAAATTACTTTCAGTTAAAATTACTTTCTTGGGCTGAGAGATTGCTCAGCAGTTAAGGCACTTGCCTACAAAGTCTGGGGTTTGATTCCTTCTTACCCATGTAAAACCAGATGCACAAATTGGTGTATGTGTCTGGAGTTTATTTGCACTGGTGAGAGGCCTTGACATGTCCATCTTCTCTGTCTCTCTTCTCTCTTTCTCTGCTTGCAAATGAATAAATAAATAAAATATTTTTTTAAATATTACTTTGTTGTTAACACTTTCTGATTTTTTTTCTTTTTTTTTCTTTTTTAAAATTTCTATTATTCTGATTTTACATTCATAGTATTGGTTCCATTATCCTCATCCCGGTCCTCCCTCTTCCAAAGGGACCCTCATCAATGGGGAATGTGGGTCGTGCATTGTGGGGGTCGTCAAGAGTTCTGGGGGGTAGGCCCCAGTCTCTGAGCTTAATGTCCCAACTTGTGACTCTAACAATCTTTCCGCCCCCTCTTCCGTGAGTTTCCCTGAGCCACATTGGGGTCATTTTAGTTTGGCTTCAGTGATGAGGTTTTGGGAGCCTCTGTGTCCCTGGATATCTGGCTTAGTTGGAGTTGGATGTTCTCTGTGTTTATCTCCTTCAGCCTTTTTCTGGTGTCGTGATCGCCATGAACGCTGAACTCTTGCCCTTCCCCTGCATTGTTCTATGGTTTCAGCTGGGGCCCTGGTGAGGTGCGATTAGCTGATCCTTCCATCAGGTTCGTTGTCCATCTGAAAAAAGATAAGCAAATTCTCCAACAGAGAGAGAAGTTAGTACTAGCTAGAAGGGATGACCATATATGTTTTGGAGGGGATTTTATATGTGTCGGCTCTCTTCTAGCCCACATTTGGTGGAATCTTGAACTTGGAGACTGAGCACGTTTTGTGTACCTGGTTTTGACTTATTTTCCAGTTCCAACAATGTGTTCCATTCCACTGAGTGGATCTATTAGTCAAATCAAAAGCAGTTGGTTACCCACCATGGCTATTTGCCACTACTGCACTTGTATGAGCATTACGTCACATTGTTACCTACTGGGTATCTCAGTCTGCAAGATGTTTGGACCAATGTCGGACCTTTCCCCCCATTTGCTTGTGTAGCGCCCTCTGGTGCTAGACTAGCTAACTGTCTGGGGTCTGACCCTCTTCCAGATTCTGGCCAGGTCTCTCTGTGTTTGGTCTCACACATGTATGCTGTCTTTGACAGTAGGGTCTTACCATTAACCTTTGTGGGTCACCAAGAACTCTGACAGAAGTCTGTCTTTTTTGGGAAACCTTGTAGGTGTCTTGGATCAATAGCTCATTGTGGAAGTTAATCCTGTGCTGGCACTGGGAGTTATAAGTCTGCACTTAGGAAGGTGAGGGACGAAAAGGATAGATAATATAAAAGAGAAAGTGAGTATAGAGAGGAGCGGGAGAGAGAGAAAGAGAGAGACAGAGAGAGAGAGAGAAGGGAAAGAGAAGCAGGACAAGATTAGGGTTAGCCTTCATGATGCTCTCTCCAGATTCCTGTGGTTTGGGTGTCCCCTCTGTGGGCCTGCTGAAGGATCAATGTTTTAGCCTGTTTTTCAGAGTAAAGGGTTTTATAGTATCTTTTCCTTTTGTATCCCACCCCCTTGTCCTCCCTCCCACCCTCTCGTTCCCTCCCACCTTCTCGTTCCCTCCATCCCTCCCTCCCTCTTGTCTCGTACTCAGAGTGTTTATTAGGTTTGGCTGCATGTTTGTCCCAATATTATTCATTTTTTAGATCATCAGTGTTATTCAGAATATTGGTAAATGTGAGTAAAATCAGTATTTTAGATCATAATTTTTTATTGATGTTTCTTGTGTTTTCAAATTTTACTGGTTTTCATTAGGGAATATACTTTTAAGGAAAAGACACCCTGAATATTTTTGGGATGTGATGATTAATTTAGGGATATCTCATGGGGCTAGTTTATACTGGCCAATTGTTTAGTCAAGTGCCAATTTACATGATGATGGGAAGGTACATGTAAGCTAGCAGCCTTTGTCAAAAGCAGATTTCTCTCCATAATGTGGGTGAGTCTCATCCAACCAGTTGAATATGTTGAACACAAAGACTGAAGTTTCCTAAAGAAGAAAGAATTGTCAGAACTGCCACATAGCAACTCCTGCTTGAATTACCAGCCCCTGATGCATGGAACTCATGCTAGGCTGCAAATGGATTTGAATTTCTAGTCTGCCTCATTTTGCTGTGTGAATATCATGAAGCTTATTTGCACAGTTAGGCTGTCTGCTGTGCTACTCCTAGACTAAAACCTATATGGCATGCTTCTAGATTGAATACTATAGTGATTTAAAACAATGATCTTCCTGTATCTAAACCTATGTAAGAAGGCTTCTTTACACCAGCACACCACAAAGACATAAATAATGCCTTGTGCTAGGATAGTACCACTAAGGCCTATGGCATCACTAGGTAGTAGGAACTTGCCAGGCTCATTCTAATCTTCGGGACCACCCTTTTATATGAAGTTTGTTGCTGATCAAAATCCTGTAATTCTCTAGCACATAACTGTATGTTGTTTCTCTGGAAAAACCTGACTAGTACAAAGGAAAATGACTCAATTCCCTCTCAATATTAACTCTTGGAGATCTGGGTGAAGGGTAATGGGATTTTTTTTTTCAATATGATTCTTGCAATGCTTGTTTCTGCAATTCTGAAACTGTGTCAAAATAAAAAGTTAGGAGTAAAAAAAAAAAAAAAGGTTGGCAGGAAAGATAGTTTCCATTAAAATATATCTATCAGAACATTGAAATGTGAACATGTAACTTAAGAGTGCTTTACAATTCAAGGAGTAGCAATTCAAAACATATTATAACACTATTAGGCTGATAAATATTTATACTCCAAAGACCAAAACTCATTAGTGAAAAATGTTTTCACTGTCCACTTGTTCAACCAATTGTACATTTCTGGTTCAGTGTAAGACAAAAATAATGACTTACTAATATGATAAGTGTAAGTCCATTAGCCACATGCAGACAGAAGCAGGGCTTTCCTTAATTCTTTGATTTTAGTCTGAGTTCAAGTTCCTTTCTTCTGTCAGGTATTTTGGTAGTATGCTAGCTTCTTCATTTTAGTCTTGCTGGTTTGTTTTCCTATGTTCTTTGGCTTCCCCCTAGTTCTACTCCCTTGCATATGAATAATGAAAGTACCTGAATGTATATTATTTCCTTTGACTATAAATATAGCAAGTTTACTGCAATAACATTGAACCCTGAAGAAACTAGATTTATTGTACAGTACACCATTTTCCTGATGCATTTATCATATAAGAAATAAACACATTGACAAACTCATACAAATATGAAGACAAGCCCAAGTGTATTGTGTTGGGCATCTAAGCTTTTGGACATAATTTGTAGTATGTAAGAATGCAGATATTTCCTATACAAAAGACTCAACGCACAAAAAACATTTTTCATCTACCTCACCCATCGAAGTGTAAACTGAAAAGACTAAGGATATGTCCTGTTCAATTCACTGTTCTGCTATGGAGAACAATATTAAGGCCATAGGAGGTACTATATTCTGTGTTGACATGAAAATCTCTATGATAGCCTCGAACTTAGAAACACTAGGAATACTTCATATGACTCGAATTTTGCAGAAAATAATTTTGCTACACACTTGTTTAGAATTCTTTTTGTTTCAGAATCAGAAGTGAACTTTCTTTCATTGACAGCTTCCATTACTGTAGACAATAACCCATGGTAATTCCCTACCTCCCGGCACTTTCCCCTTTGAAACTCCACTCTGGATCACATCCTGTCCATCTCTCAATCAGTCTTGCTTTAATTTGATGTCATGATCTTTTCGTCCTACTATGATGGTTGAGTACCTGGCAATTTCTCTCTTTCTTATTGAACTGCATGCAGTGCAGCCTTTTCCAGCTTTCTGTTAGCTGGTCTACATGGAGGAGGTTTCAGCTCAGCTCCAGCAGGATTTTTCAGTGACCTTGTAGCCCACGTATGTGGAGTCTTCAGCAATAGGGTCTTACCATCTATTCCTGGTGGGGAACCAAGAGCCTTGGCAATGACCTGTAATGTTTTGGGATATCTGTAACAATCCTGGCCAACAACTTTACTGAACGGTATCCCATCCATGGCACTGAAATTTTTTAGTAACAATCTATGGCTCCTGAGTGTTCCATCATCCAAAAAAAAGTAGGTTTCCATAGGACTTACTCATATCCTCTTAGATTTTGATTAGCCTTGCCTCCACCTTTCCTTTATCCAATCTCCTCCCCTGACCTCACTTAGGCAATTTCACCCCCATTAATAAGTTCTTCTACATTTATATATATATATATATATATATATATATATATATATATATATATATATATATATATATATGATACCATCCTATTAAGTCCCCCTTCCTCCATTTCTATTCCCTTTATATCCCCTTTCTAGCTTACTGGCCTTAGCTACTGAGTTTTATTCCTACTCACATACAACTCCAATCATTTGTAGCTAGGATCCACATGTGACAGAGAACATGTGATGTTTGGCATTCTGGGCCTGAGTTAGGGTTAGAGTTAGGGTTAGGGTTAGGTTATAGTTAGGTAACCCAGAAGTAAAATTTTATGAATGTTGAATGTCTTCTCAACAGCCCATGGGTTTGAGGACACTTGATCAGTTTTGGGGTGTTAAGATAAAGAGAAAGGAAACTAAAGGTAGATGCTGAGTCCGCTGTGGAAAGCACCCTCAAAAGTCAGTAAGTCAGTTCTTGGAGCAGAACTCTGGAAGGGGTTATGAAACTGAGCCTGGTCCTAGCCCTACACTCCTGTGATCTATGATGACCTCTCTGTCTCCCTCTCTCTCTCTCTCTCTCTCTCTCTCTCTCTCTCTCTCGCTTTTTCGCTCCTTCATCAATCTCTCTCTCCTTCATCACACACACTCTCTTTCTCTTTCACACCCTTCTTCCCTCCCTTTCCCTTTCTCTGTGCTCACTCCCTCCTTCTCCCCTTCCCTTTTTCTCCCAGATCTTGTCATCCTCCTCCATGTTATTACACACCTAGGAGTCTCAACTCAGACCTGAGCTGATGCAAGCACTCTTTTACCTCTAAAACTGTGAGCTCAGTAAACCCCTTTGATTCACATGTAGCATGCCACATTTTACTAATAGTAAAGAGAAGCTGACAAATACAGAAGAATGCTTGATGAAGTTTGCTGACAATTTAGTATTAAAGACTATGGGACATTGTTAGCTTTCATCTGTTTAAATCAATCAAAGGTCTCTTTTTGTCTGAACACTATGGCTTGAAAAGACACAGCCGATGTGTTCAGAAGGTCATCCACTTTAGAAAATTTCAAAAATAAGATATGATTGTCATCATTCTATTGAGTTTCCCTAATATCTCATACCTTGCAGTTTCTAGAAACTTGGCTTTTGCTTCTCAATGTACATATTACGCACCACTTCAAACATGAAACTGACGCCTGTAAACTTTTCTGAGGCTTATGCCTGTAAATTATTTATTACAAACAGGCATGGATTTTATGACAAACACTAAAACTCCAAATAGAATGAGTATTGTTCATGGAAATATTGCTTTTATAATCAATATCTGCTGGCACATCTAATTTCCATAACTTGGTGCACGGTTTCTTAAACTAAATAAAAGTGGAATTGGTTTGAAACTTAAAAATGAGCCCTTATCATTTTGTTTGCAAATTTTTTCTCCATTCTCTCATTTTAACTCACACTGTCTTCTTTCTAGCATACATCTCAATATATGTGTGCATATTCCAATTAAATATATGTACATATGTAATATGCAGATTTTTCTGGAAATACACATGCAGTTATACTTTGTAAATTATGCCAATATACTGTAGATATGTAGATCCATATGCCCCAAATTTTCAACCCTGTTTAAATTTTTCTGATAGACACAGTGTATTCTTTTATTTATTGCAAGCAGAGAGAGAGAGACAGAATATACAGACAAAGATTGAAAGAAAGAGCATGGGCACATCAGGGCCACCAGCCACTGAAAATGAACTCTAGACACATGTGCCACTTTGCACATCTGGCTTTATAGGGGTACTAGGGAATCAAACTCAGTTCATTAGGCTTTGAAGGCAAGTGCCTTAACCATATAGTTTTTCATAAACATTTAAATTTATTAAACTAATGAATAATGGCTACTGTACTAAAAAGTTCATGTCTGTAAATGTTTTGGTCAAATTTTGTAGGTCTATTTCTGTTACATTCTAGAAATAAATTTTTAAATTAAATATACTTCTTAATGTTGTGCAATCATTTAGGCATCATTCACTTTTTCATATCATGAAAGCTTTTAATTATCTTATATCTTCAAAATTATTATTATTATTATTGTGTTTTTGAGGCAGGATTTTACTGTAGCCCAGGCTGACCTGGAACTCACTATGTAGTCTCAGGGTGGACTAGAACTCATATGGTGATCCTCCTACCTCTATTTTTCCAAATGCTGGGTTTAAAGGCATGTGCCACCATCCCTTGCTTAAAATTATTTTTGATGAGATTGACACATCTGTGTAACATCAGTAGGATGAAATGAGCTCTGATATGTTAAGCTACATACAAACTATAAAGAATGGTTTGGCTCCTTTTCTTATTGTTCTAAGTATATGGTTATAAGAATAGCTAATAATGTAGGACACTTTATATGAGCTTTGATAAAGCTACTGATCTACAAAGCAAAGTATGTAGAAAAATGAAATTTAGAAGTATTTACTGATCTTTAGATATGATATTAACAAAAGAAAATGATTGAAGATGAATATGTGTTCATTAATGATTATTAATAAGGACTTTTTGTGAAATTTGAATTACTTTAACATACTTTTTCAATACTATAAGCAATAAATATAAGACAGTAAAAGTAATATCAAAAAGAATAATTCTATTTGTATGCTTTATATGATTAACAAGAGATGCATTGGCAGAAATTTGTATAATATCATCTTGCTTATATAACTATATCTCATGAATAAAAATCATATTTTAGGGCTGGAGAGATGGCTTAGCAGTTAAGGCAATTGCCTGCTAAGCCTAAGAACGCTGGTTCCAATCTCCAGTGGTTCCAATCTCCAGGTCCCACGTTTAGCCAGATGTAGTGATGCAAGGGCGCAGTGCTGCACTTGACCACAAGGGGGCGAACACATCTGGATTTCGTTCACAGCAGCTGAGAGGCTGCTGGTGCGCCCATCTCTATCTGTCTTCCTCTCCCTCTCTCTCTGTCTCTCTCTCCAAAAAAAATCATATTTTAAAATATTTTATCATGATTAATCAAACACAAAATAGTAACACAACTGAACATAAGCTCTTTAAAAATGCCCTGATGCTGGTGATATAGCGCAGTTAGAACACTTTGTAACACTTTCAAGGCCCAGACTCATATCTGCAACACTGAAAAAAAAATTGTTTCAAAAATAAAACCATATCAAAGAAGACACTTAATATCCACTTAATATCGATAGAATGATGATTTATTCAAATCAAATGTCTATATGCCTAGTTTTTCAGTTTACCTTGAGAAAATGATTCTTGTTTTTATTTTGTGGGTTTTTTTTGTTTTTGAGATAGTCTTACTCTATATCCCTGGTTGGCTTGAAACTCATTATGTCGCCCAACTTTATGAGATTCCCTGGCCTCGGCCACTAAGCCACCAATAATGATTCTTAAACTATTGAGTGGAAACCAAGATTGCTGCAAGTTTTTCTGAGGATGGGATCAGAATTCAAATTCTTTTTTTTTAATTGTTTATTTATTTATTTATTTGAGAGAGAGAAAGAGGGAGAGAGAGAGAGAAAAAAAAATGGGCCCATTAGGGCCTATAGTCTCTGCAAACAAACTCCAGATGCATGTACCCCCTTGTGCATCTGGCTTATGTAGGTCCTGGATAATTGAACCAGGATCCTTTGCTTTGAAGGCAAACATCTTAACACTTAAGCCATCTCTCCAGCTCTCAAATTCTTCTTAAAACTGTACTGGCTTACATATTAAACACTGAATTGATTTCTTTTATTTTATTGCAAATATTCATGTACCAAAATACATGTGTTTAATGTTCACAGCTGATAAGTGTTGACTTATATGCAAGTGAAAAAATTATCAAAATAACAAATATATGAATTTATAAATTCTCCCACTTTTATTGACATGTGTATATTTGTGTGTGCCATATCTGTGAATAAATATATTGCTGACATTATTCTTTGAATTTTAAAAAATTATTTTGTTTTTGTTGTATAATCTGAAGGCAATCAATTCTATCAATGCTACAGTTGATGAAGCCAACCTTAAAAAATTTTGGCTCTCACCTATAGCTCATAGTACCAGAAATAGTTCCTATCCACATTGAGCTGTTGATCCAAGAGACCTACCAAGTCCTCAAAATATAGTATAGGCTTCTGTCAAAGCACTTGATTACCTACCTGAAGTAAAAGGTAATACCCTATTGCTGAAGAAATCATATGCTGCTGACACAACACTGGGAGACCTGTCTGGAATCAGGAAGAGAGTCAGAACCCAGGTAGTTAACCTGTCTGTGCCGGAAAGCACCTGGAAGAAAGTAGCCAACAAAGGTATAAGTGTGGTGGTTTGATTCAGGTGTACCCCATAAACTTATTCCCCAACTGATGACAATTGGAAATTAAAGCCTCCTGGAGGTGGTGTATTGTTGGGGGTGGGCTTATGGGTGTTATAGCCAGTGTCCCCTTGCAAGTGTTTGGCACATTCTCCTGTTGCCATTGTCCACCTTATCTTGGCCAAGGGGTGATGTCCACCTCTGCTCATGCCATCATTTTCCCTGCCATCGTGAAGTGTCCCACCGAGTCTGTAAACCAAAATAAACCCTTTGTTCCCACAAGATGCTCATGGTGGGGTGATTTCTGCCAACAACGTGAGCCTGACTGCAGCAGTAATGTTGGTACTGAGGAGTGGTGCCTTTTGAGGCTAGGCACTTGATAGTGTGGCTTTGGCCTTTTGCTGATGATTGTAATGAGGAATGTGGATGAATTGGAAACCTTGGCCTAAAAGCTGCCTTGCAGGGCTATAAGTACAGCTTGATGGACTATTCTGGTCAGTTGAAAGACCTGAATGTAGTAAGAACTGTGGACTGTAAGGTTTGGCTGGTGAGGGTGAGGAAGTGCTTTGCTTGGACTGGACTAGAAGCACTTTGTGTGAGAGGCTTGCTGTTATGCTCATGCCCTGAGAACTTGTGCAGGGTTGCTTTGCATAGAAACAGACTGGTGTGAGCAGTGGGATATGACACAGAAAAAAATGAAATCTTTGGTTGAACTGCTGCCCATTCAGCTGGAATTGAGAGATTATGACCTTTGAGATTAGGCCAGTTTGCCTGCACTGAGGCAACAGGAAGAATATAGACTCTTCTGAAGGGGACTGAGTGTTCCAGGGGTGTCCTGTTCTTCAAGGTCTGCTTTATTCTCCCCTAGATTAACAAATTGGCACCCTACCTGGTATTGTTGAGTATAATAAATGCAGGAAAGAGAGGGTCATTGAGTTTGAAATATGGTCTTGTGTTTTGGAAATGGCCAAGCACAGTTTGAAGCAGGTTTGCTGGATACCTGCATGGAAACTGGATGGAGCTGTGAGGATGAACTGTGGCTTACAATGGAGACCTAGTGGAGATGCTGGGACCACGAGGTGGCTGCTAAGGAGACCTGCCAGCCCCAGATGAAGTTTTCCAGGACTTTGAATAACCTAGTTGGAGGGGCAGAATTGGAATACCAAAGATTTGTTGCTGGCTAGAATTATCAGACTTGGAGATTTATCACTGACTAGAGTCGTTGGACTTGAAGCTACAGAGTTTGATGTTTGCCCTGGTTGTTTTAAAGCTTGTATTCCTTGAATATTTCTTTGCTATGCCCAATGCCATCTTTTGCAGTTTGAATGTTTATTCTATGCCATTATGGGTTTGGAGGGATTTTTTTGTTTGTTTGTTTTGTTTTTGGTATTATGCCTCAGTTAAAAGATCTTGGACTATGGGGATGTATAAACATCATTGGAATTGATAAAAACTATGGAGTCTTTTAAAATTGGATGAATGCATGACATTTTACATCATGTATGGTTGTCTCCTTATAGGGGTCAGGTGCGGAATGTGGTGGTTTGATTCAGGTGTCCTCCATAAACTTAGGTATTCTGGATGCTAGGTCTCTAGCTGATGGCCATTGGAAATTAAAGCATCCTGGAGGCAGTGTATTTTTGGGTAAGGGCTTATGGGTGTTATAACCAGTTTCCCCTTGCCAGTGTTTGGCACATACTCCTGTTGCTATTGTCCACCATGGCCAGTGGGTGATGTCCACCCTCTGCTCATGCCATCATTTTGCCAAAATAAAACTGAATTTTTCCCCCCAAAGCTGCTCTTGATTAGGTGTTTTCTGCCAGTAATGTGATCTTGACTGCAGTATATGAGCAAGCAGGGTTGCAAGCTACTCAGAAACAACCAGCCTGACAAGATCCACACACTATTGCAATGGTGGTACACAATCTTGCTGGGTAACCAACGGCTTTCTGCTTGACTAAGAGATCTGCTCAGTGGAACAAAGAACAAGGTCAGAATTCTATGGAGACAAAGGTTATGCTTTCCAATGTCCAGCTTCCACTAGTCTTTGGCTAAAAGAGGGGCTATGTCCATCAAACTCTTGCCAAACCTAATAACACTTATCAAATTTAATCCATGCTGACTTCATTCTCCACTGGAGTGTTTGTTTTTCTTTTTTAGAAGGTAGTGAGACTCAAGGAAATAAATCACCCCTCACATATCAGTGAAGGCCCAGGTGAAACCACAGAGGAATTAGGGATATGAGCAAGAGTGTGTGGCTTCCATTGTGAGCCTGACACTCAGTGCCAGAGTTTAGGAGACAGATGCTGAGCATATTCAACACATACCAAACCAGAAATCCAGAGGCCCCTAAGAGCTCATCACTGAAGTATATTTAAAACACAGCCACCAAAGCTCAGGGAATTTTGCAGAAGAAGGGATAGAAAGATTGTCATACCCAGAGGCATGGCTCCCCAATAACTACCTGCTGCTTCCAAAACACATAACCCACAACTGCATGGAGAATGCCAGCAACATCACTGAGGAGGACCCCCTGTGACACAAGGGCAGGGTGGAAGGAAAAGATGGTACCAACATATGATGCATCCATACAGATTACATTATTAATAAAAAGAAGATTAAAAATTAATTCATCACATCTATACTTAATTTTAACAAACTATGGTTACAATATAGCTAGACTTTTTTTTTTTTTTTTTTTTTAGATTTTTCAAGGTAGGGTTTCACTCTGGTCCAGGCTGACCTGGAATAAACTATGTAGTCTCAGGATGGCCTCAAATTCACAGCAATCCTCCTACCTCTGCCTCCCAAGTGCTGGGATTAAAGGCATGCACCATCATGCCCAGCTAGCTAGACTTTTAAAAAAATAAATTCCACTTCCACTTTGGGGAAAAAAGGAATAAATGATGTTTTTATTTGTAGAAAACATTTTGGCACATGGAAGACTGATAATCTTTACATGTTAAAATATTTAAAAGAATATTTTCTGTCAAATTAGAGGTAACATAAAAATGACACTATTTATATAATATATTTTAATTCCACTAATAAAATATTATGAAAGATAAAGAATAAATGAACACTCAAAATCATTTCCCACAACCTATTATGGAAGTGTTGCCCCTTGCTTGTGATTTTGAGCGTATTACATGATAGTGGATAAGAAGGGTAAAAGCATATGTTAAATATTTGTTATATAACACACATGTATGTATACATATATACCTATGATCATATATGTATACATATGTATATACATACCTATATCTATAGCTATCATTATGTATGTAGGCATATGTATAAATTTAGATAGATAGAGACAGATATGTTATCACATATCATTTGTCTTATCATTGTTACCATGGTGAAATTAACTGAAAGTAGTAGTACAATATATTTTTACTGGAGATATTTTCATGTTCTATACATTATTCAGGACATTGAATATCTATGCAACTTAAGTAAATCTCAGCTTTGCAGGCAATAGTATACATGTTAGATAAATTTGTAGCTCTGTTTCATTATCAGAATTATTTTCATAAATATAACATAACTTTTCAAATATATCTAACAGTGATTCGTATAAAACATTGAAGATTTAACCAGTGATTTGTATACACCAATTTCTAAACAAGTAATACACAAAAGAAATCACAATGACATGGAAACCTGTCCAGTCATCATTCACTTTTGTTAATGTATTTGACACCAACCAGTTTGAAGTCTATGGGAATTACATTGCTAAAAAGATGTCAAGAAAATTTCCTTCATTAGCTTTTCAACTTCATATTATAGGAGCATCTGGCATCTTGTATCCTGTCTTTGCATGCTAAAAATACAAGCAACAAACCAGCACAAATGAACAGTAGTTACATTTATATATTTCCTATGACTTCTTCATTTTTAGAGTCCTTTGCATATGTAATTAGTAGAAAACCACAAAGAAAAATGTCCTCACTATTTTACTACACATGAAATGAAAAATATTCCATATAGTAAGTGAATATAGTGTTGTTATGACTGACTTGATCAAGCAAAGATAGCTTCTTTGATGATAGATACAGGTTTATGGAGATTAAACTGATGGTTGTTGCATGTCAGGTTAAATATTTCCCATCCTGGTTGAACCGTGACAAAATTTTCTGATTCTTACATAGTAATAGATATTTCTTTCATTTCATTTCTTTCTTATCCTATAAAACAACATTGTATTAGATATATTTAAAGAAACTCTCAGGGCTGGAGAGATGGCTTAGCAGTTAAGCACTTGCCTGTGAAGCCTAAGGACCCTGATTCAAGGCTAAATTCCCCAGGACCCACATAATCCAGATACACAAAGGGAGCATTTGCACCTGGAGTTCATTTGCAGTGGCTGGAGGCCCTGGCATGCCCTTTCTCTCTCTATCTATCTACCTCTTTCTCTCTCTGTCTGTCTGTTGCTCTCAATAAATAAATAAAAATAAACAAAAAACCTTTTTTTTTTTAAAAAAGAAACTGCCATTTTTGTCTGAAATATTTTAAATAACTAGAAGACTATAGTATTCAATTTTGTTATATTATCAATGAATTGTTATCTAATAAAATTAATTTCTATTTGCTGTGTGAAAAGGTTCCTAGTCTACATAAAAACCATGGAGAATAAACATTAAAATGACTCATATTTAGTGTTTTTCAACAACTATCTGGTATAGAATAATGTGTGTTTATGAAGATTTCTATATATTCACTAATACATATAAACATCAGCCCTTTTTGAAAAATTCTCTAATAAATCTGAATATGTATACAAGAGACTAATCTTACTAATTTATTTGTTTGTTTGTTTTTCAAGGTAGGCTCTCACTCTAGCCCAGACTGACCTGGAATTCACTCTGTATTTTAAGGTTGGCCTTGAACTCAGGGCGATGCTCCTACCTCTGCCTCCCAAGTGCTGGGATTAAAGGTGTGTGACAGCATGCCAGGCTAACCTTACTACTTTTAATTACAATACTTTAACATGGCTTTTGGAAGATATGAACATGTGATTGTAGTTTTGAAATTAAGATAGTGATAGAAAGGTATATTAGTGAGGATATTTAATACATTAAAAAATATATAAAATTTCAGTGATTTTGCATCATTTCTATTTAAGTGCATATTTGTGGTAGTGACAAATTCCTTATTACTTTGTAAAAATCTCTCATCATAATGAGCATAAAACATGTTTTGAAGTGACTAAAATCAAGCTTAATGAAATTATTTCCCTTTAGAGCTGGAGGTGTTACTCAGAGGTACAGCACATGTCTGACATTGCAGCCCTGTGTGGTGGTTTGGTTTAGGTGTTCTGAATGCTAGGTTCTGAGATAATGGCAATTTGGGAGCTAAAGTCACCTTGAGGCAGTGCATTGTTGGGGGTGGGCTTATGAGTGTTATAGCTAGGTTCTTCTTGCCAGTGTATGGCATACTATACTCTCCTGTTGCTATTGTCCATGTTATGTTGGCCCCAAGAGGTGATGTCCACCCTCTGCTAATGCCATCATTTCCCCCTGCCACCATGGAGCTTCCTCTTGAGTCTGTAAGCCAAAGTAAACCATTTGTTTCCACAATATGCTCTTGGTTGAGTGTTTTCTGCCAACAATGCAAACCTGACTGCAACAGAAAAGTTGGTACCAGAAGTGGGGTCATTACTGCTAGAAACCTGTGTGGCAATTGGATGTTTGGAGCTGATTTTTGAAATAAATGTGGAAGGATTTGAAACCTTGGCCTAAGAGATGCCTTGAAGTGCTTTAAGTACAACTTGGTGGCCTATTCTGGTCAGAGTTGTAAGGCCTGAATGCAGTAAAAACTATGGACTGTGAGGTTTGGCTAATGAGGGTGAGAAAGAGCTTTGCTTGGGCTGGGCTAGAAGCAGTTTGTGTCATAGGCTTGCTGTTATGCCCATGTCCTGAGAACTTGTGCAGGGTTACACTGTATAAAAATGGACTAGTGTGAGCAGAGAGATATGGCACAGAATAATTGAAATCTTTGGGCCAAAACTTCTGCTCATTCAGTTGCAATTGTTTGAGAGATTATAACCTTTGAGGTTAGGGCAAATGACCTTGAATGGGACAACAGGAAGAATGTTGACTCTTTGAAAGGGGCCTGAATGCTGAAGGAGTGTCCTGTTCTTCAAACTCTGCTTTATTCCCCTCTGTATTAACAAGCTGATAGCCCATCTGGTATTATGGAGTATAACAAATACAGGAAAGAGAGGGTCATTGAATTTGCAACCCGGTTTTGTATTTTGGAAATGGCGATGGATATTGTGAAGCAGGCTTGTTGAATTACATGCATGTAGGCTGGATGGAGCCATGTGGATGAATCATTGGTTACATTAGAGACCCAATGGGTATGCCAGGAATATGAGATGACTTCCAAGGATAGCTTCCAGAACTGGATGAAGGTTTCTGGGACTATGACTAGCCTAGCTAGAGAGGCAAAATTGTACCTCCAGGGATTTGTCACTGACTAGATTTGTTGGATATGGAGCTACAGAGTTTGATGTTTGCCCTGTAAAAATCTTGTATTGGTTGACTATTTCTTTGCTATGCCCAGTGGCATCTTTTGCACTGTGAATATTTATTCTATGTCATTATGGCTTTGGGGGATTTTTTTTTTTTTTGGTATTATGGCTCTGTTAAAAGACCTTGGGATATGAGGATGTTTAAACATCATTGGGATTGATAAAAACTATGGGGACTTTTGAAGTTGGGCTGCATACATAGCATTTTATATCACTATGGTTATCAGGTTATGGGAGCCAGGGGCAGAATGTGGTGGTTTCATTCAGATGACTCCCATAAACTTAGGTATTCATAATGCTAGGTCCCCAGATGATGGAAATTCGAGAATTTAAGCCTCCTGGAGGCAGTGCATTGTTGGGGCATGCTTATGGGTATAATAGCCAGCTTCTTCTTTCCAGTGTTTGTCACACTCCCCTGTTGCTATTGTCTATCTTATGTTGGCCAAGAGGTGATTTCCACCTCCTGCTCATGTCAGTTTTCCTCTTCCATCATGGAGCTCAAGTCTGTATGCCAAAATAAGCCCTTTGTTTCCAGAAGCTGCTCTTTGTCAGGTATTTTTGGCCAGCAATGCAAACTGACTGTAATACCTCATGATCAGTATTCAGTATTAAAAAAATAGAACTTTTGTCCTTATTTTAGTTGACCTCAGAGTCATAATTATTAGGCCAGTTCATATAGAACATAAGTCACTCCTGCTTGCTTTTTCCTTACCCTATAGAAATCCAGCTCAGTTGTAACTGAAGGCTGTGGTAGCAAATCCTATGGAGAGAGTGTCTGCCCATCCTTGTTCTTTGCTCTGAATAAAGAACAATCTATTGCTTATGAGGTTGGTTTCTCTTTCTTTCATTTTCATGTTCCCTAGGTTGGTCCTGGTCCTAATCTAGAGCCAACAGAAATAAGTTGTGATTGAGAATGAAGGAGAGATTAGGGAGTTCAGTAGTACAGGCATGAGTGTAGATTAATATAAATATAGACAAGAAAATTTTCATATATATTTATAAGTATATATTTTAAAATATCAAGATATTCTAATATCAGGTGAGAAAGATGGCTCAGACTATAATGTGCTTGATTCATAGGCATGAGGATCTGAACTTGTATCCTCAGTACCACATAAAAGTTGGGCATGGCTTTTTGTGCTTATGATACCAAAATTGGGATGACAGAGACAAGAGAATCCCTAGAACTTTCTGGCTAGCTACTCTAGCTGAATTGGTGATCTAAAGTTTTATTAAGAGACTCTGTCTCAAAAAGTAAAGTGAAGATCCAACATCCATCTTTACCCATCCCATGTTTACACACACACACACACATGCCCATGAACCCACGGACATAAGAAAACACATGCAATATTGTCACATGAGACCTTTTTTTTCCCCCTCAGGAGATGAGAGTACATTTCTATTCACCCAAGCTAGGGCATAGGCACAGATGGCAGACCAAAACCACAGAACCAGTGAGTTTATTGGAATTTCTTACAAAGCAAGGTGAAGGAATTCTTATAGGAGGGATGAATAACTCAAAGGCAGCTGCATCACCAAAAAGTACACCTCAGCATAGGTGATGACTCCTGGAAGTTTCATTTCTGGAGCACACTGCACAACCTGCATGCAGCTCTGCTGGTAGGAGAGTAACCAGCATACGATAGCACTTGAGGGCAGCTCAGCTGGAGAGTTTGTTCCTAAACTATTGTTTTCCCTTTATATGCCCTTAAGATAGTGCCTTGCAACCTTTTCCTCAGGCTTATAGACTTCCTTTAGTTTCCCTAGCTTCCTCTCTCCCCCAGAAGGGAATGGTCAATTTGGAAGATACTGCTATACAACAAGCATCCCCATCCAAACTCAAAAAACAACAACAAAAAGGACATTTTGGTATTTTGGAATTGAGAAATTATTAAAGAAAAAGAATTAATTTCAAGATGTGGTTTCAGTAATAAATGAATTGTGATGCCATTCTGTGGGCATTGAAGGCCCAAATATTCCTGTATTAGGACTTAAAGAGTCTCATTCTCTAATAATACATGGTTCACACAGTTACCAGATCCTTAGAGAAAAGTCTTGGGATAGGGATATAAATCTAGGATTTTCAGTTGCCTATGTGAAAGGTAAAGCTGGGGCCATAAATATATTACATTTCCAGAAAAATGGTAAAAACACAGGAAACATGCTGTATGGAGAAGCAGTATGTTGAGTTTTGTGGAAGACTGGGTAGAATGAAGAAATGAGAATGCCCAGAAGTTATATAAAACCCAAGACCAGAAACTGCTCTAGATACTGGGGATGGTCAACACTGTTGATATTGCACTGAAAACGAATTAAATGTTGTCATAAAAATGTATTTACATTGTTGGCAAGAGTAAGAAGAAAAATAAGGTGAAATCTAATGAAATTTAAAAATTTTAAACAATAAAATGATAGGCAAAATGATTAAAATTGATAAGTATTTGAAAAGCATATAGGGGAATAATTTTTAACATTGCATGAAATGTAAAAGTTTTTGGAAAATACTCTAGAATAGAGCTTATACAAGGAGTAATAGCAGAATTGCATAGGCCTACCATTAATTTTAGAATGAAGGTCTAATCAAAGTTCTTCATCATATAGTGGCTAGAGATAAATTCTACTATCCTTTGATAGATTAAAAATTGCTGTCTTAACTGAATCATATCTAGTAAGAAAAAAACAAAAGAACCTACCCAAACCTTTCTCAGAAGCTAGTAGAGCTAAAACTTTAAACCAAGCAAGAGCAAGTATATTGTTCAAAGATCATTGGCTACATATATAAGAACTAAAATTCCACAGTATTAATCACCATTTATAAATAACATATTTTGAAGAAGACACCACAAAGTAGTAATGTAATTAATCTTCAGTAGAATCATAGCTAATGACAATGTCACAACATGGAAAATTCAAAGATATTTTCTACTTTAAAACAGAAACAAAATCAAATTCAAATAGATTACAAGTGTGAAGTATGAGTCGTCAATATTTAACCCCAAAAGAATGAAATTGTAGAGAAAAACTATGGTTTGAGTAAGATGACAAACTATATATATAATAAAATTCTCATTTTAAATTTAAAATTTAAATTCTCATTAATACTTGCTGTTCAAACATGAGGAACTACTTTTGGATCCCCAGAACCCATGGAAAATGACAGGCATGGTAATGTACACCAGTAATCCTTTGTCGAGGGACATAGAAATGCGAATCCATGGAACTTGCTAGTTGGTTTATCTAAAAACAATCATAGAGGCATGAATTCAGTGAGAGAACATGTCTCAGAAAGTAACATGCAGTGATTAAAACACCCAATACTGATCTCTGACCTGAAAAAGTACACACACACACACACACACACACCACCCCACATACATACATGTCAACAATGTTAATTGTTTGAAGAATGCTACTGGGATTATTGTTGGGATTCACTATATCTTTAGATTTATTTGATGTAATTGATAGATTTATAATGCTAATTTATCCTACCTGCTCTGGGAATACAGCTCCTAGAAGAAAGAACACTCACATATTTTTATAAGGCCTCAGACACAGCCCCCAGTATGAAAACACACAAAACTTCAGTGGAAAATTTCCAATTATTCCAAATTTGTATGGGAATTTAATCATTTTATGATGCTATAATATATTATTAAGTACATATTGTTTTACTTTTTGTGGAGAGAGTCAGAGAGAGAGAGAGAGAGACAGGAACAGATAGAGAATGGGCATGCTAGCAGCCTCTTAGCCACTGTGAACAAACTCCAGATGTGTATGCCCCCTTGTGGGCAAGTGCAGCATTGTGCTCTTGCCTCCCTTTGCATCTGGTTAAACATGGGACCAGGAGAATCGAACAGGTGTTCTTAGACTTAGCAGGCAGGCACCTTAACATTAAGCCATCTCTCCAGCCCTTGTTTTACATTTTTAAATCCTGGAGAATATATGTAGTTTAAATGAGTAATATATCTGTAACTATAATAACTAAGTTTTGAAACAGATTTTAAAGATAATAAAATATTTGTTTTGGGAATATATTATTTAAAATGTTTGTGTTTTAGTTTCTCATGTGGAGGCCCTGGTGCACCCATTCTCTCTCTCCCTCTCTCTCTCTCCTGCCTATTTCTGTATCTCTCTCTCAAATAAATAAACAAACATAATTTTAAAATAATTAAAAGGCTGATGAATTTGACATCATCAATAAAATCATGCCATGATGCACACACATAAGTACACATATGTAACAGTCTAACAGAAGAGTTAATATTCTATCAATCATACACTCTGAGTTTTGAGGGGAAGTACCACCAGTGTAGTACTATTAGAAACAATTTCATGTTCACAGTAAAACCCATCATGCATTTGCCATGTCCTGCCAGGAACTGCAGCTCAGTACATTAACCCACAGCTTTCAACTTGTTTCATTTCAGAGCATGGATGATGGCTTTTTTTTGTACTTTTTTGTGAGTGTAGAGATAGAGGCAAATTTAGTCATCCTAGAGGATGGGTTGCTTGTGGCACAGAAACTGTACTGTGGATTGAAATGCACAGTAAACAATGGGAAATTAAAAGCACACATAGCTACAAGTGTAGAACTTTAAATTTGTATTAAACTAAGAAGTAAAATGATATCTGTAGCACAAAGCTTCAAAAACAGCTTGCTCTCAAAACACACACTCACTGCTCAAAGATTATTTCATCCTAATAAAATGGATGAATGCACATGAGCTTAGAAGACAGGGATAGAGGGTAAAACTAGAATATGAAACCAAGAGTGAGCTAGTATAGGCCAATGGGAACCACATGCCATCCAATGAGGTATTGAAGGGGGGAAGGAGAAAGCTAGCTTTTTAAGGTAGTTTTAGTTAGAAATTGAGGCCCAAAGAGAGAATCAGGTGATACCACCTATAGCAGACAGCTTCAGGTTTGCTTAGATGAACTTCCAGAGCAGGCACAGTTATGGAGGAAGGGGTATTTATTGAAGCTTACAGATCCAGGGGAAGTTCCATAATGGCAGAAGAATCTGGCCTGCTTTCACAGGGCCAAACACAGAGAAAGAAACCACAAGCCAAAAACCACACAGCACAGCACACCTCAGAAACTCCAGTTAGCACACTTTGCATATCTTTAGATTGAAATCTCAAACCCACCACCACACCTTAAGATCCACCTAGTGACATTGCCTCTAGCCAGGTAGATGCAAATACAAAATACAAACTAATAAAACACTGAATATATTGGGGACCATCTATTCAAACTATGACACCACCCCATATGACACTTTGTCCTGGCACAAGAATGAAACTCAGCAGAAATAGAACTTGTCTAGCCAGGGGTGGTGGCACATACTTTTAATCCCAGTACTTGGGAGACAGAGGTAGGAGGATCATCATGACTTTGAGGTCACCATGAGACTACTATATAGTGAATTCTAGATCAACCTGAGCTACAGTGAGACCCTATCTTGGAAAAAAAGTAAGAAATAGAGCTCCTGTCTGATCAAGACTGATCTATAGCACACCCTGCTATCCAAGTCTAGTGCCCTACTTGGATAGGTGGCTCAAATGTTCTGGCTCTAGGATCTTCTCATTCTCTATATGCCAGCCTATAAAGGCTCCTTCCTGTCTTCTTCCCACAATTTATTTATTCATAATTTATCCTTCTTGAGTCAATCTTTATCAATTCTTTGTTAAAGATAGGACAGAATCCAAAATTTGGGATTCATAAATTCTAGTAGACCTCTCCTGAATCCCAAAATCCTGCATTAGTATGAAATGTATATCTTTTAATTCAATAAACAATATAAGATAAGGGGAAAGGGGACAGCATTTACTTAGAGAAGATGGATGTAATTGTTGACATTTTAAATAATAGTTCTAGTAAAATAAAGGTGAATAGAGAAGGAGGTCCCATGGAGATCCAGAGAGAATGTCAACATTGTCAGCTGAGGTATGGTGACTGGAAAACAATGTAAATACTGATCAATAAAGTAGGTACACCTAGGACTTATGGAGCAGCTGCCACTTTGGAAAATAAGAAACTTATTTTGGACACTTACAACATTTCCATTTTGTTAAACAGTGGTTTCAGAAGAGACAATAACTACAAGAGGAAATGTGTTTGGAAGGTAATACATATGGAATTAGAATATATCTGAACATCTTTTCATTTGAAAATGTTATGTCAAGTGTAGTGGATGAAATTTTGTCCTGTCACCATGATTCATGTGAATGAATTCAAGAAGCTTGATGGAAATTATGATATTATAATGTAAATATAATTTAAGTGACATATTATATATAATAAATTATATATACATTGATATGTAAAATTAAGATATAGAATAAAAGAGGAGAAAATATGATATGTGTGAAGGAAAAGAAGTTGATAGATTTCAGGAAGAATGAAATAAACATAAAGGAAAAAGAGCAAGATGATGACTTTTTCTGGAGACAGCCACAGAGAGAGACAGAGATAGAGAATGGGTGCACCAGAGGCCTCTCACCCACTGTGAACAAACTCCAGATGCATGCGCCCCCTTGTGGGCAAGTGTGGCCTTGTTCCCTTGTGTCACTTTGTGTCTTGTAGGACCTGGAGATTCAAATGACCTTTTTAGGCTTAGCAGGCAGGTACCTTAACCACTAAGCCATCTCTCTAGAGCCAAGATGATGACTCTTTAACTTATTTTAAATAATCTGTAAAAAGTCGTGAGTCCTGATTAAAACATAAGGAATCAAGTCAGATATGTAAGGATCGAAAAGTTAGGACAGTATGGATTATAGATTCTATCCTTCACCTGTGGCATGTCTCACCTTTCCTCCAAACTTGTTTATCTTAATAATTTTAATAAACTTCTATATACTTTTACTTATAAGTAAAAAATAAAATAAAATAAGAAATTGTAATTACAAAATAACAGGTACTAATACAGCTTTAACAATTATCTTTTTAGAATTTCAGAATCACAAAGAAACTTTTTTCCAAAGTAAAAAAAAAAAAAAAAAGCTAAACAAAGTCTCCCATTCTCTGAGTCCTAGATTGTTGGGACTTGGCATTTGAATGATCATTTCCATACAAAATGAGATTGGTTAGGGAAGACAAGGCATGTACTACTACTGGCATAAAAGGAAATTCATGTTTGTTCCATGTAGCTAACAGTATCAGACATCCTCGTATCAGTCAAGCTTCATAAAGAAATAAAATCTGCATCTTGTTTACATAATCAGAACTTCATGAGACAATAGAAGCATTAATCCCCATTGAACTGTAAAACATCATTCAAGATAGTAAAAATAGCTTTGAAATTCTCTAATAGGGAAATATTGACCAAATATGCACAAACTGACCTGCCAACTGTGTTGCCTTAGTATTTAAATCTAAATTACAAGTATTGTTTATGTGGCTTTTCATAAATTTAGTCTGAAAAATGCAGAGAAGAGTTTCTTCAACATAATATTATTTGTTTGGCAAATGTTTCTCCATTCCTAAGTGCAGAACTGATGAAGCTCATTCATCTGAACACTGCTTATCTTGCTGCTCAGTGCTTCCTCCTGTAACACTTTTGATTAATCATAGAACTAGGAGGCCATGAGCTCCTAGACATAAATGTGCTTGTAGTCAAAATGGGTGCTTTCTTTGCTGAAGACTAATGACATTATTAGGGCAGTTTATTAATGGCATAGAGGCAAGGTATTATTTCCTCCACTTTGACTAAATCTTCTGACTGCAGTCTTTTTTAGAAAAGTAGGCATTAAGGCTGTCTGAGCACTCCATTTACATATCTCAGTCATGTGCAAGAAATAAAAGGAAATTTCTTTTAATTTCTCAACAATTATGTTTATGAAATTTTATTACTTCCTCTAATAAGTGTTGAATTTTTGAAATGATCATAATTATACTCACTGGAATTGCTGAACAGGGTATATATCCATTTGTATCCTTCATTTTAGAGCTAGGATACATGAAAACAATTCCTGGTTCTTTTCATGTGTGACACAAAAATTTCTGAGCTAGGAAGATGGCTCATTGCATAAAGTCCCACAAACATATGGGACTGAATTTAGGGCCCCAGAACCTATGTGAAATGCCTGGTATGGTAGAATTTGCCTGTAAGTCCTGGGCAGGGGAGGGAGAGACAGGGGATCCTTGAGACTCACTGGCTAACACCTCTTACCAAATTGGTGAGCTCCAGGTTCAATGAGAGACCTTCTCTCATCTAATAAAAAGTGAGAGCAATTGAGAATGACACAGAATATATACCTCTGTCCTACACACACACACACGCGCTCAAGTGCTCATGCAACATGTTCAGGTGCACCCACACACATATGTATGATAACATGTAGACACACAGAAATTCATTGTCCTCACCGTAGATACCTTCAGCAATCTAATATGTTGTCGGAATATGACATGTGTAATTCCTTAAGTCATGTAATGCTTCCAAACTAAAAAAATTCTTCTCTTTTATATAAGCCTGAATATAAATTCACTTGTACATGTCATGTTACAAAGTTATGTTGTTAATTTTGTGTAACTTACACTAGGTCACAGCGTGTCAGAGGACATGGCACATAGCAGCATGTGCCATGATTAGATTATTCTTCTCTGAATTAGGGCTTAGTTTTCTCACTACTATAAGCAAAGAGACTCAGTTTCATGCCTGCTTGGCTCAATTATATTTTTATAGTCTGAGAAAAAACTTATAGTTTTGTTTGTTCATGCATATTATCCCTTCTTACCTTTAAATCATTAAGTTCTTTTTCTTATTGTTACAATAATAGTGTATATTTCTGATATTTTGGAAGCATGTTTTTACAAATATATCTATGCTAAGACCTATGTGTAAAAAACTTGAAGTTCTTTCAAAAATTATGCAAACTTAGAAATAGAGTGTCATATTACTTTAGCCTTTCTTCATTTAATAATTAGGAAGATGAAACTATACACAAACAGCTTTGCAGATATAGCAAAACAGATGCCTTAATTTTCCAAAGTGGCTTATTTCCTGTGATTTGTTTCTGAAATCAGTGTTCATTTTCAATCAAAAATATGTTACCATACTATCAGGTTGCATAATAACCTTTGCAAACCATTGTTAGTCCTGTAAAATGAAGCTTCACTTTTAATTATGTTGTTTATCATTAGTATTTGTGAACTCTGCCTCTTCTTCACAGGCATTCTGATTCCACAGTCAGCATGAGACTTAGTGTCCAATGAGTCTTCACTTCCTTAGTCACTCTATGCAGAATGCAGCTCTCTTCCATCTCCTGAGTACCAGTGCATAAGATAACTTAATTTCTTTGAATTTCTTTATAATTTTCCTGTTTCTTTGAATTATACAAGTTAGTGCTGTTAGGTGTTTGTTTTCTGACAATAACCTCTTTTATGAATTATGTTTGAATTCATGATTTTGAAAACATGATTAAGTTTTGCAGTTTAAGAAGTAAAAGGCATATTTACTAATTACAATGTTACTATTCTGCTCATAATAACTCAGTTGACAATAACCTAGAGCTTTCTGGATGCCAACAATTGGTGGACTGTTTTATAGTGTCTTAGTCACTGTCTTAGTGATATATTACCACCTTCAGATGTCGGTTTCTGAAGTTAGCATGCTTATCAGATGCATTAGCACTAGGTAGGTTATAATTGTATTAGCTAGAAATGCATAGAAAGTTGTAAAAAGACTGGAACTCAACTGGCTACATATGGAAATACTTTTATATAATAAAGATTTTTAATTTTATGTTTATGTATATACACATTATTCTGTACTGCTTGATTTTTTTTTCCAGAAGTATTTGTGCTTCACTCTCTTGGTGCTCATGGGTATCCACATGATTCTGTTCAGATGAGCAGGACTCAGTGACCTCACTTTATATACCGCTTAGAGATTCCATAGCTCACAGCTTGACTGGTCCTTGTTCTTAGAAGTGTTTACTTGTTTCTGACAGCTAAGCAGCTCACTGGGGCAATTGTTGTGGTTGGCTTGCTTTTTGTTATTTGCTAAAAATAAAAATTTAAACCTGTATGCAGTTTCTAAACATGAATAGGCAAATGGAATATTTGTTATACCTTAAATTTCTGATGACCTACTTTTTACTCCTTCTGTAAAAATATATTTTCCAAATGTAAGTTTTACCTTGAATGGATAAATTAATGAAAAACTATTAACATCACTCACAGCACTTTAACCTAATGGCTAGTTGAGGTAACATATCAGTTAAATTACTAAGAAGTTATATGAACTTAGGTTTGGAATTTTCCAGATTAACAAATCTAGGGTCAACAATAGATGGATTACAAATCCAAAGAATATAGCTTTTTTTTTTTTTTTTTTTTTTTTTTTTTTTCCAGATTAACAAATCTCAGGGTCAAACTCATGGCAATCCTCCTACCTCTGCCTCCCAATGGATTAAAGGCAACCAAAAAGAATATAGCTTTTTTAAATATCCTATCTATAAGTATTATAAAGACATGGGGTGTACTATATTACCCCTGAATAGTTTTCCACTTGGATGGCAGATAACCATGGAAAGAACATTATATCATTAATGAATAAAATGATTTAGAAACAAGGGTACAACTAGAAGTGAGATCAATGCAGGATTAATAGTCTTCCCTGAAAACTAGAGGGAACTAAAGAGTTAATAACTAACTTTAAGATTAGAAGGCCACGAAGAATGGAGACATCCAGTCTTCCCTAGACAATTCTGCTAAAAAGCCTATTCTGACCAAATAACTTTGATGCCTTATCTACTTCCCTTAGACCTGCAGTTAGTTCATTCTGTTTGCCTTAGGATCCTCCTTAGAAGTTTGAACCCCAGCCTGACTCAGTGCTTCAGTCTTTATCCCACAGGAAGGCTGCTGCCCTTCACTGTACCTCCCAATAACCAGTCTGTCTGTACAGATCAAGTCCGGTGTTCTCTTTTCATTTTCTCTTACACTTTCTTTACATTTGTTACCATAACTCAGACTGAAGCCCTCCAAGGCTTTTGGGCCATGCCTTCTTCTTTTCTTTCCCTCTCCTCTTCCCCACCTCTGCCAGTGTTTCACTCCCTCAGAAACACAGACACCACCCCCCCCCCAAGCTCACTATGTTGAACTAAATGGTCACCAGTCTGACCTGAGGCATCTGGTGTTTTGTAGCTTTTGTCTATGTGAGCAGTGCAAGTTCCCTTCAGCTTCACGGCTCATGGACCTTTATTAGTGTTCTGTGTAAACCCAGCTTGACACCTCGTAGCTTTCTTCTTTTTTTCCTCTCACTGTGACCCTCGGATTGCATGAGCATGGCAGCTCATCCTTGGAGACTGAGGAATTCTGGACAGGGCTACTTCCTGGGGATTGTCCCTCTCTGAGCCAGCCAAGTCTCTGACAGCCCTTTGTGTAATCCACTGGGTCATATCTCTCTCTTCTTCTTCCTCCCCTCTCCTGCTGGACTTTTGAAGTCCAGATAAGAGGCCTCTCACTGTGTGATCTGCTGGATCCATACCCTCATCAGATTATATCTTCAGGACAAGGTATTTGCTCTTGGCCTGTGATAGAGGTCCTGCATCTCAGACCTTAAAAACTTAGGAAGCTTCTCACTTTTCAGTATGTGGATGATTGGAGACTCCAGGAGTCTCCAATGTGTCATTGCAACTGACACCCCAAGCATTACGAGTGCAGGGATGCTCTCTCCTAATCCTTGGGTTTCATTTGCCCTCCCTAAGCCTGGGAGACGTCCCTGGTGCCAAAATTGGCCCTCTCATCCTTGTCCTCCAAAATGGGCTCTAAATTATCTGTTCCAAAAGATACTTCAATGGCATATCTCAAGTCTAATTTAAAGGAGCTCAAACTTTCTGAGCTGTTTCCAGCCAGATTACTCCAACTATCTATCCAAATTTGGCCACAGTATTCTCTAGACAATGGTACTTTGGATTTCAATATCTTCATTGGTCTTGATAACGTTCTCAAAGAACACAGGAAATGGTATGGCAAAAGGTATGTGAGGTTCTCTCCCCTGCTCCTGCCCCTCCTAAATTCTATGTTTCATAGACAGTTCTGTCCGCTGGCCATGACTTGCCAGGGTCTTTCCCTCTCACACCAAATTCAGGCCATCTCACTAAATCAAATAAAAACCCTGCCTTCTTAAAGAAACTTGTGTCTTTACTGGGCTTCTTTAACTTTTTCTGCATATAGATACATAACTTCTCCCTCCTTGCTTTTCCCCTTTTCCAGCCAGAGATTAACCTGCAGGGGAGGTGGGACAATCACAGTAAACCTGCAAGTGCTAGATAACTAAACACACACAGTCACCTATGAATGTTCTTTCCTGTGACTAATGGCTAGTAGAAAAAGAGAAAGAAACTGGGCATGGTGGCACACACCTTTAATCCCAGCATGTGGAGGCAGAGGTAGGAGGATTGTCATGAGTTTGAGGCCACCCTGAGGCTACATAATGAATTACAGGTCAACCTGAGCTAGAGTGAGACCCTACCTTGAAAAAACAAACAAACAAACAAACAAACAAACAAAAAATAGTTTAAGAATATATATGCCTCTAAGTTTGAAAACCTGAAAGAAATGGATGATTTCCTTGATTCATATGACCTACCAAAATTAAATCAAGATGAGATAAACCATTGAAATAGACCTATAACAACCACAGAGATCCAAACAGTTATAAAAAGTCTCCCAACTAAAAAAAGCCCAGGCCCAGATGGATTCACTGCTGAATTTTACCAGACATTCCTGGAAGATCTAACACCAAGGCTTCTCAAACTTTTCCATAAAATAGAAAAGGAAGGAATTCTACCAAAATCCTTCTATGAAGCCAGCATCACCCTGATACCCAAACTGGACAAAGACAGATGAAAAAAAAAAAAAAAAAAAAAAAAAGAAAAAGAAAAAGAAAAGAAAAATTATAGACCAATCTCCCTCATGAACATAGATGCAAAAATTCTCAACAAAATACTGGCAAACAGAATACAAGAATATATCAGAAAGATTTTTCACCCTGACCAAGTAGGCTTTATCTCAGAGATGCAGGGATGGTTCAACATATGCAAATCCATAAATGTAATACACCATATAAATGGTCTGAAGGACAAAAATCCCATGGTCATCTCAATAGATGCAGAAAAGGCATTTGACAAAATCCAACACCCCTTCATGGTGAAAGTATTACAGAAACTGGGAATAGAAGGAACATATCTCAACATAATAAAAGCTATTTATGACAAACCTACAGCCAACATAATATTAAATGGGGAAAAACTTGAAGCTTTTCCTCTAAATTCAGGAACAAGACAAGGGTGTCCACTTTCCCCACTACTATTTAATATAGTACTGGAAGTCTTAGCTATAGCAATAAAGCAAGAGACACTCATAAAAGGGATACAAATTGGAAGGGATCAAACTATCATTATTTGCAGATGATACGATTCTGTACATAACAGACCCAAAAGACTCTACCAGCAAACTGTTAGAGCTGATAAACACTTTTAGCAATGTAGCAGGATACAAAATAAACACACAGAAGTCAGTAGCTTTTCTACACACTAACAACAAACATGCAGAGGATGAAATCATGGAATCTCTCCCATTCACAATTGCCTAAAAAAAAAAAAAAAAAAAAAAAAAAAAAAAAAAAACCTTGGAATAAACTTAACCAAGGAAGTGAAGGATCGCTACAATGAGAACTTTAAAAAACTCGGGCGACAAATTGCAGAAGACACAAGGAAATGCAAAGACATCCCAGGCTCCTAGATTGGAAGAATCAATATTGTGAAAATGTCAATCTTACCAAATGCAATCTACACATTTAATGTGATCCCCATTAAAATCCCAATAGCATTCTTCACAGAAATAGAAAAAACAATACTAAAATTCATCTGGAAACACAAAAAACCTCGAATAACCAAAACAATTTTATGCAACAAAAATCAGGCAGGTGGTATAACCATACCTGATTTTAAGTTATACTACAAAGCCATAGTAACAAAAACAGCATGGTACTGGCACAAGGACAGACAGGTAGATCAATGGAACAGAATAGAAGACCCAAATATTAATCCAGGCAGCTATAGCCACCTGATTTTTGACAAAAATGCCAAACATATTCATTGGAGAAAAGATAGCCTCTTTAACAAGTAGTGCTGGGAAAACTGGACATCAGTATGTAAAAGAATAAAAATAGATCCTTGTCTCTCTCCATGCACAAGAGTCAAGTCCAAATGGATCAGGGACCTTAATATCAGATCTGAAACTCTGACACTGCTGGAGAAAAAGGTAGGGGAAACTCTTCAACATATTGGAATAGGCAAGGACTTTCTGAATATAACTCCAATTGCTTAGGAAATAAAACCACTAATAAACCACTGGGACCTTATGAAATTACAAAGCTTTTGTACAGCAAAGGACACTGTGAATAGAGCAAAAAGACAACCTACAGAATGGGAGAAAATCTTTGCCAGCTATACATCTGACAGAGGATTAATATCCATAATATACAAAGAACTCAAAAAACAGAATAATGTGAATTCAAACAACCCAATTAAAAAATGGGCTATGGAACTAAATAGAGAATTCACGGAAGATGAAATACCAGATGGCATATAAACATCTAAAAAAGTGTTTTACACCCTTAGCCATCAGGAAAATGCAAATTAAAACCACTTTGAGATTCCATTTCAAGCCTGTCAGAATGGCTACCATCAAGAAAACAAATGACAATAAGTGTTGGCGTGGATGCGGAAAAACAGGAACACTTCTACACTGCTGGTGGGAATGTAATCTGGTCCAGCCATTGTGGAAATCAGTGTGGAGGTTCTTGAGACAGCTAAAAACAGATTTACCATATGATCCAGCTATAGCACTCCTAGGCATATATCCAGAGGACTCTTCTCACTACCTTAGAGATACTTGCAAAACCATGTTTATTGCTGCTCTATTCACAATAGCTAGGAAATGGAAGCAGCCTAGATGTCCCTCCACAGATGAATGGATAATAAAGATGTGGTACATTTACACAATGGAGTTCTACTCAGCAGTAAAAAAAAATGAAATCATGAAATTTGCAGGGAAATGGATGGATCTGGAAAGGATTATACTAAGTGAGGTAACCCAGGCTCAGAAAGCCAAATGTCACACATTCTCTCTCATATGTGGATCCTAGCTACCAATATATAGACCTGTGTGTGAACTGGAACCAAAAATAGGTACCAGAAACCAGTAAGCTGGTAAAAGGTTATAAGGGAGGGAGGAAAGGGAAGGACTTAAGTGTATGGTAATACACATATGTAAGTAGAAGAACTGATTGCAAGGAGGGGACTGGCATAAGTGAGGCCATGGGAAAAGAATGCATAAAAGAAGGGCAGGGGGAGGGTCAATCTAAATTCAAAATGTTGTGAATAAGACTTATGTAAAATTACTTTTTAAATAAGGGCACATCTAGAAGTTGTAGACTGTTACTAGAAAATTTTCAGTACCTGGGATGGGATACCTTCCAGTGAGTTGTTGGCCAAGGAGGTCACAGTAGCCTCCAAACCATTAAAGGCTTTTGCCAAAGCCTTTGGTTTCCCTTGAGAAACAGATAGTAAGACCCTATTGCTGAAGACATCTCTTTACTGAGAAAGCAAGCTGGTGCTGAGCAGAAAACCTTCTCACTAAAGACTGGCCAACTGAAAGCTGGAAAAAGCTGCACTGCATGCAGCCGTATGGAAGACAGAAGTCATCAGCAGTGAAAACAGTGGACACTGAATATTCAAATTTGGCCATACAGGCCTAATGACTGAATGGGTGCAATAATGGCATGTCTTCTCTTGGAGTAACCAACTGCTCCAAAATTGGACTGAAGGCCCTCTCTATGGGAGGGAATACATACCTGGTACTGAAAAACCTAAGCAAAAGTCTATAGCAGGGGAGGTCATGAGCCTTAGGGGTATAAAGCCTGTGCTTGTCTGTTTAAATGTATATATTATTCCCACCAAGCTACCCTGAAAGCACTATGCTTAATGTTCATATTCACATATTAATGCTACTCTCACTTCTGGTTAGAGAAGCTTCTCTTTTCAGATGGTGATGACCACTGGGATGACCCAAAAAGCAACTTAGTGTTGAGAAGAAGGGATGGAGGAGTGCCCAGCACTGAAACACCTCTGTCACACCCTCCAAGTGCATAGCCTCTTGTACTGAGACTGTAGTTTTTGTACTGTTTCAAGACCATAATTTGTTTTACAGCTTCTGATCTGTACTGAAAATCATCTTGTGTTTCTTCTTACAAGTTTGATATAAATGACCTTCTGGACGTTTACAATTCCACCAGTTCACCTCAGAGGGCCCTATAACAGACTCTGTCTATCTGCCGCCCCCTTTTCAAATTTTATTTATTTATTTATTTTCATTTATTTATGGGAGACAGAGAGAGGGAAAGAGAGAGAGAGGGAGAGTGAGAATGGGCATGCCAGGGCCTCCAGCCACTGCAAATGAACTCCAGATGTGTGCGCCCCCTTGTGCATCTGACTTATGGGGGACCTGGAGAATCAAACCAGGGTCCTTATGCTTCGCAGGCATATGCCATAACTGCTAAGCCATCTCTCCAGCTCTGGGCCCCTTTTCATGGTTCTCCAGGCCTAAAATTCTACAGGAGTAGAGCCTCCCCCTTTATCATCCCACTGCAGCTTGAAATAGTCAGGCTTGAACTGGTTATCCATCTTCCAAAAACTTGGGGTCTCTCTCTACTGACATTAGACTTGGAGGTCATTAGAATACAGACCTAATTTCCCTTGTCCCTGTTAACAAAAACAAACAAAACAAAAAAACAAAAAAAAAAACTTCCTCCTGACCATAGGTCTGATCCTAAACAAAGACATAAAATATATAATATATGCAGATAGATCAAAAGGGTTTTAAATGTGTCTCTGAATCAGATAAGTAATTTATATCCAAATGCTGAGCTTGTATGTTTTCCATCTGATAAAGCCTACATTTTTTTACATAAACACTTGTTTACAACAATAAGTTTCTTAAGTTTTCCACTCTTATGTGTTTTCCTATTAAGTAAATATTTTTTGTTTGCTATGAACTTATTCCAATCCCCCCCCAAAACTGGACCTAATTATATAAATTTATTATGCCTGAAAAATTAATCAAACTTTAAACTTTTTCAGCCTAACATACCTCCATTAGTTCCTGTACAGCTTAGTCAGGACAATGGAACACTCAAAGGCGATAGATTGTTACTAGAAAATTTTCAGTGCCAGCAATCGGATGCCTTCCAGTGAGTTGTTGGTCAGGGAGGTCACTGATGCCCCCCAAAATTACAGACCATTGCCAAGGCTCTTGGTTTCCCAGCAGCAATAGATGGTAAGAACCTATTGTTAAAGACTCCACATACATGGGCTTCAAGGTCACTGAAAAATCCTGCTGGAGCTGAGCTGAAAACCTCCTCCATGTAGACTAGCTGACAGAGAGCTGGAAAAACAAGCTATGCTGCATGCAGTTCAAAGGAAGAGAGAGAAAAATTACCAGTGAAGATACTCAACAGTGGACACTCCAAGCCTTAAATTTGGCCAGCCAGGCCACATGAGCCAATGGATACAAGAGTGGCATGTCTGTTATGGGGGAAAACGACTGCTCTCTAATTGGACTGGAGAACCACTCTATGGAAGTGAATATATCCCTGATGCTGAAAACCTACAACAGGGGTAGTCATGAGCCCGAGGGTATAATGTTTTCTGATGTCGGGCTAAATGTATATATTATGATCATCAAACTGCCCAGTCAGCACTTCTCTTAATGTTCATATCCACATATTAATGCTATTCTCACTTTTGGTTAGAGAAGCTTCTCTTTCCACATGGTGTTGACCTTCAGATGATTCAGAAGGCACCATGATGCTAAGAAGAAGTGACAGAGGGTTGTTCAGGGCTGAAATACCTTTATCACATCTTCCAAGGCTCAGAGTACATTGTGGAAGAGGTGGCACAAAGAATGTAAGAGCCAAAGGAAGGGTAAGACTCCTTATAAAGTGCTCCTCCAGAGACAAAATGGCCTGGATATCCATGACCTCTCAGTGCCTGACACTACCTACATAAGAACAACACAATAGGAGGAAAAGATAATGACATCAGAATGAAAGAGAGATTGAATGAGGGGGGGGAAGCTAAGGGAGAGCAGAATTCAAAGGGGCAATTATGGAAACTGTCAATCAAAAATAAATTAAAAAGCAAAACGATAAGCTTTCTATATTAAGAACTTACAAAAGTCTTTAAACCTGATAACTAAGCTTCAAAATTAGTTAATTTCTTAATCTCCACCATTTTAAATTTAAAATTGTTGAAGATGTTTCAAATATTGCTTCAATACTAGTCTCTTATACTTCCTATCTTACCTAAGCCAAACCTTTATATTTCCAAAAATTCCAATTAGCTCCATCCAAGTTAACAATTCCTTCTTTTTTACAGTGCCACTGTTTTCTTACCTATCACCTATCTTATTATTTTTCAACCTTAGATATAATATTCATGTCACCTATAAATTTCATATCACATACAAGAAAATTCACATATAGATATTAACCTTATCATAATGTCATATCACATACAAGAAAATTAACATATAGATATTAACCATATCATAATGGCTAATAGATTTAATATGATGTATGAATTTTTCCTAATGGCTCAGGTAATTATCACTCTCCTAAAGAGCTGCCACCTTGCCTGTTCATAAAAGCCATGTGTGGGCTAGAGAGATAACTTAGTGGTTAAGTGCTTGCCTGTGAAGCCAAAGGACCCCAATTCAAGGCTTGATTCCTCAGGAACCTCATAAGGTAGATGCATAAGGTGGCACATGCACCTGAAGTTCATTTGCTGTGACCAGAAGCCCTGGTGTGCCCATTCTCTCTATATATATCTGCCTCTTTCTCTCTCTGTCTGTTGCTCTTAAATAAATAAATAAATAAATAAATAAATAAATAAATAATAAAAACCAACAATTTTTTTAAAAGCCATGTGGAACCACAGCCTACTATGTACACAAGGTACAAAATCAAATGGTGAACCAAAATCTGAGGCTTTCAGAAGCCACAGCTTGTGACTAGAACTTCAACATTGTACTGCAGTAATTGTGGAGAAATAAATGGTACCAATACAGAGCCAATATTATTTTGGGCTCTATTAGTCTTTTTAATGGCCAATAATATTATTTCTCTGCATGTGACCTGACATTTCTCTGGGACTAGCGGGGATATCTATTGTTTTAAATTAAAAAAACAAATCTCACAGTTCTACTACCTTCAAGTTAAACCTATCCTGTCTCTCACATGTCCTTTATTCCCCTGAGTATGATATTATTCACCCTTTCTTTTGGTCCTTGCATACTCAGATACCTCACTGAATTCCTCCAAGTCCAAATACAGGCCTTCTCTTCACAGTGAGTCACTAAATTCCTCATGGCCACTGAATATCAGTCCCTGAACATCCAGCCTCCCCAAGACTGCATGGGACTCCCCAAGAGACTTACTGTTCCTCCCAGCAGGAAGTAGTTGGAGAAGAGCTCTTCACCCTGTTCTGTCTCATGTTGTCCTCCCCTAAATGCCCCACTCATCCCTCCCCGCCCCCCGTTCTCATTAATCTTTTTTTTATCCGTTCAGAGTCTGGACTAGAAAACTAGAGGGAATTAAGGAGTTATAACTAACCTTAAGATTAGAAGGCCATAAAAAAATGGAGGCATCCAGTCTTCCCTAGACTTTTCTGCTAAAAAGCCTATTCTGAGCAAATAACTTTGATGCCTTATCTACTTTCCTTGGACCTGCAGCTAATTCAGTCTGTTTACCTTAGGATCCTCCTTATAAGTTTGAACCCCAGCCTGACTCGGTGTTTCAGTGTTCATCCTGCAGAAAGGCTGCTGACCCTTGATGTACCTCCCCATAAACAGTCTTGTCTGTAGGGATCAAGTCCAGTGCTCTCTTTTGCTTCTCTCTTACACTTTCCTTATAAGCAAACCTTCCACAGAATTCCCTTGCTTCTTTCTTATGTTGCTGAAACAAGTCAGTTTACTAGTTGTCATTAAATAAAATAAAACACAAAATTCAAAGCAAGTATAAGAAGGAAATATTGAGATTTGGTGTGTCCTAGTGTGAAAATGTGTCCCTGATGTCACACTCTATGTAAATTTAATCTTACCATTTCAGCAGCTGTGCATCAGCAAGCAGAAGTTTGAATCCATTGCAGCCTTAAGGAATCAGTATAGCTCCTGAAAGCACCTCCTCTGTGTGAGGCTTAAGAGAATTTAAGGAGGTGTCTTGAAGTCCAGAGTCACATGGAGATTAATCACTTGGATGTAAAGCCATCATTATGAGGGTTTATCATCTACTCTTTCGAAATGAAGAGGTACTGCTTAAGATTTTTACCCCCAACATCATGATTAACCCTGAAATCTAGGTTCTATTCCAATTCTCCACATGGACTCCTATTAAAGTAGCTTTTTGTCTGTGTCCCAGTGTAAGTATGTGTGCGCAATAAACAGTAAATTGCTCCCAGCTGCTGGGAACAGGTGGTAAGACATTTGCAGGATAGGGCTAGTGGGGTATTAGCCTTTAATGGAACTTCAGAGAGAATTGCTATTTCAATTATCTAGGAAAACCAAAGAGAATTCTCAGTCCTTTCCTTATCTTAGACAGTTCAGGTCATTCAGAGACACTGATTTTCCATGATGTTAATCTATTTTTCTATTAGTTAACACAGAGGTTTAGTGTTTCAGTGCTAAATATAGCTGTTCTTTTATCTTAGATTGTGTTGTGAAATGCAAATACTTGACTCCATATTTTATGATTTAAGAATTAAATTTTAGAAATCAGTGGAATGAAATATTAGGCAAATAAGACATTGCATTTCTACACATTTTGAAATTCATAGACATGAACTTCTACAATATAGTTTTTGCATATCACTTGCTCTTTTAATATCCATCCTTCCTTTGTTAACATTTAAGTATATATGTATTCTTACTGGATCAGATACAATTTTTCTTCAAAAAAAAAAAAAAAAAAGAAAAAGAATCCCCAAACTTCCATAGATGCCTTAGACATTTCAGTTTTCTTTGCATTCTCTTAATTTGGACTGAATTTGTGATTACAAATTTCATTCTAGTTCTGCTGTGGACACTTGTTTTTCAGATGTGATGTAGTGGTTGCCACTGAGATCAGAGCAGCTGCGATTATTACCATGAGTCTCTCACAAGATCAAGACATGGCTCTCCGGAGAATTGAAAAGGGCTTATAAAGCTCTCAAGATATAGGAGGCCCCTCCTGTTTTCAAGGGTTACACTAAAGGGGAGATGGACTTTTTTGGTGATGAAGCTACATCCATGTTGGTCAGACTCCTATAAGCAGCCTATTTTATTATGACTAAATCTCATTAAATCCATTGTTTTATCAAGCTAGCTATGTGTGGAACCATGCCCTCTTCCTGTCACTCATGTCTTTTCAGGGGTGAGTCAAAGCTTCACCATTCCTAGCTAGGAAAATTCCTGTGATAAATTATTTATATCTAACTTAGAATATGGCCACATAAAATGGATTGTGGCTTTTCATATTTGTAAGACTAGATCTAGTGTACTGTCAGATCATTTCTAAGTGAATCAGCCAATGAGGACAGGGAGGTACCCACTCTATGTATCTGTCTGGATGTGTCTTCATCCCCTAGAGCATGGCTATAATAAGTCATGTTGTTTCTATTACCAAATTTGAATAGGTATAAATAAGTAGCTCATTGTAGTCAATATAATTGGGTAGACACTTAAGCAAATTAAAAGAAGTTCAAGTTATTATTTTTATATTTGATCTATGGAAAGTCAAGTAGTCATGCATGGGCATCACAAACTTTACCACTGATCTATGTGTGACAAGTTTCCCCTGATTGTAACAATAGAATCTTTCCTCTGACTAAAATTACTTTTGTACAGTTTCTGAAATTATAAAAAGCTTAGTCCAGAGGCAGAATGTCTAGTCCCCTTCCATCTATAGAGAGCAGTCAATGCTCAGTTTCTCAGAAAGGCTAATTTCCCCCACACAAGTTCAGCTTTATAATATGCATAAAAGGAGCAGCCTCTGAACTTTGAACTTCAGTGTGTCATATCTGTCCTGGCAAGGTAAATTGGTTTTAACATTTTTTTTTTATACCAAGTTTTTTCATTCCATCCTAAATACTCTACAAAGGTATTGCCATGCCTTTCCAACTGTCACCTTTTTATATTTACAACTTAAGGTCACTTTTCTTTTTACAACACATTAGTATTCTCTTTAAAATCCCAGCAAGATTTTGAAATTCTAGTTATGGAAAAGAACTTCCATGTCATTAAGTTGTTTCCATCCTATGGATAGTACAAAACAAGCAAGCAAGCCTGTGATTGCATTGAAATGAAGCAGCCAGGCCTTGTAATCTCTTAACGGGTGCTTTCTCACAGAACTCAGGTAAAAACTCTATTGAACCCTGGCCCTAGGCTGAGAGGCAATAAAGGAAATTAATAAAGAAACTTCACAGAACAAATGAATTGTGTAAAACAAATAGTTTACATTTCTACTCTAGTGTATGGAATATTTTAGCATCATATATACAAGCAATCTCTCAAATTACTAGTACAAAAATGGAAATAAATTATTTTAGGGCTGGGGAGATGGATCACCAGTGCTCACTTGCAAACCTGCTGGGCAGGGTTAATTTCCTATTACCCATGGACTCCAGATGCACAAAATTGACACATGTGTGTAGAGTTTGTTATAATGGCAAGAGGCTCTCCCCCCCATACCTCTCACTCTGTCCTTGCTAATAATGAGTATTGTTTTTAAAAAGGAATTGTTTAAGAGAAAAAAAAACTATATTCAGATTGGGAAATTAATAAAATTAAATGTTTCATAAATAGCAAACAAGAATTAGAAATAATTTGTATATATAAATATAATGATACAATGATATGACAACATTGAGTGGTAATTATCCAAAATTTGAAAAATATTTAGAAATATTAGAAGCTTTATGCTAATGCACATAATATTAAACTATGAAAGACCTAAAGAAATAATATGGGAACAGTGCTACAACATTATACTGGATATGAATTCTTAGTTGTAACCCAGAAAGTACGGCCAAAAAAGGGAAAAATGGAGAAATAGTATTGTTTCAAATAAGAATACTTCCCCTGTCCAAGTATTAAACAGGTCTGACCCTGCTTAGCTTCTGAGATCAGATATGATTGGGTATGTTCAGGGTGGTATGGCCATAGACTCAAACTAGAATACTTCTGTCCAGCAAGGGAAACACCTTAGAAATCTAATGGAAAACACTAAAATGGATAAAATATTTTCAAATAATTTATAAATTGTGATATCAATATCTAATATATATTAGGTTCAAAAACAATTCCATAATAACAAAGTAACCCTTCTTAAAAATAAGCTCAAAATATCAGAATAAATATGTTTATCTTGTAACACTTCAAATTAACTTTATGTCTTAATGTCATACTAAGTTAGAGATTATAATAGCATTTCAATGCATGCTTATTTTGGGTGATTCTCCTTATATGCCTCTCTTCCATCCCCCTAGTTCCTTCTCTATTCTACTCTATCATTCCTTTAACACTTTCATATCACATGTGTCCAATTATTTTCCCTCCACCTTCCCCTTCTCATGGACCCCTTTCTAGTTTGCTGACTTCAACTCAAACTTTTTTTCCCTTAATTTCATCATGAGATAACAAGTATGAGAGGTGATAAATACCTTAATTCATTTGATTTAGTTATTTAATTATATAATCATGATAAAATATCATCCCATTTCACAAATATAATCAATTATTATTTGTTAGTTAATAAGGAAGTACATTTTCATGTAGACGTGCTAAAATGTTGTGTTACAAATGAAGGGTCTTAGCTTGCAGATCAGTTGTAGAGCATCTGTTTTGCATGTATGAAGCCCTATGTTCACTTTTGATTATGAAAATGGAAAAAAAGTAAAATAAATATAACATAAGATGAATTGTTATATATTGATTTGTTTCCCATTTTATTTAGGCTTAGTAAATGGCAAATAAATTTGCATGCTTACAACATAATATTTTGATATACATATATGTAATGAAAGTCACCACAATAATAATATAATATAATAATTGATGACCATTTAGTCTGCTTATGTAATAGCTGTCAAGTTACATTCTTACTGATATTTTACAAGAATATACTTTTCTGGAATATTACAGATATTTTCTATGTCTTGCTTTTTTTAATTTTAATATTATATTTATTTGAGAGAGAGAGAGAGAGGCAGATATATATATAGAGAGAGAGAGAATGGGCTTACCTGGGCCTCTACCCACTAGAAACAAACTCTATATGCATGTGCCACCTTTTGCATCTGTTTTATTTGTATACTGGTGAATCAAACCTGGATCCTTAGGGTTTTCAGGCAAGAACCTTAACTGCTAAGCCATCTCTCCAGCACTCCTATGTTTTTCATAAAAATCCATTTTAGTAATTGGGAGGTGAGACTTCATAGTAGTATAAACATCTTTTTCTGTGCATTCATAATGTGCAGCTATGATTAAATTTGGCTAAGAAATATATGTGTTTTATCTAGAAAAGGATATTCATTTTGTCCTTTGGCTCCTTAAATCATGTCTTATCTTTGTAGGTAAACCGATACTGGCTCTTTATATATTTTGGAAGCTAAACCATAATCATGATGTGGAGTGCAAGTATTTTTTCACATTTCATAATCTGCCTTTTCATCTTGATGGTTGCTTCCTTTACTATGTAGAAGAATTTTAATATAATATCTCTCTTACTTATTTTTGGTTTTGTTACTTTTGCTGTAACTTCAAAAGAAATGTTCTCCAAGTTTGATATTACAAGTCCTACATTTAACTTTTCAATTCATTTTGAATTAATTTTGGTTAGTCATTTGAGAAAGAAACTTCATTACATTCTTTTGTACATGTTATCTAGTTTTCTCAAAATAACCTATTGAAAAGATTATCCTATTCTCATTTTGTATTCTTGGCACCATTTTCAAATATTATTTGACTGTCCATACATGGCTTTATTTCTTGGCTCTTCTGTTGTCCTTCAATTCCATTTCTATCTCAATAAAGAAACTATTTCAATTTCTATGCTGTTGTGATCCAATTTACAATCTGGAAGTATGGCACCTCCAGCTTTGTTTCTATTCAGGAGTGCTTTGATTATTTGTATGTTTTGTGATTTCCTATACACTTCAAAATTTTCATTTATTTTCCTGTGAAATTTTTCATTGAAATATTTATGAGGATCCCAATATACCTGCAGATTACTTGTGGAACATGAATAGCTTGCCAGTTTTGATTCTTGAGCCATGAACATTGATCAGATTAATGTTTATTTGTGTCTTCTTTTCTTTCATAAATGCCTGATGGTCTTCAGTGTTCACATCTGTATCAGTGCCCCATCTCGCAGCTGGGACAAAATACTGACTAAAATTTCATTTTTTTAATGTATTTACTTTTTGCTGTTAATAATCCTCACTCCCAGTAGATGGCCCCATGGACATGAGCCGTGGCAAAGGTGTAACGGCTGTCTGTGTAGATATTCACTTGTCTTATCTTTTCCCAATATCAGAGCCTTGGTTAGTGCTATCAGTTTAGCTTTCTGAAACCATATACCCAGAGGAAAGCCTTCAGCCCACAGAGTTTCTTCCAAAGTTACCAGAGCCGCCCTTGCATACCTGATTCTGTCCATGACAAAGCTGCTGCCATCAGAATACATCACCAGATCAGGGTCCAGCAGAGCCACATCTGTCAGATCCAGGCAGAGTCCTGGAAGGTAGAGGTGATCTCTAGGCAGTCATGCAGAGCAGTTGATGTCTCATCAGTTTCAGACAGTAGGGAGACTGGGTTCAAAGCCTTGTTTCAGTGATATGAGTGCTTGCTAAAGTGGTTATAATTCATTGTCTGGGTCATCAGAAAGGGGAGACTGTAAAAGCAGGAAGGAGCAGACCAGCAGCAAAGAGTTCTGCTGTCAGCATCCATCAGATTGTCTGGTCACCCTCCACGTGCCCATTCTTCCTGAGTGACCAACATATACAGAACAGGACATACAGCTCACCTCTCATCTGATAAAAGAACAGACCCCACAAGGAAGGAAAGAGCTTTTCTTCCCAGGTACCGATTCAGTTAACAAGGACACCCCCACCTGCTGTCAGGCCTGCCAACAGACAAATGCTTCCTCTGCTAATGTACCGCCAATGGGGGTGAGAGAACAGGGAACAGAGCCAGGTAGATATTGGAAAGTTAATTTCACAGAGGTAAAGCCAGGTCAATATGGATATAAATATTTACTTTTTTATGTTGATACCTATTCTAGATGAGTAGAAGCTATCCCTACCAAGTCTGAGACAGCCCAAACAGTAGTTAAAGAATTGTTAGAGACCTGGTCAAACATCCTCCTGTGCAGCCCTTGCCTTTAGGCACACATAAAGGAGGCCACCACCCAAAGTTGATCTTCCTGACAGATCAAGGAGAAGTTCCAGGAATCATTAACATAGGCCTTATTGCAAAATTCAGGTGTTTACTGTTACTTAAGGAATGGGATGACCCCTCTGTGCAAACGTACTATGACCTTCCTGTATCTCTTTGCTTCTAAATATCTTTATGATTACACAGCATTGAATGTTTCTTGCCTCGGTTCCACCTACATGATCTATGTAATCAATACCTAGTGACTTCTTGTAATAGCCCCCCGCCACCCTGTTTAACAGTAACTTTATGGGTTAACTCCCATCCTGCTTTGTCTATGAACATCATGTGGTTATTTCCAATAAAAGCTGATACTCTGAACAGTACAATGCTGCACCCCAAGACCCCGAACTCTGGGGTGTAGATCTGGTGTGCATCAGCTTTTTTCCTTTTTCTTTTCTTTCCTTTTTACCTAATAAAACTTTGCCTCACAAAAATAAAAAAAAAAAATTAAAACTGACTAAAGAAACATAAGGAGGAAGTTCAGGGTTACTGTTCTTGTGGGGAAGGCATTGTGCCAGTGCATGAAGCCTCTGGTCACACTTATTCAACAATCCCCAAGCAGAAAGGATGGGAAGTTTGTACTCAGCAAACCCCCTTTTTATGCAGTCCAGGAACCAAGGCCGTGAAATTATACCCCCCTTTTAAGGTTGGTCTTCCCACCTCAATAATCTCGTCAACAAAATCCCTCACAGACATGCCAGGGGGGTTCCACAGTGATTCTAAATTCTGTCAAGTTGACATCAAAGATTAACTATCAACGTCTTTCTTCTATTTGGTACAGTTTATTTCCAGATATTTTACATGCAATTGTAAATGAGACTTTAAATTTACTCTCAGTTAGTTGTTTGTTATTTTAACTGATTTTGCATGTCAATTTTACATTATGAACTTTATTCTTTTAGTTGAATCTTAAACTTTGAGGTTTACAAATATATAAAAAAAAAAACCTTCCTTTTTATTTTAAATTTAGTATTTTGAGCCAGGCTAGTCTGGCTCATTCTGTAGTCCAGGTTGGCCTCAAATTCACAGCATTCATAAGCCTCCTTATTGCTGGATTAAAGGTGTAAGTAACTATACACTGCATTATTTCTCCCTATTGTTTTCTCCTTTTTGATGTGACTGTGTGTATGCTTGTGTGTGTGTATGTTTCCTTGGCCTAACTTCTCTGGATAGAACTGCCTGAGCAACTGTACAAAAGTGAAAAGTCACTCTCGCTTTGTTATTGGTATCTAAACCAGTTACACTTTTCAGCTTTTAATTATTGAGCATAGCAATAATAGTGAATTTGACAATTATTATCGTTACTGTTGAGATAAATTTATTATAAATCAAATTTTCTCATTTTCATCACAAACTAATGTCGAACTTTATCGTGTATTTATTCCTATAAGTATTGAAATTATATATATTTTAATCTTCAATACTATAGAAATGGGAGTACAAAATTTATTAATTGCCACCAATTACAAATTGCATGTGGAGGGCTGGAGAGATGGCTTAGTGATTAAGGCACTTGCCTATGAAACCCAAGGACCTAGGTTCAATTCATCAGTACCCAAGTAAGTTAGATGAACATGGTGGCACATGCACTTGGAGTTTGTTTGCAGCCATTAGAGGCCCTGGTGCACCCATTCTCTCTATCTGCCTCTCTGTCTGTATCTCAAATAAATAAATAAAATACAGATTTTTTAAAATAAAAGCCATGCATCACCATACCCAGTGAGCAAAAATAAATGTGGTCATGTTGTATAATCTTTTTAATGTTTATTGAATTTAGTTTGCAGACTTTAGCAGATTTTTGTGTCTGTGTTCATCAGTAGTATTGGCCCACAATTTTCTTTTTGCTTAATGTCATTAAATGAGGACTGTAAGCCAAGCCTTGAAATGCCTTTGGAAGTGTACGAGAAGACCTGGCAGTGGGTTGTCCCTTAGTTTGCTTATACAACTCAGATTGTGAGCTGAATGTACAGAAGTTTGTTGGAATGCTCTATATTATCAGCTATATATGTCAGCATTTCTATTCCTTCATTATTCAGCCTTGATTTTTGTTTCTACAGATATGTTCTATTTATTTCAGGTTATAAAGTTTGGGCTCACAGTTCCTCATTTCTATCTTTTAGAACTATTTTAGTTGCACACTGTCAGCTGCATTCTCTCTCTCTCTCTCTCTCTCTCTCTCTCTCTTTTTTATTTATTTATTTATTTATTTTTAACATTTTGGTGGTTTGAATCAGATGTTCCCCATTAACTCATGTGTTTTGAATGCTTGGTCCCTAGCTGATGGCAGTTTTGGAGGTAGAGCCTTGATCTGTCAAGGCGTGTTTTTGAGCTTGGGCTTTGAGGTATTATCTTCATGTCCTCCTTGTTTGAATCCAACTCACTTTCCTGCTGCTGTTTGCTACTTACTCTGGCAAGGAGGTAATGTCCAGACTCGTCTTATGGTCTCTCCCCTGCCAAATAAATAACAAAATAAATAACATTCCTCCCATCAGCACCCTTTGGTCAGATGCTTTGTGTTTGCAAAGAGAAAGTAACTGCAACAACAATTTTATTTACTTGCATTTGTCTAGGCATTTTTGTTATTCTGGTTTAAGTTTGCTATCATTTTTTCCTTCTTTTTCAAAAGCCAATTGTTGACTTCATTGATTAATGTTTATAATCTTTGTTTTCATTAATTTCTCCTTTGTGTCTTATTTTACTACTTTCTGTGGACTTCAGGCTTATTTTTTCTTAGTTTTTGAAACATCTTTAAGATCATATGTGAAATTGTTTCATCTATTTGATATATATTTCTTAATATAGGCACTGATGTAAAGAAATAAATTTTACCATTTATTAAGGACTAAAACAAAATTGCATACTAATAAGAAGGATGTGCTTACTTGTTTGTACCTAAAGAATTACATTTTGGCTAAGTATTTGTTACTGCAGGATGTAAAGTATCTCTAATGTTATCAAGAGTTTATTGAGATTTTGTTTTTAGAATTGTTAATGCTGAAAATGTTACTTCACATTGATACATAATATGAAATGTCAGAACTATATTTAGGACCATTTCAAAAATTGTTGAAAATTATCTTTTAATTTTAAGACAAAATTTATTTAACAATTTTCAATGAAACTTAAGTCAGTAACTTAAAAATGTTTTGTAAATAGAACAATGTGAAAAATGCAATATAAGGATATACTAAGTTGATAATCACATGCTTATGAATGGCAATAAAAACCTGATAAAATATTTATTTTCAGAGACCTGTGTTTTCACAGTGGGTAAGAAGCAAGCATGTTTGGAGGCTATGCACATGGGGTGTAAGGCTGTGAGAAATGAGGACTACCGAAATCTATCACCAAGACAAGAATAAATAGCTGACTTCCTGGCAGAAGATGAACCACCCCTAACACATTATCCAGGGCCCAGGAGAAATCACAGAGGAATTGGGGAGATGAGCAAGAGTGCTGCTTCTTCCATAGTAAGACTGACAACCTGCCCTGGGCTGATGGAAAGAGACACTGAGGATACTCAAAATATATCCAAGCAGAAATCTAGAAACTGCTGAGAGCTCATCACTTAAATTGACTTAAATACACACACCACAGCTAAGGAAATTTTGTGAAAGAAGGGGCAGAAAGATTATAGGAGCCATGTGGCTGGGAAGGACTATCCAGAGGCATTATCTCCCCTCCCAAATGACTGTCTGCCTCTCTCAGTACTCAAAATGCACAAGTCCATGGTGAATACCAGTAATTCCACTGAGAATATTCCTCAGTGAACTAAGGACAGGGAAGGATGAAACGATGGTACCAACACATGATGTGTCCATATAAAGTTCCTACTTACAAAATAAATCTTTACTTTCAATAATTAGGTCATTATGTTTCTATAGGAGCAGAAACATTATATATTCTGTAAAAACAGTGTAATTCAAAACACATAGTAGTCTTGAACTTGAAGCAAAGTGAGTCAGGCAGTATCAGTTGCTTTGCATAGCATGGCAACATGTGGGACACATCCAGGAACCGTTCAACTAGGGATTCCTCCCAGTTATCTGACCTAAGCTAGAACACTCATCCTATGGAACTTCTCAAGTGTGAAGTGCAGACCACAACCATGTAAGATTCTTAGTAGAGCCTGTAATAATGCCTGGGAAGAAGTGCAGGAAAAGACCCCACTCAATAAGAGCATAAAAAATAGCCAGTGATCAAACCTAGGTGGGAATAAATTAAGCCAACTTCTTTTAAAATAATTTTTAAAAAATTGTATTTATTTATTTCAAGCAGGGAGAGAGAGAGAGAGAAGACAGGTAGGCAGAGAGAGAATGGGCATGCCAGGGTCTCTAGCCACTGAAAATGAACTCTAGATGCATGTGCCCCTCGGGCATCTGGTTTACGTGGGTCCTGGAGAGTTGAACTGGGATCTTTTGGCTTTGCAGGCACATGCCTTAACTGCTAAGCAATTTCTCCAGCCCTAAGCAAGCTTCTTAACTATGTATCATGATGTGACATGAGATTACACAGCTGAATGTGGTGGTCAAAACTTTTGGCAATATTAAAAGATTTATGAATGTGTAATAAGCAAAAGTTAACCCAATGTCAAATGCATAATATATGTGAGGTCCTCTGTGAGTTGATTGCCTGTGCTACATCATGCTACCTCACCACAGTCATGGCTTATAACATCACTATAGACCATAAGCAAACCCATCAGCTGGCCAAAGACTGACAGTTCCCAAAATGTGAGGATAAATAAACCTTTCCTTTTTGATGATAAAAGCAAGAATTTGCTCTAGACATATAAGGCTGAATAATGAAATGATTTGATCATTCCTGGGGTTCTTGAGAGATCAGCTGGAAATGGCATTGTACCAGTAAAGCTTGCTTTCAAGAGAAATGGGCTTTCTTTGTTGTATTATGTTAGGAATCAGCATCTAGTGAAGCTGCGAGATCAGAGCATGTATGGCACAAGGCAGGTCTGGCCCTAGCCAGACCTCATGCTAAAAGAAACCAGGTCACACCCCTTGTGTTTTCTCACTAGGATGGCAGGTAGTCAATGAAGGGTAAGACTCCATGAGATGGGGCAACCTAAGACAGGCACCATTGCATGTGATGATCCCTTGGGGCCTGGGATCAACAATGGCTTGGCAAAGAACCATGCCTCCCAGGGTTGCCAATAATAAAAACAAAAAGGAGGATATGTACGACACAATGCAGGTCTGGCCCTAGCCAGACCACATGTCAGAAGAAACCAGGAAGTGGCTTCTGTGAACATGGCATCCTGCGCAGGCCTAGCGTGACAACAGCTACAGTCCCATGCTTGCGAGAAACCTGCTATGAGATGATCTGTCTAGAGACAGGCTGCCATTGGTCACAAAAAAGGGACCACCCCATACAATGATTGGCCAGCCTAACCCCTTAAAACCCCCTACACTTCTTTGAATAAATGAGTTTGCAGCAGCTCGCCCTCCACCTGCTTCCACCTAGCTCCTGGAGTCTGTATCGTGACTCTGCTCCTCTCACCCCCTACTCAGCAGAGTCCCTGCCATCCCTCCTGGGCTGGCCCTAGGAGGGACCCCAACATCAGCAAGTGGTTCACCTTATCAGGTTGTTACCACCACCATGAGTACAAACCATCATGATCTGCACATTGTTCACTGTGGGCTGCATAATTTGTTTATAGCTAGCTGTACATAGTTTACCCCAATATTAAGCCTTATATCTCCATAAAGTAAGAAAAGAATGTGATTCCTGAGAAATGTTTCAAAATCCTAAGAAAAGTAGATATCAGTCAATATGTATCTGCCCAAAAGAAAATGTGAGACCTAGGTAAATCTGTGTATAAAGTGCTCTTCCAACTTGGAAAATGAGGAGATGATGTGGGAAAAGGGAAAATATTTCTCTTTCTTAGTCAATTTTTTTTCCTGATCAGTGATCCATGTGGATGTCAGCTTTATTTCCAAGTTTGGGGATTTTCACTGATGTTCCTGTCCATAAATTACAGCCAGTGAAACTTTCTGTGCAGTGTGTTGATTTCTGGAACCTCTTTTGCCATCTTTCTGTGGTCTCATCCAGATAGAACTACTGTAGGGTAAGTTTTGCAAGTATTTTCACAGTTTTCTGTGAAATCTTTTTGAAGTGAAGTAAGAATGATAATTAAAAGCCTGGCATAGTAGCATTCAGGAGGCAGAGGTAGGAGGATTGCTGTAAGTTTGAGGCCACCCTGAGACTACATAGTGAATTCCAGTTCAACCTGAGCTAGAGTGAAACTCTTCTTAAAAAAAAAAAATACAAAACAAAACAAAACAAAATGCTTAAAGCTAGAATGGGGATTTAAGGAAATAGAAAGGGAGGGGGGACTTAATAGGATGGTATTGTATATATGTAAGTAGAAGAACAGATTAATGAGGGTGAAAAGATCTAAGAGTTCAGGGGAAGAGATTGAGTAAAGGAAAGGTACAGGGAGGGCTAATCAAAATCTAAGAGAATAAAAATAAGTCATATGGAAACCTACTTTTCTGGACAATGAAACACTCAGAAGCAATAGGATGTTACTTGAAAAATTTCAGTGCCAGGGATGGGATAACTTCCAGTGAGTTGTTGGTTTAAGAGGTCACAGATACCCACAAAACATTATAGGCCATTGCGGAGGCCCTTTGTTTTCCCACCAGGAATAGATGGTACAACCTTATTGCTGAAGAATCCACATACTTGGGCTGCAAGGTCACTGAGAAATCCTACTGGAACTAAGTTGAAAGCCTCCTCCATGTATACCAGCTGACAGAAATCTGGAAAAAGCTAGGCTGCATGCAATTCAATGGGAGAGAGAGCAAACACCAGTGAAGATACTCAAAAGTGGACACTGCAAGCTTTAAATTTGGCCAGCCAGGCCAAATGAACCAATGGGTGCAATAGTGGTATGTCTGTTATGAGGGAAAGCAACTACTCTCTAATTGGACTGGAGACCCACCCCATGGGCCTGAAACTGAATACATCCCTGAAACTGAAAACCTACAACAGGGGTAGTCATAAGTCCTAGGGCAGTAATGTCTGCTGGTATCTGGCTAAATGTATATACTATGCTCACCAAACTGCCCATAAGCACTTCTCTTAATGTTCATACCCATATATTAATGTACTCTCACTTTTGCTTAGAGAAGCTTCTCTTTTCAGATGGTGGTGACCTTGGGGTGACTCAGAAGGCACTATTGTGCTGAGAAGAAGGGACAGAGGAGTGCTCATCACTGAAACATCTCTAACACACCTTCTAAGGCTCAGGGTCCATTGTGGAAGAGGTGGCAGAAAGAATGTAAGAACTAAAGGCAGGATAGGACTCTTGACAATGTGCTCTTCCAGATTCAAAATGGTCTGGATATCCATGACCTTGTAGTGCCTGAAACAACCCACACAAGACCATCATAATAGAAGGAAAAGATGATGACATCAAAATTAAAAGAGAGACTGATTGAGAGGGGGAGGGTATATGATGGAGATTGGAGTTTCAAAGGGGAAAGGGGGGTAGGGAGGGAAGTACCATGGGATATTGTCTACAATTAAGCAAGTTGTGAATAAGAAATAAAAAAGAAGAAAATAAGTAAATAAATAAAAAGTAACAAATTTCCCTCCAGAAGAAAAATAAAGAAAATGATCAATAAAATAAAATAACATTATTCTAGTACACAAAGATTGTTTTTAGAATGTATTGATTCAGTAAACACCAAATAGATAATATGAAATTGGTAAATAATATGAAAAGGCATTTTCAATAAGGACTATAGTAAATGCTCACATAAAAATGTCAAATTTATTGGTAATCATGTAAATAAAACTTTTCATCCAAATTAGCTAACATTATATATCCATTTGACTGGTCAAAACTTTATTCTGATAATGGTAAATATTAATAAACACATGGGTTGGTTGTTACATATTAGTGACAATGTTAAATTGCAACCATGACATAAAAACATGATCCCCTAAGCTGTGACCCCAGTGACTCAATGTCCACATAGACAATAAAAGTGCCCTTTCCAGGTAAACCCTCATGGACATATGAAAAGTGCTTATGGCAACAGTGAGTACAAATATTTCATTTATAATGAACAAATACTCTATGCTGATAAAAATTGCTGTCTTCCAATATATAACAATATGAATATTTATTATATTATAAAAACAAAATGCACAAGGCAAAATTGCAACCCCACCAAAAAGAAGAGATACAAATAGGAACGAGTTCAGTTAAAAGAATGAGCACAGTGAAAGTTACAGAAGGCAAGAGAAATCAGAGTGAGGGGATTATGATAAAAACATTTTATGTAGATAGAAGAAAATAGTCAATAAATAAGTTTTTTAAAAGTACAAAACAAAGCCACTACATAAATTATGATACCATTTGTACACAAATAAGGTGAACTAAATGATTCCCCATCAAGTGATATGATGACAGATAATTCTATAATATGCTACAGAAAAGTTATACATTAGGAAGCATAAAAGTCAGTGTGTGCCTTTAATCTCTTAGTTAGGAAGTAGAATTGGGAGTGAAAACAAGGTCAATTTTATTCATTGTGTTGTTTTAGATCTGAAGATTCTTTCATGTGTTTGCTTTCTGTCTCTCATTATATTATAAAATATATACATTATAGTAATTTAAATTTTAACAGCTATCATTCATGTCATGGGAGCCTTCATGCATACTGGAAAGAGTAAGACAACTAGTTAAAAACTCATTAGATGGAGTAAAAAGTGATTAGATGTAACAAATGTAGGAAAGATGGGACAATCACAGCTAATGAAAGCTGTTAATTTTAGCCTGAGTATGTTTTAGACAGTAGAGGGACATTGCATTTGGTCTTTAATCCTACATTTTATTTGCAACTTGAAAATGGGCATGACAACTGCAGGTGCTCCTGAAACATTGAGGAGTACTTTGTATTGTAGGCATGTAGCACTTAGTACACCACACTTAGTACACCTCATGCTGTATTTTTTAAAGGCAGAATTAGTGATTTCACTTTCATAGTATTTGCAAGATATGACAGTATTTTCTGCTGTAAAAGTACAAATTCATTAATGATTAACAGGTACATATATAAATGCAAACCATGTTTACTCATAGTAATATTTTGTGTTTCAGTGTATGTATAAACATGAAAATGTCAAATTCAAATCTTTAGGCTCAGTGCCAACAGGTGTCTTCAAGGCAATTCCATTCTCAAATAAATTTGTTGAAGTGTATTTTTTTGTACTTGCTTTCAGCTTGCTCACGGTGACTTTTAAAGTCAATAAAAGAAAGTGATTAATCTTCAAAATTGTGAGCATTAAAACATATACATATTAGTTCTACTTCAGTGGTGAGGTTTTGGGAGCCTTGTGTCTCTGGATATCTGGCTTAGTAGAAGTTGGATGTTTCTCTCCTTCAGCCTTTTTCTGGTGTCGTGTTCACCAAGAAAGCTATACTCTTGCCCTTTCCGCACATTACTCTATGGTCTCAGCTGGGGCCCTGGTGAGGTGTGATAGGCTGATCCTTCAGATTTGTCATCCATCTGAAAAAGAAGCAAATTCTCCAATGGAGAGAGAAGTTAGTACTAGATAGATGGAATGGCCATAGTTATTCTATAATGAATTTTATATGCATATGCCCTCTTCTAGCCCACATTTTGTGGGACTTGATCTTGGAGACTGGGCTCAATTTTTGTACATCCCAACATGGCTCAGGGAAACTCAGGGAAGAGTGGGCAGAAAGAGTGTTAAGGCCACAAGTTGGGAAATTATGCACAGAGACTTAACCTATCCCCCATAATTTTTGACTACCCCCACAGTGCAAGACCCACGTCCCTCATTGATGAGGATCCATTCGGAGGGGGGAGGACAGGGAGGAGGATAATGGAGTAACCAATATGATTGTAAAATTAGAATAATATAAACAAAATAATAAATTATTAGAAAGAACATATACATAGATAATTTCAATATATAATTATTTTCACAAAATTGTTTATCTGTAACTTACATTGATGAACATGGTTATTAATTTCTGATCAGTTCCAAAAGGTGTAAAGTTGGCTACAAACTTCCTTCTGCAGCAAAAATAATGTTTCCCAGTCATTCCCCATGAATGACTGGACAATGTTTGCTTTACCATTGACCATTCAAATTATTACCACACACATGTATTGTTATATATATTATGCATCAATTAATATGAGGAACTAAAAGTTTAATCTAGTCCTAAAAGTAACATTTTGAAAGAAATTACTTTCAAGACTCTGAATGCCTTTTATTAATGCTAATTTTGCTTCATTTAAAAATACAGTTTTATGTAGAATAGAATTACCTGGAGTGGAGAGATGGCTTAGGGCTTAAGGCACTTGACTGTGAAGCCTAAGAACTCAGATTTGATTCCCCAGTACCCACATGATCCAGATGCACATTGTGGCACATGCATCACATGTCAGAGTTGGACCCTAGGATCCATTCACAGTGACATCTCCTCTAGCCAGGGGGACAGAAATTCAAGTGATGGCTTTAATAAAATATTTGAGAACTGGAAAGATGGCTTAGTGGATAAAATGAATGCCTGAAAAGCTAAATGACCCAGGTTCAATTCCCCAGTACCCATGTAAAGACAGATACCCAAAGAGGTACATGTGTCTGGAGTTCATTTGCAGTCACTAAAGGCCCTGAAGCACCCACACTCTCTTTCTCTCTGTCTGTTTCAAATAAATAAAATATAAAGACAAAACATTTCAGTGTATTCAGGGACAAAAATTCAAACTACAATGATAAAAAATGCATTCATTATAATTGTAAAACTTAGTTGTTCAGTATAACCCCAGAAGTGTTTAATAATCACCACTGTTAAATGTTAGAAAGTACTCTTTGCCGGGGATTTTTTCCCTCCACCACCGGCAGGTAGAGCAGAAGAGAGAGAGAACCGGGCCAGCCACTTCTCTTGAGGCTGAGCGAGAAGGCGGGTGTCAGCGACTCAAACCCCTTTCCCCCCCTAAAACACTGGGGAGAAAAACCACATTGAGCCGGGAGAAACGTCTAAGGCGGAAATCTCTCCGTTTATTGTCAGGGGAGGTATTTATATATTTTGAGGAAGGGGGCGGGAAGAGGGGATGAGAGAAAGGTATAAGGGCCAATAGTATTTCATCACGTCAGCAGTAGCTGGGCGGAGGCAGTTTCGGCTTAGGCCTTGCTGAGAATTAGGCCAAAGACAGGTCGCCAAACTCAGGAAGTTCCACTAGGCCTCACACCCGGGCCTCATAGGGCCCAACACTCTTCACCCAAAGAAACTTGTCAGTAATTTATGTTAGTCAACCTCTCCTTTTTCCAACCAAAGAACTCTACTAATCTACTTTCTTTCTCCATGGATTTGCCTCTTCTTGACATTCCATTAAATTATGCCATAATACATATAGTTAGTTATGCCTGCCTTCTTTCTCACTTCTTTTGTAGTGTATGGTCTTAAGTAGATTTTCCAATAATACTATCATATATATATATATATATATATATATATATATATATATATATATATATATATATATATATGTATATATGATGTTTCTATTCTAACAAGAGTGTTTATTTTATAATGGTAAAGGCTACAGAGAACTCATAAACTCCAGAGAGAACCCAAAAGATGATCTTATTTTGTTAGTTCTAAATATCAATGAAGACCCTATTAATATCTACTGTGTCTTTTATCATTTTTAACTTGTACATTCCCAATCCTTTCAACTGAAGCCCTTCTTTCCAACTAGTTCCTCTTCTATTTTGATATCTTTCCCCCTCCTTTACCATCCATGACAAAATGTTGATTAGCTTAATATGTCGCAGGTCTTATGGAGGTAAGGACAGCCACTGTAAGCTCCTAAATTAAAAACTAAAAGTATTATATAAAAGAAGGAAACCTACTGTTAGCTAACAGTTAAAAAAGCCTTCCAGCCATGGTTATGCAATCAATCTAAATTTTACTCATTGTGTTAAAAAAAAGAGTATGAAAGTAAGACAGAGATGAATGGGGAAGAATAAAGGTGTGAATGAGAGGAGGGAAAGAGAGAGTAATTGGGAATAATAAGATCAAAATATATTATATACATGTATTTCAAAGTTAAATATAGAAAATGAATTAAAAAATTAAAAATACCCTGTAAGGGTTGAAAACCCAACTTAACTCTAAAACCATGGGCTCTGGCTGGTAAATCTCAGGGCCTGAATTAGATCCCCCCCCCCCGCCAACAGTTATCTGTCAGCCAAAAGGACCCATGAGATCCCCTAAATAAGTCTGGTCATTGCCCAAATACTTGGTAACATGTCATAGCTAAAATATCCTATTACTGAAGACACCACAGGTTGCAGCCACAGGACCTCCAGAGACCACATTGAAATTGAGAGGTAAAGAGTAACCTCCGGGCTTGCCCTTATATTGTTGGATAGTGCTTTGTGACCTGCTGGAGGACAATGGTCACCAACAGTGTGAATAAGCAGGGGACCCTGCATGTACACAATCAACCAACCAGGCAAGAAGTACAGGCTTGTGCAATCATGGCACACAGTCTTTGTCAGTATCGAACTGTTCTTTAATGGAATCTCAGGCCCACTCAGAGCATTTTTATCACTGGAAACCAAGTCAGAATCCCATGGACAGGAAACTCATATACTTGAGAAATAAGCTCCCAAATGCTCTCTGGATAACACCAAAACCTCTCAAATAGCTATGCATATTTCCTTTAATCCAAGCTACTCTCATTCTTGTTTGGAGAATATTTTATTTTACAAATGGCTGAAAAAGCACATGAGATTCAACATCCATCAATAAATATGACAAGAAAAGATAGCTGACTCACTACCATGAGATGTGCCACCTCTACCACATTTGCCCATAGCTGAGGAGAAATTGCAGAGAATGTGCCATCATAAATACTTCTTTCGCTGCCAACCTGACACCCAGCTTCAGGGTGATGATGTAAGACACTGTGGTCAATAAAAATCCATCAAAGTTGATATCCAGAAGCTACGGAGAAGTAAACAACACATAAGACTGCTAATACTCCTACCATCGCTCAGGGAACATTGCAGAAGAGGAGGCAGAAATATTGTAAGAGCCACAGAGTGGATAGCAATACCGTGAGGTATGGTCTCTCCTCTTCCACAGAGACTGATTGAGGCCTTTATGACCCTACATTGAATACCAATAACACAACTGAGGAGGGCCCCCAGGGAAACAGGAATGGGGTGAGGGGATAAAAGAGTATTACATTTTACTGCCCAGACAGAAATTGGCCTCGATATCCATGTTCTTGCAGTGCCTAGCAATACCTTTGCAAGACCCTCAAAATAGAAGAGAAAGATGATGTCATCAAATTAGGAGAAAGACTAATGGAGAAAGGGAGGGGATATGATGGAGACCAGAGTTCTAAAGTGGAATGGGGGAGGGGAGGGAAATATCAGGTGGGTTTTTTTTTTGGTATGTAAGATTAAAAGTCAATAAAAATCTTTAAAAAAATACAATAATAAAAATATCTCCTCTATGAAATAAAGACTTAACAAAAAATTTGTACATTAATTTCTGTTTAATAAAATCATATATATGTATCCAATAACATGTTATGTTTCAATTACTTTGCTTTTCTGCTCTACTATGACTATTGGATGTATTTTTACTAATCTTAAAATATAAATGGATTTCCTAGTCATTGTATATGAAAAAGATTTAGGCAGGATTCCCAGTAAAAATATCTCACTTGTGTATATTACCTGTCTTAGTTATTGTCAATGCACTTTCATTCTAATTTTACAGATGGAACAATTTGACAAATCTCATGATTTTTTTCCAATATAACTCAGGATAGACCATTCATAGCTGTATCTTCTCCACCCTGGATTATCGTAAAATTATCCTAAATGACTTCGTTCTCAATTGTCTTCTAAATAAGCTCCTAGACTATTCACATTACAATGTAGAGAATGTCTTGGTTTTTTTTTTTTAATTGTTATGTATCTATATAATGTGCATTGAGCCATGATGGTAACATCACTTGCCTTATTCCTGCCCCCTCCTTGGGGATTGTGGGTCTTGCATTGTGGGGATAGACATCAGTTATGGGGATGAGAAAATGTCTCTGTGCATAATGACCCAACTTATGGCTCTAACAATCTTTCTACCCCACTCTTCCCTGGATTTCCCTAAGGCATGTTGGATTCATTTTAGGTCTATTTCAGTGAGGAGATCATGGGAGTCTCTGTGTCACTGGATCTCTGGTTTGGTAGGGGTTGAGTGTTCTCTGTGTCTATTTCCTTCACCCCTGTGATGATACTAGGTTCCCTGAGAAAGCATCACTCTTGCTCATTTCCCCAATTATTCTATGGGTTCAGCTGGTCCCTGGTGAGGTGCAATGACTGATTCTCTCCTCAGGTTCTATGTCCATCTAAAAGAGAAGCAAATTCTCCAATGGGGTGTGAGGTCAGTGCAAGATACATACATAACCATTATTGTTTTAGAGTGAATTTAATGGGTGTTGGCAATCTTGTATCCCACTATTGGTGGGAGCTTTATATTGGAGAGCAAACTCATTTTTGGATATGGTTCTGATTTGTTTTCCAGTTCCAGGTATGGAACTGAGCAGATCCCTTAGCCAAATCAAGAGGAGTTTGTAACCGACCATGGTTCTGTGCCACTATTGCATTTGTGTGAGCATCACGTCAGGTTGATTGCTGCTGGGTAGTTTATACCATGAGTTGCTTAGAAAGATGTTGGTCATTTTTCTCCAGTCAATCCTGTTGTACCTTCTGGAACTAGACAAGCTAACTGTCTGGGGAATGACTCTTCCAGATTCCACCCAGGTCACTCCATGTTCCATCCCAACAGCATATGGTGTCTTCAGGATTAGGGTCTTACCATTAACCTTTGTTGGGTCATTAAGTACTCTGACAGAAATCTGTCTTCTTTTGGGAAACCTTGTTGGTCTCACTGGTCAACAGCTCATTGTGGATGTTGACCACATGCGGGTACCGGGAGTTACAGGTCAATGCCACAGGAAAAGAAGGAAGAAAAATATAGGTAGTATGAAAGAGAAAGAGAGAGAGAAGAGTAAGAAGTGGGGCTGAGAGGAACAGGAGAAGGTTGATGTTAGTCTTCATCCTACCTTCTTCAGGGCCCTGTGATTCAGGTGATCTCTCTAAGCACCAGATGAAGGTTTAGCCTTTTAGTATGTCTTTCAGGACATAGGATTTTGTGGTACCATTTCCAGTTGGGCCCAGTTTTTTTGTCCCCCCACACACCCTTACCCTTTCTTCCCTCCCTATCATCCCTATTGTCCGGTCCTACAAATGTTTATTATGTGTGTTACCATCTCAGGCAAATTCAGGTTAGGAGCCACAGATGAGTGAGGTCATGTGACACTTATCTTTCTGTGATTGTGTGAGTTCGCTGAGAATGATCTGTTCCAAGTTAGACCATTTTTCTTCAAATTGCATTGTGCCATTTTTTTTCTTACTGCTATGTAGAATTCCATTGTATAGATATACCACATTGTAGTTATCCATTCATCTAATGATTGACATCTAGGTTGATTCCAGCCCTTAGCTATTATGAACTGAGCAGCTATAAATATGGTTGAGCAAGTATCTCTGAACTGAGGCTTGGAGCCCAGTAAGGGAATAACTGGGTCTGTTGGTACCTCTATAGTCATCCTTTTTAGGAGTCTCCATCTTGTTTTCCATAGTGTTTGTACCAGCTTACATTCCCACCAACAGTGAATGAGGGTTCCTATTTCTCCACAACCTCACCAGCATTTGTTGTCATTAGATTTTTAATGTTTGCTATCCTTACTGGGGTAAGATGGAATCTCATAGTTGTTTTAATTTGCATTTCCCTGATGATGAGGGATATTGAAAATTTTCTTAAGTTGTGTTTGCCATTTGTATTTCTTCCTCTGAGAACTCCCTGTGCAGTTCTCTGCCCCATTTTTGTGAGTTGGTTGTTTGAGTTTTTATTGTTTAGGTTTTTGACTTCTTTGTAGACTTTGATATTAAGCCTCTGCCCAAGGTATAACCAGCAAAATTTTTCTCCCATTATATGGGTAATCTCTTGGCTCTGCACATTGTATGCTTGTCTGTGAAAAAGCTTTTCAGCCTCATGAGATCTCCATGGCTGAGTGATTGCTTAATTTCCTGAGCTACTGAGGTTTTGTTCAGGAATTCTTTTCCAACTCCTCTATCATGGAAAGTTCCTCCTACTTTTTCTTCCAGTACTAGCAGAATATTTGTTCTGATATTGAAGTCTTTGATCCATTTGGACTTAATTTTTGTGCATTGTTAAATGTGTAGATAAAGTTTCATTTTCCTGCATATGGTTTTCCAGTTTGTCTAGCACCATTTGTCTTTGTTCCAGTCTACACTATTTGGGCCTTTGTCAAATATCAAGTAGCTGTAGTTACTTGATCCAAAGTCTGGGTCATTGATTGTGTTCCATTGGTCTATCATCCTGTTTTTTATGCCAGTACCATGTTGTTTTTATTACAATGGCTTTGTAGTATAGCTTTAGTTCAGGTATGGTGATGCTTCCAGAGGTGTTTCTTTTGCTGAGGATCTGCTTGGATATACGAGGCCTTCTGCCATTCCATATGAATTTTGAGATTTTTTTTTTTTGCTCTCTCTCTATTAAGAAAGATGTTGGGATGTTTATTGGTATTGCAATAAATCTATATATTACTTTTGGTAAGATCGCCCTTGTCACAATGTTAATTTTGCCTATCCAGGAGCATGGGAGTTCTTTCCATTTTCTCAAGTCCCCCTCAATTTCTTTCTTGAGTGGTTTTATGTTTTCATTGTAAAGGTCTTTCATCTCCTTGGTTAATGTTATTCCAAGGTATTTTTTTTTTTGATGTCATTAAAAATGGGACAATGTCACTTATTTCTTTCTCTGTATTTTGTCTTTTGCATATAGAAAGGCTACTGATTTGGGGGCATTGATTTTTTATCCTGCTACTTTATTAAAGGAGTTAACCACCTTTAAGAGTTTTAGGATGGAGGATCTTGGGTCACTTATGTACAGAACCATGTCATCTGCAAATAAGGATAACTTCACTTATTCCTTTCCGGTTTGCATCCCTTTTATTTCTTTTTCCTGTCTTATTGCTTGAGCTAGTACCTACAGTACTATGTTGAAAAGCAGAGGTGAGAGTGGACACTCCTATGTTGTTCCTGATCTCAGTGAGAATTCCTTTAATCTCTCTCCATTAAGTATTATTTGGGCTTTAGGATTTTTATATATAGCCTTTGTTATTTTGAGATATAGACCATCCATGCCTATTCTCCTCAATATTTTGATCATGAAGTGATGTTGTGTTTTTTCAAAAGCCTTTTTGCATCTATCGAAATAATCATGTGGTTTTTGTGTTCAAGCTTATTTCTGTGGTGTATTACATTGACAGATTTCCGTATGTTGAACCGTCCCTGCGTGCCTGGAATGAAACCTACTTGGTCCAGGTGGATAATGTTTTTGATGTGCTGTTGAATTTGATTTGCAAAGATTTTGTTCAGGATCTTTGCATCTAAGTTCACCAGGGAAATAGGCCTGTAGTTTTCTTTTCTTGTGACATCTCTGCCTGGTTTTAGTATTAGGGCGATACTAGCTTCATAGAATAAGTTAGGGAGCTTTCCCTGTTCTCCAATTTTGTGGCACAATTTGAGAAAGATTGGTTTCAGTTCTTCCATGAAGGTTTGATAGAATTCTGCTGAGAAGCCATCTGGTACTGGACTCTTCTTTATAGGTAGATTTTGATTACCCTTTCAATCTCGATGGTTGTGATGGGTTTGTTCAGGAAATTAATCTGCTCTGAGTTTAACTTTGGTAGGTGGTATGTGTCCAGGAATTCATCCATTTCCACCATATTATCCATTTTGTGGAGCCGAGGTTTTTGAAGTAAGTCCTGATGATTCTCCAAATTTTACTATGTCTGTTGTGATCTCTCCTTTTTCAGTTCTAATTTTGTTAATTTGAGTTGTTTCTTTTTTCTGCTTGATCAAATTCACTAGGGGTTCACCAATTTTGTTTATTTTTTTCAAAGAACCAGCTCTTTGTTTCATCAATTTTTAAAATTGTTTTCAGATCATTTAATTGTCTTTGTAACCCTTCCTGGTTCTTTTATATTAGGTCTAACCTAGCAAGGATAACATTCATACAATTGTTGGCTCTTTGTTGGGTTTCTGAAAGTTGTGCTATTTGCTTGGTCAGGGTTGCATAGCTTGTCTCTTCATTTTGGGGTTCTGATCCTATTGTCTCTTCTGTGATTTTATTATAGAAATCCATTGTGGGACTGGACAGTCTAGCTGGATTTACTTGTATCTGGTTTTTCATCCTATTCCTTTTTCACTGTGAAACCCAACAAAGAGCCAACAATTGTATGTATCATGGCCTACTGCCCTGGGTCCCTGATGTGCCTTGGGAGGGGAATGGCAGCACCTGACTGGTGATGGGGCTCAGGAAGGCTAGGGAGAGAACTGATCTCTGATGGCATGCAGGGCTCTGGCCAGCAAAGGTGGCACCTGACTGGGGATGGGGCTCAGGCTGGCTAGGTAGGGACCTGGCCTGTGATAGCACATGGGGCTCTGGCCAGCAAGGGTAGCACCTGACTGGTGATGGGGCTCAGGCCAGCTGGGGGAGGGGTACCTGACAGTGGTGGTACCTGTCTGAGAGAGTGGGAATCAGTGGATTCCCTATTTTTGTCATCCTCCCCTCCCTCTGGAAGCATGCTAAAGCCATCGAACCCTTAAAAAATCCCTTGAACCTTAAGAGACTTGGCTTTACATCCCTGTGAAGTGAGGCGCGAATAGGCGATGCCATCTTGACTGGAACCCCTCTCTCTTTTATTTATTTTGTAAGTGAAAATATGTCACTGTGTCAAACTCCACTTTCTCTATCATACTTTCAGCAAAATTGAAAGATTTTATAATGACCTGAATGGCTTACATTGCTGGCTCTGGTAGTTCTCTGATGCTTTGGAGTGCACATTCTTTCACTCTAGTTAAACTTGCTCACTTTTTATTTCCTTAAATAAACAAGTCAGTTCCCATATTGTGATATCGCTTGTCTTTTTGACTCACATATTCTATACCCCACTAACCAATAGCTAATTAACCAAGTCACTTTCCTCAAACCCCCAAGTTCTACTCAACAATGGCCATATTATGTATGACACATGTCAGGAACAGGCGGCTCAAGGAGAAGTCACAGAGCAAGTGAGCCCAGCGGAAGAAGGCACACAGAGCAGCCATCTGAAGATACCAGTTGCAATGCAGAGCAGAGGGAGCTGTTTATTCCAGCTATGTGGTACTTATATAGGGACTGTGTGCACAGGTGTACTCCATACAATGACTTCATCAGCATAAGGAGTGCTGATTCATGCTTATATAAGAAGCAGTGGCCATTTTGTATGCTACACCAGAAGTTAAGCCTGTTATCATATTAGGTATGTGCCTCCACATTCCACCCTTTACATTTGGAGGACAGAGCAAGTATACACACTTTTCACCCAGAGAGCAGAGCCTTGCACATACAAACTACAACAGCAATATAATGACCATCAACCTACTCTTAACATACCTACAACTAAGCTGTGCGGGTTGGCACACACCTTTAATCCCAGCACTTGGGAGGCAGAGGTAGGAGTATCGCTTTGAGTTCAGGGCCAGACTGAAACTACATAGTGAATTCCAGGTCAGCCTTGGCTAAAGTGAGACCCTACTTCAAAATAATAATAAAAAAGATACCTACAACTAAAGCTAAACTTATGAGGGCTCATCACAAGGTAGATCCAAAGATGTTCACCAAAGGGTAAAGGGTGTCTTCAATGAGTTTCTTAATTGAATTGACCTCTATATCTCTTTCTTATAGTGCTAGTACAATATTCTGGCCATGATTCTGGCATATATACACAGCATTCCACAGGTTAGAGGGCAGTGGTGAGTAAAGGTCATCTGATTCTTTTATTCCATCTTCCTCCTCTGGGTAGTATCATCAAACAGTGCACCAAATATGTTCATAGGGCCACATGTTAGGCAAGGGCTCTGCTTGTAATTCTATGGCTATTGAGCCTGCCCTCAGAACAAATATACCCATCAGATAAAATCAACAGGTGGTATAAGCAGTTCATAGGAGGTTTTGATGCAGATATTGTATCATAACATCCAAATTATGTGGCCAGGATGACAGAGTGGTTAGGTTTTGGCCAGGTATTTATGGATGTCTTCAAGTACACCATCCTGTTCACTTAGAAGGGCAGTAATACCATTCAATTTTACCACCTATTTAAATATAACCTGGGGAAGAAGTCAGTGGGTTTAGTACCTGTAAGTGGGCAGCTACCCCACCATGTGCTTTTTCTATTCTGTATTATAGCATTATAGAACATGGGGGAGGGGTATCCAACTCACCTCCATATATTGCTATTCAATACACAGTGGAACCATGTCTGCTAATTGTACATAAGCACTTTCCATCAATCCCCACACATTGTATACTTGTATGTCCCAACCAGAAAGGGGGATGTCATGGTTGTTCTATAAGAGATCTTTATTTCAATTTACTATTATTGTTGATCCCATCCTGAACAAGAGGATTGATTCATGTTCTATCACTACAAAGCTCTCAAATTGTCAGAAGTGGCTAGATCAATGTGCCATGGTAGTTCTCCTGCTGCATGGGTGCTGGAGGTAGGGCATCTCTGTACAGATCCAGCATCACGTCACATTGAGGACCTGTGTGAAGGTGTGAGCCTAAGGAACTACAGAGTTAGCCTGATATTTCCTGGTGGGAAGGAGAGAGTGGTACCTTAAAGGTAAATCTTTGTTATCAGGCAATAAGCAGGCCACCTGTTGGTCTTGTGAAGAATGGTTGTGGGAATAGCTTTTCATCCAGGCCAATGGTACCAAACATTCTCCCCTTGTATGGAGATAGTGTATGGTGACACCTCCAAATGTACAGGTGGGGTAGGTATAGGCCAAGCATGAGCCAATACACTATGTTTTAGAATAGCAGAAGTAGTTGTTGGCAATTTTGTAACTACTTTTATTGTCCATGTAGTAATACTGGAGTGTAACATTATTGTCTATTCTTGCTCCCCCCATGGATCTAATAAAATTGTCCATTGTCCAGATATTATGATCTGATCTCCCTAACTACATGTGAGTTGCTGACCCAGACTCAGTGACATGGGTACTAATAATATTAATTGGTTATGTCCTACCTGCATAGTAGCTCCCCAGTTGGTTACCAAAAAAGACAGATACTCTCCTATATCTTATCCAGGGGACTCTTTCCATCTTTCTGAGGTTGATTGTTTAATAGCTATGTTACTATAGGTACTATTTTCTGCCAACTTTGCCCTGTGGGCACCAGAGGGTATGGTTGCATTTTCAAGAGCCATTAAATCTTTCAATCACACCCCCACCTGGGGTCTACAGGGCATGTGTAACATCCATCAGATGCCCTGTTTCTTGTCCCAATATTGAGTGTCCTGCCCAACAAAGGCCAATCCTTAGTCACTTTGGATCTCCATAAGCATCCCATAATGGGATGCCAGTTGTTGCAAGGCCCAGATGGTTGTAGGCTGAGAAGTTGTGCTGAGCTGACAGGCAGATGCTAAGGTAGTAGTTGTATCTACTTTTGTAAAGTGATACCACAGACTGGTAGCACAGGGCAGAGGGATAACATGATCCACCTGCCAGGCAGACAGGAGTTCTAGAGTTCATTTCCCATATCCAGCATTGTATTACATTCTTCAATAAAGCTACTTATGCTCTGCTTATGCTTATGATCATTGTCACACAGTTATTGTATTTATCCTTCACATTGCTGGAAAAAACACTCTACCAGAAGCAGATTATGGCAGGAAAGGGTTAATTTAAGTCATATAGCATCCAGGGAAATCCCATCATAGCAGAAGAAACTGACTCACTACCAGCTAGCAAACACAAACAGCCAAAGCTCAAACTGTTCTGTACACATTTAGTAGTGCTGGACTAGAAAATCATCCCACAGTAACACTTCTACTTCCCCAGCACTGGAGACTCAAATTGTAAGGTTAATATTAATAAATAAAAAGAATCTGAAGCCAGGCGGGTGGCCCATGCCTTTAATCCCAGAACTCGGGAGGCAGAGGTAGGAGGATCACTGTGAGTTTGAGGCCACCCTGAGATTACATAGTGAATCCCAGGTCAGTCTGGACTAGAGTGAGATCCTACCTCAAAAAAAAACAAACAAACAAACAAAAACATACCTGATTCTATGGTGTATACATTTCAAACCACCACAGCAGATAACTTTGAACCCTCAGCAGTGAGCTGTGGTCCCCATTGTGGAGCAACATAGTGAAGAGTCTTTATTCCAGTATGACCAATTTTGTTGTGTAGCCAGGGTCCTATACTATCAAAAAGTTTCTCTAGAAGGCTGAAACCCAAGTAGATGGTTTATTTTACAGGAACTATCTGTATACCAGGACTCCTGTAGAGGGGTCCCCAACCCTCTACCTATGGGCTTGGAGCTCATGATTCTTTAGGGACAGGTTATCCTGACAGTCATCCTTAGTGACATATGTCACTGGTCCAAATACTGCCTGCAACTCTTGAGACAGCAGGCTATATGAAGAATATACACACTGGTTTAAGTAAATACACCATTTAATCAAGATAGGGGTTTGTGCAACTCAATAACATGGTTTAGTCATCCATATTTGGACCCAACCCTCAACTGGATGGGTAATTTTCACCTGTACCAGCTGATACCTAATGATAGGCTCTGTGGCATGCAAGGTTGTATAGGCTGCAGCCAGCTGCTTCCCCCCTTAAGGAAACACTGTTCTTTGTCTCCCTTCCATAGATAGGACCAGAATGGTTTAGGGACTCACTTCCTCCCTTGGGACTGCCATAGCACCCAACAACACCCTTCTGGGGTTACAAGGACACGTAGTTGGAAGGGAGTAGATGTGAGCCTACTACAGTGAAAATTTGTGTCTGGGCCACAAGTCATTTGGCAGCCTTGAAAGCAGCTCTATATCTGGGGTCCAATCCCAAGCTTCTCCCTTCTTTGTCAGGTGATATAAAGGCCATACCATCTGAGCTAAATGGAGAATAAAAGTATACCAGTACCTCAACAAACCCCAAAATACCTACAATTGTTTCATAGTTTACAGCTGCAGGTATGTCTGTACTTTGTCTATAACCACCTCAGGCAATGTCTTTGTCTTACCTGACCAGATAACACCCAAGAATATGACAAATATTCTGTGTCCTCAGATTTTTCTTTCCCAGCCCACCCCCATTGGCTTAACACATAGGCTGGTTATGCTGGTCTCCAAATCTGCAAGAGAATCAAAAGTAAGCATTATATCATCATTATAATGATATACATGAACAGATGTTGGGTGTTTCCACACTGCCACATCCTGGGCTACCAGGCCATGACATATTGTGGAGCTATGTAGATAGCTTTGGGAGAAGACTATGAAAATTCACTTTCAGCCTTCCCATGTATCAGGAAATTTATCTTAGCTCTTAGATGCAATGCACATGGAAAAGAAGGTGTTAGCTAAGTGCAGGACATAATTTTAAGTTCCCAATCCATGTGTCAAGCAGTCCATGATGCTTGTGATCTCTGGGAGTACAGTGTGCAGTGGTGGTCTAACTTTATTCCGTTTTCTATAGTCCACAGTTATTCTCCAGGAAGTGTCAGATTTCTGGCTAGGCCATATTGGAGAGTTGTATGGACTATGAGCCAGCCAGATGATAACTGATTCTTCCAATTTCAGAATGGTAGCCCAGAGTTCTTCATGTCCTTCTGGAAATCTATATTGCTTCACAGTTAGTACTCAGGAGACCTTCAGTAGTTGTACCTGAGCATCGTACAGATGTTCCCATTCTACCATTTTCAGAATTTTTATGCAGAGGTGAAATTCTCCTTCAACCTTCGTAACTTGAAAGCCTTATAGGACATCCACCCCAAGGATGTAATCACCTCTGGGTGACACACACACACAATGTAGTGATTAATTTGGAGTCATCCCATCCCCAAAGTAAAGGGACTTGCCTGGCCATTATCTAACATTTCTTTGGTGGTAAGCTATGTATTATCAGCTCTATCATCCCATCAACACAATAATCATGTAGGAATTATCTCCCTTATCCACTGTTTGTATTGTTGGGCTAGCTCCTACAATTTCATTTCTATATATGTCACGTGCATGGTTTGACAGGTGACTTGGATTCCCCAGACCTAGTCCTCCATCTCTGGTGTGCAGTTAAAAGTACTTGATAAGCTGGGGGTGCACACTGGTCACACTAACCTACTATGGAATTTTGTCTTCAGGGTCTTCATCTCAGACCAGGGCATACAACTGTTGCTATGTTGGTTATCAAGAGTCCTTCAAGTTACATCCCTTTTGCTTGCAGTGCCAACATTTGTTCCTGCAAGTCTTGGCTGTCCAGCTGGATTTTTTCAATATAGACAGAAACAGCCATGACACTTTCCTGACCATCTCTGAATGACCCCTAGGATTCCTTCCTACCATTTCTCCTGACCTTTATTACTTCAGCTGGACTGGGACTAATTTCTCCCCAGTTTTCAGGGAAAGCCCATCAATAAGTTCACCACTGTATAACACCAGCAGAGGGCTACACATTCAGACAGGTGTTCCCTACAGGATTTATTGAAGGGGAAGAGGGCTCATTCACCTAATCCTGCTGACTATGACAGGTGCCAGGAACTGTTGGCTCAGAAAAATTCATGGAGGGTGTGAACCCAGCTGGAAGAAGTGCAGAAAAGACATTCACAGATACCAGTTTCAATGTAGAGCAGGGTGGAGTGCTTTATTCTAGTCAACAGATGTTTATATAGAAGTGCGTGTGCAGAAGCACTCCATACAATTATTTCATTGGCATAAAAATGCTAAATCCTGGCCATAAAACAAGCTGTGGCCATTTTGTATGCTCAGTCAGAAGTCAAGCTAATTATCATATTATGTACATGCCTCTACAACACAATCCTTGTCTATTTACTAGCTATTCTGTTATGTTTCTTGTTTAAATTTATAATTTCATTTACCTAAGTGTTATAATTGTACAAATTTTACATTTCCCTGCTTCAGTAAAGCACAAGGCCTATGAATGTTATGTTGTTTCATTGTTCTCTATTCAGAGAGTAGACCAGGTAGTAGAGCTCAGTAAAGAGAGATTAAATGAATTAATAATTTTTTCAGTTACACAATTTATAGCATTTAAAATATTTAATTTATTTATTTGAGAGAGAAGGAAATAAATAGAAAGAAAGAAAGGAAGGAAGAAAGAGAGAAAGAGGTAGATAGAAAGAAATAGATAGAGAGAATGGGAGCACCAGGGTCTCTAACCCCTGCAAACAAACTCCAGATGCATGTGCCACTTTTTGCCTTTGGCTTATGTGGATACTGTGGAGTGGAACCTGGGTCCTTAGGCTTCAAAGGTAAGGGCCTTAACTGTTCAGCCATCTCTCCAGCCCATTTATAACATTTTTACCCAAGAAATCAGTTTTGATTTTTTTACAAGTTTATCTATTTTACTTAGAAATTCTACAAAATTTACATAATGACCATCAATTTCATTGCATTTCTGAGAAATATATTTTATATTGTTCTAAGTTTCTCTTTATATCACCTTATTTATTGTATATATTTATTTATTTATTTATTTGAGTAGGGGAATTAGCATAAGTGTACCAGGGCCTCCTACTACTGCAAGCGAATTTCAGAGGCAAACACCACTTTGTGCATTTGGCTTTACATGGACACTGGGGAATAGAACCTAGGCCATCAAAACTTGCACGTAAATACCCTTTAACCACTGAGCCAAGAACCTAGGCCATCAAAACTTGCACGTAAATACCCTTTAACCACTGAGCCATTTCTCCAGCATCCATTTTTGCCTTCTTATTTTTCTTGTTATCTGTTAAAATTTAGAAGGAAAATAGTATGCTCAGGATTTCACTTCAGTGTTAGACCACATATATCTAATGAGGTTAAATTTGTATTTTATTAGTGGATGGAAATATCACCAATATAATCCTTAAGAGTCACAATAACATTATTTTATGAAAATTTCAGATTCTGAAATTTAGCAAGCATCAATGTGCTCTGTTTTCTGGAAAATGAAGTAGTGTCTCTGATATATTTGTATTTATTACTTCTTTGCTTGATAATTTGCATAAATATCTTAGAATAAATTATAATTGTTAAATGTGTGCCTTTAAAACATGATTTTTGTATTCTATTTCAAACTCAACTCATTGACCAAAAATGACAGGTTTGTTGATTATATTTGGCAAACTGTGTATGGCTCTTGTTAAGGTGCAAAGTTTTGTATAGGGCATTTACATTTTCAATATGTCCTTCCTCATGTGCAATACAAAGACTTCTAGCCACAATGACTGCTTAAAGCCTTTTTGTGATGGCTAATCTTGGTTGTCAACTTCAAATGATTGAACGTTGCCTGGGAAACAAAACTCTAGCTATGTCTGTGAAAAATTTTCTCAATTAGGTTAATTGAGGTGGTAAGAATCACCCCAGATGCGGCAATGGCATTCCACTGGCTGATGTTATGGACTGCATAAAAGGAGAAAACTAGCTGAGTGCCAGCATTCATCACACTCTGCTTCCTGAATGATGATTGTATGCGACCAGCTGCAACATGCTCCCTAAGCCATGACTTATTTCAATGACAGACTGTATTACCTCATACTGAAATAAAGTCTTTCTTCTTTGAGTTGCTTCTGTCAGGTATCTGTCACAGCAATGAGAACAATCATACAGTAATGTATTTAATAACTCAATGACAAATGCTAACAGTCAATATTAATAACTATTTTTATCATTATTATTGCAGAAATCTTCACTTTATTGTGCTTTTAATTACAATAATGTTACATATGCAAGTTTAAAATTTCAGAATATTTTCATACAAAATTATATAAGATTATGCTACTTTAACCTTTGCAATGACTAGGAAAATATTATCTGAGTATATGAGCAAACTAAAATAACTTTTGGTCTAAACAGGATTTAAAAAATCATTTCTTTGCTTATGAAGGTTGATTAGAGATTTGATTTAAGAAAATTACTTTTCCACATTAAGAAAGGTGTTTACATAACAACTTGACTAATAAATACCAAGCCTGGAAGTTTCTTCAATCAACCAGCCGTTCACATTAAATATTAGCATAATAACATGAATAGGTTCTATAGTTATGAATCTAAGTTTCTCATCCTCATTCCATGTGGGTACACATTTATGGGAGTAATCACTTCTTTCATGAGCTGTCTGTTGGTTCTAAAAATTCTTATTTTGTAGTCATTTACAAGTGACATAATCTTTTTTCTACAATATAGATATACTGAGTATTGTAAAAGAATATAAAGCTACATTTTACAGATACTCAAAGTTAAAAAGAAATTTGGTTCAAAAATCTAATAAGTATTCAGTAGATTCTGAAACAATTTATGTTTTTTTGGTTTCTATGAGAAGCCCATAATTCTTATAGTGATTTGAACACCTTAATTTTTGAAAACACAACAAAATTAAGTTTTCACTGAAAAATTATTCAATTTTCTTACCTGTTTACTTTTTCTGTACATTAAAAACTGTAACAGGAATCATAATATATCAATCTGTCTTAGAAATATGATTTAGTTAAAACATACGTGAATATATAAGTGTATTCATAAATATATATATATGTAATATATATATTTACTCAAATTATGTTGCTATACTTAAATTATTGAGGTTTTTGTAATGGAGAGCTCAATAATTCTGATAAAAAGCTCAGTATAGGGTAGAGAGAGATGGCTTAGCAGTTAAGGCTCTTGCCTGCAAAGCCAAATGACCAGGGTATGATTCCCCAGCACCCACATAAGCCAGATAAACAATGTTGCACATCCATCTGGAGTTTGTTTACAGTGGCTATATGCCCAGGCATGCCCATATTCACATTCTCTTTCTCTTTTTTTCTACTTGTATCTCGCTCCTAGAAAATAAATAAAATATTTTTTA
>JAEOAD010000008.1:7602500-7755000 GCA_036365145.1 Orientallactaga sibirica | reverse complement strand
GCATGACCTAACAACCTAACTTCCTTCCTCTGAACCCCATTTGCTAATGGTTCCATCACCTCCCAACAGCACATCAGCCAGCAACCAGGCCTTCACACATCCAAACCATAATAACGATGGGTACTTTCACACAGATTTATACTTAAACACAGAAAATTTTTAAAAAACTTTCTTCATTCAGGAATTTTCTTTTATCCCTCAGGAATGATTCTCTGCCTTCTCTGCTATGTTCTGCACTGAAAGCTGACCAGCATCCAGTTCCCTGCTTCCTTATCTCCAGCTTTTCACTGGGATTGGCCTAAAGGATCAGAAGGTAGGTAGGAGGAGAACAAGGTTAGAACATTTCTCTCCTTGGGTTCTTCCTCGCCAGGCCACAAGCAGTGGCTTTCTTCCAGTTAAGCATCCTCTCATCCTCAGCTTTTCCTAGTCTCTAGTTGCTAACATGATCCCTTCCCTTAGCTCCTTTAGACGTAGCCTACTGATAACTTTCCAGGGTTGCTAGCCCGGGGGTAGTTCACAGTTCCACATTCACCACAGGGCTGGGAATCAAACCAGAGCCCACATGGCAAGCACCTTACCACTAGGCTCTACTCCGAGCCCTTTCACTATCCCTTTCCATCAACTTTAACTCTGCCTCTCTAGTTCTGTGTTTCCCACTGCAAAGTAAATCAAATATTAAGAATGGAAAATTACAATGGGAAAGAACTAATGAAAAATACTATAAAAGCTACATAAGGATTTAATCTCCAGATTTAGATGTCTTACTTTAAGATACTGACAGAAAATATATGTCTCTTGATAGAATTATTTTTAAGTATTTTATTTATTTATTTATTTATTTATTTATTTATTTATTTGAAAGAGTGGGAGAGAATAAGAGTCAGAGAGAGGGGAAAGAAAGAAAGAAAGAAAGAAAGAAAGAAAGAAAGAAAGAAAGAAAGAAAGAAAGGGAGAGAGAGAGAGAATGGGCACGCCAGGGTCTCTAGCCACTGTAAATAAATTCCAATCAAATGTGCCACTTTGTGCAACTGGCTTTACATGGGTACTGGGGAATCAAAGTTAGGTGCTTTGGCTTTGCAGGCAAATGCCTTAACCACTGAGCAATCTTTCCAGCCCCTTGATAGAATTATTTTTAAAGGCTTGTGTGTACAATTGTGAATATGACTGTAGAAGAAAACTCTAAGAGTTACTAATTTGCAAACATAATTTCAATGATGGTGGGAAGTACCCTAGAAATAAGATATGTCTCAGGACTATTTAATGGTCATCTAAGGAGCTAGAAGGTCAACATTCCAAGCTTCCTAATGAATCAGTGTCAAGCTAAAAGGAAGTAATATTCCAAAGTAGTTTGGAGGACAGTGAGAGTGAGAATGACATTATGAGAAGAGATGTTGTTAATTAGAGCATGGTTTCAAAGTAGGGACACACAGAAGCCTACTTAGCAAAGGATAGTGATATGTAAGAATCTGTAGTGAGTCTGGAGAGGTGGCTCCATGGATAAAGTCCTGGCTGGTCAGATTCCCAGAATCGACATAAAAGCAGGACTCATAGTGAGAAGGCAGGCAGAGGCAAGACAATTGTCAGAATGTTGAGGGATCCATGCACAAAAGAAGGTGGAAGGTGAGGACCAACACACAAAAGTTGTCCTTTAAACTCCACATGTGCACCATGGCACACCTTCCCTCCACCCAATATATATATACAGACAGACAACAACAAAAAATAAACTGATTAAGTGGACACTAGAAAACTCAAGTTTGGCCAGACAGGCTCAATGACTGAACAGGTGCAACAATGGCATGTCTCCTCTTGGGGAAACCAACTGCTCCATAATTGTACTGAAGGCCCGCTCTATGGGAGGAAATACATGCCTGGTACTGAAAAAACTAAGCAAAAGTCTATGGCAGGTGAGGTCATGAGCCTGCTCTTGTCTGACTAAATGTATATATTATTCCCACTATGCTGCCCTGAAAGCATTACACTTAATGTTCATATTCACATATTAATGCTACTCTAACTTCTGGTTAGAGAAACTTCTCTTTTCAGATGGCGATGACCACTGGGATGACCCAAAAGGCAACAGTGCTGAGAAGAAGGGATGGAGGAGTGCCCAGCAGTGAAACGTCTCTGTCATATCCTAAAAGGCTCAGGGACCATTGCGGAAGAGGGGGCGGAAAAAATGTAAGAGCCGAAGAAAGGATACGACTCCTTACAATGCAACTGTCCAGACAGAAATTGTCCTCGATATCCATGACCTTGCAGTGCCTAGCAATACCTTCGCAAGACCCTCATAACAGAAGAAAAAGATGATGATATCAAATTAAAAGAGAGACTAATGGAGACAGGGAGGGGATATGATGGAGATTAGAGTTCTAGAGGGGAATGGGGGGAGGGGAGGTAAATATCATGTGTTTTTTGTATGTAAGTACAGAAGTTGTCAATTAAAAAAACTGATTAAGCAAATGCAAAAAGAAAGCCAATATAGCACTCTTGCATGAGGTTAGATCATCAAATCACACACTCATAAATACATTTAATATCTCTAATAAAGATTTGTGGAAACAAAGACTATAACATCTCTCAGTAAGTCTAGCACAGTTCTTTCTCTAACACTGAAATAGAGCTTTATATTTCTGCTACAAGCCAAATGAAGAAGTTGAATCATGTTGTACAAAATTACTTATCTTTCAACACCAATTTCACACCCCATATGGCAAGAGGTTCACATGAGAAGCGCATGGCAACTGAGATGACAGAGGAACAGCAGATTCACAACTCACATCTCAGTTCACTCCATGAATAGCATGAGGGACCACTCAAACCATGAAAGATGTTCTCTCCTCCTTCCTTCCCTGTCTCTCTCCAGCACCACTGCCATAATGTAAGTGCAAATGGTAATATGTCACTACAACTGAACATGGTGGAAAAGATCTAGTTACAGTTACACCCCAAGGTCTAGAGCACACTCACTCCCTTGCCTCCTGCTCCTCTTCCACACAGAACTCTTAGTAATACTCTCCTACCATGAAGGACAGACATATCATGGGGGATGGAAACAGCAATAATCTGAAATTTAAGAGAACTGAGCTGTAGATAGGCTCTACCCTACACTAGTTGTATGAACATGAGCATATTCCATACCTCTTCTAGACTTCGTCTCCCTCTTTTTAAATATATGAGCACATTATTCTAGACAGAAATCTTTCTGTTAGTTTTTAGCTTTGGGAGTGTCTTAATTCCAAAGGTATCATTTTCTAATCATGACAACATGCAAGTAGTTAATCCCTTTGATTTTCTCTTTCTTGTCTAAAATGTACTTTTTAGAATAGTATTTCCATGAAGACAGATTATATATGTGTGTGTGTATATATATGTATATGTATATATATATATATGTATATATGTATATATATATATATATATATATATATATGTATATGTGTATATATATATAGTATGTGTATATATATATATATATATATATATATATATATATATATAAAATTTAGTACAGTATTTCTCATACTGTAGTTCTAAATAAATGTTGGTGTTGATGATAATGATTGGCATAGAAATTTATTACATGTTGTGCACTTCCGGTTAAGATGGCGGCATAGGAACCACGCCAAAACAGGCTAGGTGAAAAAAGCAAAAAGCAAAAAGCAAAAAAAAAAAAAAAAAAAAAAGAACCAACAAAATACACTCTTCTACTAAAAAGTGAGGTGTATAGTAAATTACAAACGGCAGCAGAGAAGTAGGAGAGATCCAGAGCATCTAGAGCCCACAGAAGCAGGCAGAAGCAGCTCCAACAGCTGCGGTGAGTTCGAAGCCACAGCAGCTGCCAGGCTCTGCCTGAGCCATGGTATTTTAAAGCCAGGTGAGGGGATTCTCCAATCACACTGGCCTCCTCACAAACTCAAGAAAAGTGGAAGGAGGACGGCAGAGACCAACAGAGCGGCAAATCATTCATTGGAGAAAAGATAGCCTCTTTAACAAGTGGTGCTGGGAATACTGGACATCTGTATACAAAAGGACAAACATAGATCCTTGTCTCTCTCCATGCACAAGAGTCAAGTCCAAATGGATCAGGGACCTTAATATCATACCTAAAACTCTGAAACTGCTAGAGGAAAAGGTAGGGAAAACCCTTCACCATATTGGCATAGGCAAGGACTTTCTGAATATAACCCCAATTACTCAGGGAATAAAACCACTAATCAACCACTGGGACCTTATGAAATTACAAAGCTTTTTACAGCAAAGGATGCTGTGAATAGAGCAAAAAGACAACCTACAGAATGGGAGAAAATCTTTGCCAGCTATACATCTGACAGAGGATTAATATCCAGAATATACAAAGAACTCAAAAAACAGAATAATAAGAATTCAAACAACCCAGTTAAAAAATGGGCTATGGAACTAAATAGAATAATCTCAGAAGAAGAAATACAGATGGCATATAAACATCTAAAAAAGTGTTCCACATCCTTAGCCATCAGGGAAATGAAAATTAAAACCACTTTGAGATTCCATTTCACTCCTGTCATAATGGCTACCATCAAGAAAACAAATGACAATAAGTGCTGGTGTGGATGCGGAAAAAGAGGAACACTTCTACACTGTTGGTGGGAATGTAATCTGGTCCAGCCATTGTGGAAATCAGTGTGGAGGTTCTGGAGACAGCTAGAAGTAGATTTACCATATGATCCAGCTATAGCACTCCTAGGCATATGTCCAGAGGACTCTTCTCACTACCTTAGAGATACTTGCACAACCATGTTTATTGCTGCTTTATTCACAATAGCTAGGAAATGGAACCAGCCTAGATGTCCCTCCACAGATGAATGGATAATAAAGATGTGGTACATTTACACAATGGAGTTCTATTCAGCAGTAAAGAAAAATGAAATTATGAAATTTGCAGGGAAATGGATGGATCTGGAAAGGATTATACTAAGTGAGGTAACCCAGGCTCAGAAAGCCAAACGTCACATGTTCTCTCTCATAAGTGGATCGTAGCTATAAATGTATAGACTTGTGTGTGAACTAGAACCAAAAATTAGTAGGTGCACTGGATTATAGGTGTGAGCAGCACACCATTTTTACATGGGTACTGGGGATCTGAACTCCAATCAGCAGATATAAAGTGCCTGCCTTATCTACATATTTAATGCAATCCCCATCAAAATTCCAATGGCATTCTTCACAGAAATAGAAAAACAATCCAAAAATTCATTTGGAACACAAAAAAACTCGAATATCTAAAACAAATTTGAGCAACAAAAATAAGGCTGGTGATATCACTGTTCCTGATTTTAACCTATATGGTAACAAAAACAGCATGGTACTGGCAAATAACAGACATGTAGATCAATGGAACAGAAGAGAGGACCTTGATCTAAGTCCAGGTAGCTGTAGCCACCAGATCTTTGACAAAAATGCCAAAAATACTCATTGGAGAACAGACAGCTTTTTCAGCAAATGGTGCTGGGAAAACTGGATATGTATCTGCAGAAGGATGAAAATAGATCTTTATCTCTCTCCATGCACAAGAATTAAGTCCAAATAGATCAAAGACCTTAATATCAGACCTGAAACTCTGAAACTGCTAGAGGAAAAAGTAGGGGAAACCCTTCGACATATTGGTCTTGGCAAAGACTTTCTGAATATAACCCCAATTGCTCAGGAAATAAAACCACAGATCAGCCACTGGGACCTCATGAAATTACAAAGCTTTTGTACAGCTAAGAACACTGTGAATAAAGCAAAGAGGCAACCTACAGAATGGGAGAAAATCTTTGCCAGCCATACATCTGACAGAGGATTAATATCTAGGATATACAAAGAACTCAAAAAATTAAATAATACAAAATCAAACAACCCAATTAAAAAAATGGGCTAAGGAACTAAATAGAGAGTTCTCAGAAGAAGAAATACAGATGGCATGTAAACATCTAAAAAATGTTCTACATCCCTAGTCATCAGGGAAATACAGATTAAAACTACCTTGAGATTCCATCTCACTCCTGTCAGATTGGCTACCATCATGAAAACAAATGACCACAAATGGTAGTGAAATCAGTGTGGAGGTTCCTGAGACAGCTAAAAATATATCTACCATAAGACCCAGCTATACCACTCCTAGACATATATCCTAAGGACTCATCTCACTACCTTAGAGATACTTGCTCAACCATTTTTATTGCCACTCTATTCGCAATAGCTAGGAAATGGAACCAGCCTAGATGTCCCTCAACTGATGAGTGGATAATGAAGATGTGGTACATTTACACAATGGAGTTTTACACAGTGGTAAAGAAAAATGAAGTTATGAAATTTTCTGGAAAATGGATGGATCTGGAAAGGATTATACTTAGTGAGGTAACCCAGACCCAGAAAGCCAAACATCACATGTTCTCTCTCATATGTGGATCCTAGCTACAAATGACTGGACTTCTATGTGAGTAGGAATAAAACTCAGTAGCAGAAGCCAGTAAGCTAGAAAGGGGATACAAAGGAAATAGAAAGGGGGGACTTAATAGGATGGTATTGTATATATTTAAGTAGAAGAACAGATTATGGGGGTGAAAAGGCCTAAGTGAGGTCAGGGGAAGATATTGAGTAAAGGAAAGGTGAAAGGAGAGCTAATCAAAATCTAAGAGGATATAAATAAGTCATATAGAAACTTACTTTTCTGGACAATGGAACATGCAGAAGCAATATATTGTTACTAGAAAACTCTTAGTGAGTTGTTGGCCAAGGAAGTAACAGATACCCCAAAAACATAATAGGCCATTGTTGAGAGGCCCTTGGTTTCCCACCAGGAATAGATGGTAAGATCATATTGCTGAAGACTCCACATACTTGGGCTGCAAGGTCACTGAGAAATCCTGCTGGAGCAGAGCTGAAAACCTCCTCCATGTGGACCAGCTGACAGAAAACTGGAAAAAAGCTATACTGCATGCAGTTCAGTGGGACAGAGAGGAAACACCAGTGAAGACACTCAACAGTGGATACTGTAAGCTTTAAATTTGGCCAGCCAGGGCAAATGAGCCAACGGGTACAATAGTGGAATGTCTGTTATGGGAGAAACCAACCACTCTCTAATTGGACTGGAGGCATGCTCCATGGGAGGGAATACATCCCTGATACTGAAAACCTACAACAGGGGTAGTCATGAGCCCTAGGGGTATAATGTCTGATGGTGTCTGGCTAAATGTATATACTATGCTCACCAAACTGCCCAGTAAGAACTTCTCTTAATGCCCATACCCATATATTAATGCTAATCTCACTTTTGGTTAGAGAAGCTTCTCTTTTCAGATGGCAGTGACCTTGGAATGACTCAGAAGGTACCATGTTGCTGAGAAGAAGGAACAGAGGAGTGCTCAGCACTGAAACATGTCTAACACACCTTCCAAGGCTCACAATCAATTGTGGAAGAGGTGGCAGAAAACGTGTAAGAGCCAAAGGAAGGTAGGACTCCTTACAATGTGCCCCTCCAGATACAAAATGGCCTGGATATCCATGACCTGCAGTGCCTGAAACCACCTTCACAAGACCATCATAATTAAAAGAGAGACTGATTGAGAGGGGGAGGGGATATGATGGAGAGTGGAGTTTCAAAGGGGAAAGTGGGGGGGGGGATAAGGGAAGTACCATGGGTATTGTCTACTATTAAGGAAGTTTGTCAATAAAAAAATTTAAAAAAAAATAAAGTGCTTGCCTTATAAGCATCAGAATGTGAGTTTGACCCCCAGTTCCCATGTGAAATGTTGGGTGTGATGGCACATACTTATAATCCTAGCATTGGGAAGGTAGACACAGAAAGATCTCTGGGCTTGCTGGTCAGTTAGTTGCCAATGGGAGACTCTTGTCTCAAAAAAAAGGTGGATGGTATGCTGAAGAACAATACTTAAGGCTGTCCTCTATCCTCTACATGCACACACACCTACACAAGTGTACCCACATACATACAAACATCATATGCAGATCACACACCCTCATGAAAAGGAAAAGATTAGGCAGAGGAAAACAGATATCCACTTCTTGAAGTAAGTTGACAGGAAAAATGTGAAATAGAGTGAAGAAGACAGGAACTACTCAGATATTAAACTAGAATAGGACCCCTTCCTAGGAACCAGTAGTCCTATAAGTTCAGCCTGCATCAGAATCACCTGGAAGATAAGCATTGTGCCTCTAAGAAGGCTCACTTCAGTTTTCACTATGAGGACCTATTCAACACAAAAGCTTTCCCTTCAAGCAGAACTTGCTGTTTTAATAAATGTCCTGGTGATGCTAATGTTGTTGCAGTTGACCAGGAAGTCACATTTCAAAAATACTCAAATGAGTGCTGGATAGTGTGTCATATCCACTATCCAACTGTCTTCATAGCCGCAAGAACCAGATTGGAGTACATAATTAGCTTTCAAATTCTTATCTATCCAGAAACATCCACTTTTTCCTGAAGGGTAAATGTTTTATTTTAAATCACTAGAAAACGTTAATGCTTAACATTCCAGAGAGCCTATCATGATAAAGGAAAAGATTGATCCTTTCATTACTCATTTTTACTAAAAACTATGAGCATCAACTTTCCTAATAAAACTGATTCTGGTCTGGTAGGCAGCCTATCTCTCATTTATTCCCATCAATTTAAAAAGCTCATAAAAGGGGCTGAGAACAAAAAAATAAATAAATAAAATAAACAAAAATAAAGAAGTTGGGCATAGTGGCACATGCCCTTAATCCCAGCACTTGGGAGGCAGAGATAGGAGGTCGCCATGAATTCAAGGCCACCCTGAGACTAACATAGTGAATTCCAGGCCAGTCTGGGCTAGAGCAAGACCCTACCTGGAAAAAACAAAGGGGGGGGGAGGTTCCAGAGAGCTCGCTCAGTGGTTAAAGGCACTTATAAAGCCTGAGGGCCAGAGTTCAATTCCCCAGCCACCCATATAAAGCCTGATGCAAAAAGTGTCACAGGTATCTGGCAATCCATTGTCAGTGGCAAGAGACCATGGTGTGCCCATACATACTTACTTACATACAACATGCATGCAAATAAATAATAAAAAATTTAAAATAAACAAACAAAAAGCTCACAAAAATCTAAATCTACACATGGTGTCTATCTTTCCTTTTCTGAAAGTCAATACTGCAAGATTTTAATACCAAGACGGACTGTAAACACAGCGTGGTAGCTGAATGTAAAGTGTCCCATAGCCTTGCGTTTCATCCATATTCAATCCCCAGCATGTAGAGTCCTTGGGGGGGGGGGGAGCCTTGTTCGAGGAGGTGTGTCACTGGGGTTGAATCTTCAGATTTATTAGTCCAACTGAAATCCAATACTCAGACTACTTCCATCCACATATATGACGAGTCCTGCTCATGCCATACTTTCCCTGCCATGATGAAATTTTTTATTGAAATGGTAACCCTGAAAGGAACCTTTTCCTCCCATAAGATGCTTGCTCTTGGTCAGGTGTTTTATCCAAGCAATGGGAACTACAACACACAGATAACTTTCACTTATTTTATACAAATGTATACTTCAAGCACCGGGCGTGGTGATGCACTCCTTTAATCCCAACACTAGGGAGGCAGAGGTAGGAGAATCACCATGAGTTCAAGGCCACCCTGAGACTACAGAGTGAATTCCAGGTCAGCCTGGGCTACAGTGAGATCCTAGCTCAAAAAACAAAAAAAAAAAAAAAGTATACTTCAAGAGTATACAATGTCAAATAAACTTAATTGTTCCCTTTTAGCAATATATGTATTTCTCTAGATTTAAAAGCAATACACATTTGTATTAGAAAACCTGAGAAATACAGAAGTATATAAAGTAGTCAATCAAAGCCCCTCTGCCCCAATAGCTACTGTGAAACTTTTTTGTGGGAGGAATTTTGAGGTAGGGTCTCATTGTAGACCAGGCTGACCTGGAACTCACTCTGTAGGTTCAGACTGGCCTTGAAATCACTGCAATCATCTTACCTCTACCTCCAGAATACTAGGATTAAAGACATGTGCCACCATGCCCAGACTACTTTAAAACTTTTGGTATATTTTCTTTCAGTTTTTTTTTTTAATGAATATAAAGATTATACCAAGTATCACATTATATTCATTTTCTCACAGCTAATGAACTGTAAGAATATCAAATATTCTTTGAAAGTTGTTTCACGGTGTCCTATTACATGGTTGAGCCATAACTTAGCACTGTGTATTCTCCAGGATAGCATCACAAAACCTACATGAGGCAGAGCTTCAGCATTGGCTCATAGAAGACATTTATTTTATTCACTTGTTGCTTCTGGAAAGAGTCATAGAAACACCTTCCTAAAAACAATACAGCCTCTGGACCCACTACCATCATAGTAGAGGTTCATTTCCTAGTGATATGAACCAACCTTATCCAGAGTGGGATCCTCCAAAATAATTTTTCCCTTCCCTTTAACTTGAGGCAAAGATGGAAACAAAGCTCAATTAGTTAGAGGGATGGGTGGGTGCATAAATGGAGAGATAGAATTTTACAAAGATAAATATACATATAAATACACACCAGTATCATCCATATATACGTAAGAAGTATATATCTATAATTCATAGTACATAATAATTTCTCTTTGATGTATCTGTCTCATTAGAATACTAACTTCTAAAGAGAAAGAGGCATAACTTATTTGACTTTATCATACCCTCTCCTTACAACTTGTGCACACAAGTAGAAGAATGCCTAGTATATGAGAGACCTTTAATGGATGTTTACTGAAAAAATATAATCAAAATAACAGACAAGAATATACTTAAAAATAAATACAGGGTATCTTCTGTGACGGCTGTACTTCATGCATCAACTTGGTTAGACTATAGCAATCAGTTGTTTGCTCAGAGTAGCAGAAAATATGATACTGGGTGACTTTAAGTACAGATACTCTTCTGCAATATCAGATAGTCTCTGAATGTCTTCATCCAATCAATTGTTTGTTCTGAGTAGTCTGATATGTTATAATGGGTGACTTTAAGTACAGATATTCTACTATAATATGAGATATTCTCTGACTGTCCTCATACAATCAGTTGAAAACATTAAAGACAAAACTGAGTGTTCCTTATAAAGATAAATTCTTCCTAAACATTGTACAAAGAAATCCTATCTGAGTTTATAATCTGCTGGTCAGCCTGACAGACTTGGCACTTACAAGTTACCACAATCACCTGTCAATTTCCTAAAATAAAACTCTTAGAACTGAGGAGATTGCTCAGTGGATAAAGTGCTTGCTATATAAGTACAAGGACTGGGGTTCAGATCCCCATCACCCACATAACTGCCAGCTAGTGTGATGGTCACCTGCAATAAATCACAGTGAACAGGAGGAAGAGGAGAGAGGGTGTCCCTGGGGCAGGCTGCCTAGCTAAGCTCATCAAGTCAGCAAGCTCTGGGCTCAAGTGAAAGACCCTGCCTTAGGAAATAAGGTGGAGAGTGATTGAAGAAGTCACCTGACATCCATTTGTGGCCTCCCCATGCATACATGTACTCATGCACACACAAGCACACCCATACACATCTACCTGCATGTACACACACACACACACACAAACACACACAATCAAACACATGAATTAATGAGGAAATTATAGCTAAAGTTACAAAGTACAAAAGCACTATAAACCTAAAGAATGTTGTTAAAACTATACTGGGAAAACTAATTCCTCATTCTGAAATTTTTCCTTTTGTTCTTTGTATTTCAAAATGTAATTCCTTAGATTGGTTCCCCTTGGCACAAGCTCTCTGTACCCTCAATTTGGCATCCATCCTCCCCATCTTTTTACAGTAATTTCGCTCCACATTTGTATCATCCTGCTCGGTTTTAAACATTTGAGTTCATTTGTTCCACAATCAGTTAGCTTCTGGCTATCCATGAATGTGATGCATGTTTCAGCCCCTTTGTACCAACTCTGAATGCAGCACCCTGGCAATTTGGAAGATCAGATAGGTCTAGAAATGGATTCTAGCTCTGCCAATTTTTCTGACTGAGGAATCTGGGCTAGCCACGTAACCCTCTGCCTCTCCATTCTCATTCCTAAGTAGGGCTAGAGTTAGGTTTACAAAACAAAACACTGTATTATGGCTGCTGATAGTAAAGGCCAGGTTTTATAAACAATATGAAGTCAGATGAGGAAAGGAAAAGCCTAAGCAACAGGTGAAGAGGGAGACTCTACAGATCTCTTAAATTCCATTCTGGCCCATTATTATATACCATCTTGAGCACAGTACTTGGTATCTCTGACTCTCCTGCACATCTGTAATTCTGGAAACAGTAAGTAGAAATGGGGAACATCAATTTGACTTAGTAAAGAGCTTGATACACAGTTAGCACTCATACATGTCTGCTAAATTAGATTCAATATTTACTGTCAGAATCTCACTTAGGAGCTAACATGGTGGCCACAACTCTAATCCCAGTACTAGAAAGATAGGCAGAAGGACCACAAGTTCAAGCCAGTCTGGTCTACTCATCAAGATGCAGTTTGAAACAAAAAGGGGGTAAAGGAGGAGTCTTTTACAAGGGCCAAAACTGACAGCAAGTTATCAAAATGGTAAGGCAATGTGAGGCTGGGGAGATGGCTCAGCCAGTAAAGTGCTTGCCCTCCTTGTATAAGAACCTGAGTTCAGATGCCAAGAACCCTGCTAAAAGCTAGATGTGGGCCGTGTAATCCAAGTGATTACATGAAGATCCATGGGCCTTGCTGACCAGTTAGTCTAGCCAAATTAATGAGCTCCAAGATCCAATGAGAGATCCTGTCTCAAAAAATGAAGTGAGAGTTGGTCAATAAAAATTAAAAAAAAAAAAAAAAAAAAAGCTAAGGTGAGGAGGCCAAAGTAGGAACAGACAGACAGATATCAGATAGATATGGTGAAGAGTGACTAGACAACCCATCTTCAACCTCTGGCTTCCACACACACATGAAAACATGTGCACCCCACACATGCAAACATGTATATATGTATGTACACTACACTAGCAAAAAAAGATGTGAGTCTCTTCACCAGACAAATAGTGCAGGTAATTATTGGATTTCCTTCTGACCTTTCTGCACTTAAGAAATGCCTCCAAGGGTATGAATGGAGACCCAGCTATGCCTCTTCAAAGGCATGCATGCGCACGCACACACACACGCACACACACACACAATCTTGCCTAAGGAAATGAAGAACTTCTGTATAGAGTGTCAGCACTTTTATTACAATTGAAGGCTGATACACAGACAGAAGTTCTGAAGTTCAAAGCACACCAGGACAGTGGGTAAGGTGAAGCATGTTGCTGTAACTGTGTCCTGTTGTCCCTGAAACAAAGGGAGAGGAGTCTCCAGTTTGAAAGTCTATGAGGAATGTCTTGTGTTCTAGTGTGAGCAAGAGACTCAGGTTACAGGATGGCAGGAGTGACCTCACTTCCCTGACAAGAGCCAACAGAACTTGAAAGGCTGGTAACCACGTAGTCACAATGGAGAGGTGACCTCAAACAACTCCACTGTCTGGAGAACCTGACATTTGTCCAGAGACCCTGGACAGTGAAACGTGTTTACTCCCTTCCTCTCCTTCTGTGCACACAAAGCTCAGGAAAGCGTGGAGAAGGGGTCCTTATGGTCTCTTGAAATGAAACAACCTCTGGTAAACAGACCTAAGGGAAGCCATCTGTGGTGGTTTGATTCAGGCGTCCCCCATAAACTTGGGTGTTCTGAATGCTAGGTTCCCAGCTGATGGCAATTTAGGAATTAACACCTCCTGGAGGCAGAGTATTGTTGGGGGCGGGCTTACGGGTATTATAGCCAGCTTCCCCTTGCCAGTGTTTGGCACACTCTCCTGTTGCTGTTGTCCACCTTATGTTGACCAGAGAATGATGTCCACCCTCTGCTCATGCCATCGTTTTTCCTGCCCTCATGGAGCTTCCCCCTCGAGCCTGTAAGCCAAAATAAACCTCTTTTTTCCCACAAGCTGCTCTTAGTCGGGTGATTTCTGCCAGCAATGCCAATCTGACTGCAACAGTAAAGTGGTACCGGGGAGTGGGATTGTTGCTAGACACCTGACTGTGTGGCTTTGGCCTTTTGGAGCTGATTTTCAAGAGGAATGTGGAAGGATTTGAAACCTTGGCCTAAGAGACACCTTGTAGTGTTGTAAGTACAGCTTGATGGACTATTCTGGTCAGAGCTGAAAGACCTGAATGCAGTAAGAACTATGGACTGTGAGGTTTGGCTTATGAGGATGAAAAAGAGCTTTACTTGGACTGGGCTAGCAGTTTGTATGAGAAGTTTGCTGTTGTGCCAGTGTCCTGAGAAGTTGTGCAGGGTTGCTTTGCGTAGAAATGAACTGGTGTGAGCAGAGGGATATGGCACAGAAAAAATGAAATCTTTGAGTGAACTCTACCCATTCAGCTGCAGTTGAGAGGTTACAACCTTTGAGATTGGGCCAGCTGACCTGCACTGGGGAAACAGGAAGAACGCAGACTCTTTTGAAGGGGCCTGAATGCTGAAGGAGTGTCCTGTTCTCCAAAGTCTGATTGATTCCCCCCTGGATTAACAAACTGGCACCCTACCTGGTATTATGGAGTATAACAAATGCAGGAAAGAGAGGGTCATTGTGTTTGTAATGCGGTCTTGTGTTTTGGAAATGGCCATGGGCAGTGTGAAGCCGGTTTGCTGGATGCCTGCATGGAGATCCTATGGGGCCATGAGGATGGACCGTGGGTTGCAGTGGAGACCCAGTAGAGATGCCGGGACTATGAGATGGCTGCCAAGGAGAGCTGCTGGCCCTGGATGAAGTTTTCCAGGACTGTGAGTAGCCTAGCTGGAGGGGCGGAATTGGAACTCCAGAGACTTGTTACTGCTCAGAAGTATTGGACTTGGAGATTTGTCACTGACTAGTTGGATTGGAATTACAGAGTTTGACATTTTCCTGGTTGTTTTAAATCTTGTTTTGGTTGAATATTTCTTTGCTTTGCCCAATGCCATCCTTTGCAGTGTGAATGTTTATTCTGTGCCACTATGGGTTTTGGGGGGATTATTTTTGGTATTATGGTTCAGTTAAAAGACCTTGAAGTATAGGGATTGTTGGACCATCATTAGGATTGATTTAAAAAAAGAGGGCTTTTAAAGTTGGATGAATGCATTGCATTTTACATCATGTATGGTTATCATTTATGGGGGAGAGGGGCGGAATGTGGTGGTTTGATTCAGGTGTCCCCCATAAACTTGGGTGTTCTGAATGCTAGGTTCCCAGCTGATGGCAATTTGGGAATTAACATCTCCTGGAGGCAGAGTATTTTTGGGGGCAGGCTTATGGCTATTATAGCCAGCTTCCCCTTGCCAGTGTTTGGCACACTCTCCTGTTGCTGTTGTCTACCTTATGTTGACCAGAGAATGATGTCCACCCTCTGCTCATGCCATCGTTTTTCCAGCCATCATGGAGCTTCCCCCTCGAGCCTGTAAGCCAAAATAAACCTCTTTTTTCCCCACAAGCTGCTCTTAGTCAGGTGATTTCTGCCAGCAACGTGAGCCTGACTGCAACACCATCTTAGGCCACTCAGCCAGCTTGACATTCTCCAGGAGCTATAAAAGAATAAAATTAATACAGAGCAGAAACTACAGCCTGAGGGCATCAATCCAGCAAGGACATCTGAAGTTAGGCTTGCACAGAGGTCAAGGTGGCCTGGTACTCCATATGAGCTTCATCTGGTGTTTGGTCTTGCCCTTATCTGGTGCTCTGCCCAAATCTGCCCAAATTCTGCTTTCGTAAATCATGCTTGTTTGCTCTTGCAAAAGATAATTGGGCAGGGGAGGGGAGGATGACTGAAGAGTGAAGGATAGGTCCCTGTAAAGGAATGTGGTTTTTGCCTTTAAAAGCTCACTGTAGAGGAAGGACAGGGCTGCTCTCCTCCTTGCTAAGAGGGCACAGTCGCCAGCCAGCTTAATAAAGACTCTCCTTTTTAATTTTTATTTGGGTAGTCTTCTGTATATTCCTGGTCTGGGATGCGCTACAGAAATGATGTATGTGTTGCTGTGCCAGATGTTTCTGCCCATAGAAGTGAGACTGGATAGCCCAAAGCAGGCCCACCAAGTCCAAGAAAACCCTCTCAGCCCCTTGGGTTTCCCCAGTCTCTCTCTCTCTCTGTGTGTGTATGTGTGTGCCCATATGGAGGAAAATTTCTTTCTGTACACATTCCACTTCAGTGTGTAGCAAGGAGTGATTTAACATGTTAATGTTTCCTAACCATCCTTCCTTGATCCCTCTTCAGGGAGAAACAAATGGAGACTCGGGTCGGATCACACAAATCCTGACTATGTGAAGAACGTGGTTGATTACCTGCCATTTGCAGTTCTGGCTGATTATTATGTGTTTGTCCTCACTTTTTTGGCTGTCTATACCACCACCTAGGACTTGTTGGACCTGATAATGAAAAGGTACCCACATTTTCAGTCCAGTATGACATGGACAAGAATCAAAAGATTGCCATCATTTATTTCCTGTCAGTGTGTATAGAAAGGTTGCCACAAGCTTTCATGGAGAATCCAGATATGACCATGCTGAACAAGCTGATAGACTACCTGAATCTCAACATGCCAGGTTCAGACCTACTCATGCAATTCCAGTGTCTATTCTCAATGGAAAGCCAAAACACCACCAATGCCTCACCAGAACTGGCATGTGCTTTGAGGGTCCACAATACAGGATGCCAGAAACACTGGATGGAAGAACAGCAGGACTCCAGGAAGAGATGGCACCATCCAAAGATCGTGTTGCAAGCACACCAGCACCTCTTCTGGAGATCACTGATCTAGAGTAACCTTTACCCACATCAGTCCCCGCTCCATCTTTAGGTTCAGAAACACAAAACACTGGGAAGCGCCATCAATCTACAACAGGATTATTTGAACTAGATCACCTTTGGTTACTTCCTGATGTTGATATCTGAGTGATTTAGGCCTCTATTTGGGAATCGTAGCTCTTGCCCCTGAGTCAATATAACTTTACTAGGAGAAAATAATCATTTTACTTTTAGAAGTTAATTTATATATTTTATTATAGTATTTACATTTATTCAGTGTGCTAAATAAAATTATATGGTTCATTCTAAAAAAAAGACATGCCTGCAAATATTGACTATGAATAGATATTATTTTTGATTTTCACTCCATAACTCTCTTTGAGAGTAAGTCATCTTGTCTACTTTATTTTTCAAAATGATCCTTCATTTAATATGCCGCCATGCTTAAGAACATGTGAGATTCTATGCTCTAAATGATATGCAGGTATGAGTGAATCGCAGTTCTGACATATTATTTTTACTGCAGATATTTTTCCCTCTATTAAATAAAGATTGGCTTTTAAGGAAGGGGGAAATAACCTAAGCTAAAAACCTTTCATTTACTTTCTCAAATACTAGGAATGATATTAAAGATATGCTGCATATGCTGAAATCTCAACGTTATTCCATTTTGTTGGTACTGAAGGATTTCATTACCTTACACAGTTGTAAAATCTGAAGGGGGAAGAAAGGCTCTTGCTAGATGAATGACTATGTGGTAGTGGTTCACACCTGTAATCCCAGTATTTGGGAGGTGCATGCAGGAAGACTGCCATGAGTTTGTGCCCAGCCAGAGATACAGAATGAGATACAGAATGACTAAAAAAACGAACAAAAAAAATGCAGATTTACTTTAGACAGAGCTTTCAGCTTTACCGTTTCCATGCACCTGGATGTCAGTCGATCTAATTATCACAGTGCCATTCAGGCAAATTTTCATGAATTATAGAATCTTAGAGTCAGAGAGACTTTTGAGATCACCTAATCTTATACACATATTACAAATCAGGAAAATGAAACCTAGAAAGAATTCATTTGCTCAAAGCCTTGAAGCTCATTAGCTGTGAACACCAATGCAGACACTGCACTGTCCTGGGGTCTTTTCTCCATTTCACGCTCTATTCCTTGGCATCCCTTAAGGGGAGAGGAAGAACATCTAACATGACCCACCGAGTGCAGGAAGGTTTTGTGGCAGAAGCCTCAGGAAGGCACAGGGGGACCACCTCCTCAGGCTTCAGGAGCACTATTCATACCTGGTAACAATCTTCCCACCACTCAGTAATCACAGAAGTGTCAGTCACTCACTGTGACTGTACTAGATATTATTAGAGCCATAGAGTGCGCACAGTAAAGAAAAAATGCATGCCAGGTCTCCATTTAGTGTGAGCACCCAAAGTTCAAGAGACCAAAAATAAAACATTTCTAACTAGTTACAAAACTATCTACTTAACTAAATTTAAAAATATTATGTATTTATTTGCAAGCACAAACTAAGAGGGAAAGAGGGAGGGAGGGAAAGAGTGAGAGAGGAAGGGAAAGAGAGAGAGAGAGAAAGTAAATATGGTACCTGCAAGGCCTCTAGCCACTGCAAACAAACTCTAGATGCATGTGCTACTTTGTGCATCTGGCTTTATGTGGGTACTGGGGAATTGAACCTGGGCTGGCAGGCTTTGCAAAACACAAGAGCCTTTAACTGTTGAGCCTTCTCCCCAGCCCTAAGTATTTATCTAAACATTTTAATGACCTTATAATTAGGCTACACAGGAACCTGAGTAATTCTCATTCATATCAATTTGAATTATGACTATCCAAATTTCCATTGTAATTTTACTTTCAAAAGCACAAGACTCCCAAACAATAAACATCTTTTTTTTTTTTTTTTATAGTGTATTAATGTATATACTCTGTGAGCACATTTGTAGAGGCAGTAAGAGAACACTGGATGTCTTTGTCATTCATCCAAATGTTTCCTCACTGAACCTGGAGCTGCCATTGTCAGCCAGATTAGCTAACCTGTAAATTCTTGTGATTCTCAGGTCTCCACTCCCCACTGGGATTGGGGTTACAGGAATGCATGGCCACACCCAGCTGTTATATGGCTGCTGGGGAATCAAAGTCAGGTAAATCAGGCCCTGTCCAGCTGGCCCTCATGCTGATGCTGTCAGCACTCTTACTCTTGAGCCATCTCTCCAGCCTCTCTTTTTGATCATGATATTTTCAAGAATTATTTAACTTTAGTAATAGAAAAAAACATAAAGCATCATTACTCATAATGGCTGCTGTATTTACTTCCTAAGGGAGAAGGACAGCTCTGGTTGCCATCCTGATCACATCATCATTGGTCTTTAAGACAACATATTCTTATCCTACAACATGGTCTGCTATCAGTAGAAATAAGTTCTCCTCTTCTCAAGAATAATGAAAAGGAAAGGGGCTGAAAATGTGGCTTTGTGGTGAATGCTTACTGAGCATGCACAAGGCTCTAGGTTTGATGCCTAGCACTAATCCCCCTCCCACACACACAAAAGGAGGAGAGGATTTAAAAAAAGAAAAAAATGTAAAATAATATGAAAAAAATAAACTTTTCAAGACATGTGCAGCCAAACTGATTCATAAATAACCTGCAATTCTCTAAATTCCAACTTTTTAACTTCTCAAATGCTAGTAAATAAATATACTGAAAGACACTTGAGGCTAAAGATTTTCACCTCACACTGTTTAAAACTTTAAATAACTCAAAATTAAGCCAGGCATGGTGGCACACACCTTTAATCCCAGCACTTGGGAGGCAGAGGTAAGAGGATTGCTATGAGTTCGAGGCCACCCTGAGGCTTCATAGCGAATTCCAAGTCAGCCTGAGCTAGAGCAAAACCCTACCTCGAAACCGCCCCCACACACACACAAAAAAAAACTCAAAATTACAAGGCAAGCAGCTGTGAGTTTAGAATAGTGGCAAGTACTTACCTACCATGTGCAAGGTTTTGAGTTTAATGCCCAATACTAATAAATAAATAATTTTTAAAGATTTTTAATTTATTTTTATTTGAGACAGAGAAAGAGGATGGGTGCACCAGGACCTCTAGCCACTGCAAATGAACTCCAGACACATGAGCCACCTTGCATATCTGGCTTACGTGGGACCTGGAGAATCGAACTTGGGTCCTTAGGTCTCATAGGCAAATATCTTAACCACTAAGCCATCTCTCCAGCCCTAAATAAATATTTTAAAAACATGTATGGATAAAAATGAAAAACAAGCCAGGCGTGGTAGCGCATGCCTTTAATCCCAGCATTTGGAAGGCAAAGGTAGAAGGATCGCCATGAGTTCGAAGCCACCCTGAGATTACATAGTGAATTCCAGGTCAGCCTGGGCTAGAGTGAGACGCTACCTTAAAAAACCAAAACATGGGGCCGGGCGTGGTGGCGCATGCCTTTAATCCCAGCACTCGGGAGGCAGAGGTAGGAGGATCGCCGAGAGTTCAAGGCCGCCCTGAGACTACATAGTTAATTCCAGGTCAGCCTGGACCAGAGTGAGACCCTACCTCGAAAAACCAAAAAAAAAAAAAAAAAAAAAAACAAAACATGAAAAACAAAAACAAAAAACAAAGAAAAAGAAAAACAATACTAAAAAAGCCACTTTCACCAAAAACAAAAAAATTAATTTAGCGATATGTAAGGCCTTCTCCTCCTAAATGCTTTATGAAAGCAGTCCTTGAAGTTCTTTTCATAATAGTTCTGGACTAAATTAAAAAATAGCTATAATATCCAATGTATTAGAGGAAAAAGACTCAGAGATGCTTAAAGCAGCAGCAGCAGCCCTCGAAAGGCTCTTCAGGGAAAGGTAAGAAAGAACAGCAGACAACAGAGTAAAGTAGTGGTTTTGCCTCAAGGTTCCAAATGAAATACTTTTAGACCAATTTAACTGTACTTTTCAGTTTTTTTTAAATAAATGTCCATCATCTTTGCCCTCACTAACAGACATCTGGGGTTTACTGTGATATTCTTAATGCATTTGTTGGGAAAAGCAAACCTAAAGCATTTATAGGAAAGACAGCTCCTTTGTAAATTTCCCAGAATTGTTATAAACACCCCATTCTAAAACACAGAATGGGCAAGCATTGTTTCCACTGTGTCTATCAGAAAGACAGTTCAGAGACATGAGGGATGACCCAAATTATAACAGTGAGTAAACAGTAGGACTGCAGGAACTCAGCCAGATCTTCCACTGACAAATCACATTTCCCACCAGCTCAATGGGAGGACAAAATTCAGTCAGTTCATGCCATAGTGAGTCACACCTCACATTCATTTTTAGGCAATCATGTAACTGTAACAGAATACTAACTATAAAATGGAGCTATTTTCTTCCCTAAGATACAACTTAATAAAAAGCAAAGGAGAAAATAAGTGAGAGACATGTAAACATAGCAAAAAGGAACAGAAACAACCCCAAGTTAGAACATAAATTCTTATGAAGCAAAGCAAAATATCACAAGAATCTACCCATGTCAAAATCATTAGATTCACACTTCAAAACTGATCATGATGCCCAGCTATGAAAAACACGCTGAAGACAGGCTTATTATTGAGTATTTTACACCAAAAACCCTAAAGAGAATCTTGTGCTTCACAGAACAATGTCATTATACTTGTGGCTATTGCTATTGGTGAGACTCCACATGCGCAGAACTGAGAGGACTGCAGAGTTCCCTTTTAGTTGGCTCTGCATACCAACTGGCCTTCTAACATTGGGCACCACACCATTCTAGACCCCAATTTCTGATTAAAAAAAAAACAGAAACAGAGCCACTAAACTGGATGACATTTACAGATCTTTCTTTTCTAAAATTGCTGGAATCTTAATTCTCAAGGTTTGTGGTACATGAGACAATTCTTTCCTAAAAGAACTTATTAAACCTACACCTTTCAAACCTTGAATGCACAGAACAGTTAAGTGAACCTTCGTGAAACCAATAGGTAAGCCAACACTCAAAACCAAAGGATACTTTTAGGTTCTTCCTCCACACCTTGGGGCCATACAGAAAATAAGTACTCACAAAAATAATCCAAATGCTTATTAAAGCTAGTCTAAATTTAAAGTTTTACGAATGTAATTCTAGATATACTAGAACAGCAACAGAATTCCACTACACTGTTTACAAAGGTTATAGAAGTATTATTTACAATGATTATCTAAGGCCCCTCATAATTCTACTTTGGTAAAATTTATAAAAGCAAATTATAAAACTAGTTAAAAGGGTCTTTAAATACAGCAGTTTTGTTGTTTTAAACTGCAATGAGGGCTAGAGAGATGACTTAACGGTTAAGGCGCCTGCCTCCTAAGCCTAAGAACGCCAATTCCAATCTCCAGGTCCCACGTTTAGCCAGATGCAAAGTGACGCAAGGGCGCAATGCCGCACTTGCCCACAAGGGGGCACACGCATCTGGTTTTCGTTCGCAGCGGCTGAAAGGCTGCTGGCGCGCCCATTCTCTATCTGTCTCCCTTTCCCTCTCTGTCTGTCTCTCTCTCTGTCTCTCTCCAAAATAAAAAATATATATAATAAATATTAAACTGCAATGAATGTATTATAAAAAAGCTTATACTTTGGGACCACAACCCAACTTATTGGGGGATGGGGAAATGGAATATTCTTGGTCTGAGACTTAAGAACTCTGAAATAAAAGCAGCATTCACTTTTACCTTCCTATTCTGATATGTGGAGATTGGTATGGAGAATCAGAAAAAAATGACAGATGAAACTGAATAGTAAATTCTATTTGGTTCATGTCCTGTAGACATTATTTAACAAAATGCTGAGTGTGCAATTCCAAAGCTCAGCTAGAGGGAAGGCATTCACTATATGTTATTTATAATGCTTTTAGAAACATCTGAGGAGGTATAAATTTTAGCAACTTATATACATTCCTTAAAGCATTTCCCTATATTGATTCCCTGTCTTCTATCTAGAGAAAATGTTTGTCAGTAACAAAAAAGGGGAGAGATGTTATTTCCAACAGGAAATACTGACGGTGAGAAGAAAGCAAGCTTAAATATTCTGATGTTCTCGGTCAGGTTCTCCAAAACCTTGCTTCTGAGAACTACAACAGATAAGCCTCTCTGCTCTTCTGGGGTACTACATTTAATACACGGTAATTGGACAATACCTATTCTAATGGTGAACATGTAAATACTACATATTATGATGTAATATATGATTATAAAACTATATAATATAATAATTATATATTATATAATATATTATGTAAATATAATATATTATATATTATATAATATATTATGTAAATATAATATATATGTATCAGAGATACATTTATATCATTCTATCTGAAAACTATTAAGAATAAATTACTACTTAGATTTATTAAAGAAATTATGTCAAAATAATATTTATTTCTACCTTTTTATTAGTCAACTCCAGGGACCTAAAGACTAATTGCAATCTTCCTCACTTTCAGAATTTTATCTTCTCTCTGGACTCTTCCCTTGGAAGAATCAGACTTATTCAATAAGAAGTACTAATAGTCACATAGCAGATACTTAATAACTGAGCCAAATCATGTAATCCCTAACTCACTTTGCCTGTTTACAAATCTATAATTACATTTATATTCACAGAGTTTTTCTTTGAGATAGGGTTTCACTCTAGCCCAGGCTGACCTGGAATTCACTCTGTAAACCAGGCTGGCCTCAAACTTATGGATGATCCTCTCACCTTAGCCTTCAGAGTTCTAGAATTATAGGTGTGAGCTACCATACATGATTTTTTAAAAAAACTTTTTCTTACAAAAAGATAGCAGTTAAGAATTAAGAAAGTAAGCCTCAGCTGTTTTCAACTGATAAAAATGATCTCTAATACCTTAGGTCAGGTCAGTGAAGAGGTAGGGACAGGGAACAGGTGGCTAAAGGAGTGTAGAGGAGGCTCCCAGGAAATCTTCAGGAATCTTACATACATGTCCCACTCCCATCCCACAGAGTGGTTGCTATGCTGGAAAGGGTTAAGGATATAAAAAAGGAGACATAATAGCATTTGCCTTTTTAAAAAAAAATTTATTTATTTTTATTTATTTATTTATTTGACAGCGAGAAAGAGGGAGAAAGAGAGAGAATGGGCATGCCAGGGCCTCCAGCTGCTTCAAACGAACTCTAGACACAGGTGCCCCTTGTGCATCTGGCTTTACGTGGGTCCTGGGGAATCAAACCTGGGTCCTTTGGCTTTGCAGGCAAGAGCCTTCACTGCTAAGCCATCCCTCCAGCCCCAGCATTTGCCTTTTGAAAAACCTGTATAGCTAATAACAATACTTCCTCAATCATGGGAAGAGAACATCTTTGGGAAGGTTGTTATTATGAGCTCTGGACCCTGAGGTCTAGAAGGCATAAGAAATAGCACACACTAAATCCTCTACGAGATTTGCCCTGTTTATTAGCAGTAAACTTTCTGAGAAAGTTTATGAGTAAAGAAATTCACTTTTTAAAACCTGACTTAATGGTGTTAAATTTTTTTCCATCTGGCTGGGCATGGTTGCACACACCTTTAATCCCAGCACTGGGAAGGCAAAGGTAGGAGGATCACCATGAGTTCCAGGCCAGCCTGAGATTACATAGTGAATTCCAGGTCATCCTGGACTATAGGGAGACCCTACCTCAAAACAACAGCAGCAAAAATTATTTATCTACTAGGCTTTCTTCTCAACAGTATTGTGAGATATCTTAAAATACTTAAGAAAATAGACATGTTGTGCCCATCCAATTTCCCTCTAAATATTTGTCTATGCTCATAGATTAGTGCTGCTCTCACTTTGGGTCAGAGAAGCTACTTTTTGCAGATGGTGATGACCACTGGGGAGACTCGGGACTCATTAAAGTGCTAAGAGTAAGTGAAGGGTGAATACTCAGCACTAAAAGATATCATCACACCCTCTAAGGCTTAGGAAAATGTTGCTGAAGAAGGGGAGAAAGAATGTAAGTACCAGAGGATTGGGAAGAATGCTTTGGAACATTGTCTTCTGGACATAAAGTGGCCATTGCATTCATGACCTGACAGCACTTGTTGTTACCTGCATAATATTGGGCCCATCAACATTCCATCATGGATGATGGAGGAAGGCCAACAAAAAAATAAACAAAACCCAAAATATCAAAGTAGAAGAGGAACTAGTTGAAAAGAGATTCAGTGGAAGGGAAACATGGGATGGAGGACAAAAGGTGGCAATGGGAGGGATTGTGATCAAAATGCAGTATGTGGATGAAAACTGTCAATTTTTTAAATGTCCCTATTTCACTGTAGGAAGGTTCTGTGTCACAGTAAAATATTTGCACTGGCACCTCAGTGCAATGATCCGATTTTTAAAAATATATTTTATTTATTTATTTATCTGAGAGAGAGAAAGAGGCAGAGAGAGAGAATGGGTGCACTAGGGCCTCCAGCCACTGCAAACGAACTCCAGACGCATGTGCCCCCTTGTGTATCTGGCTTACCTGGGTCCTGGAGAGTCAAACCAGGATCCTTTCACTTTGCAGGTGAACGCCTTAACTGCTAAGCCATCTCTCCAGCCCCAATGATCAGATTTTAAAGAACATTTAGCAAAAGCTGAACTACCCAAGGCTACTTACTGGATAATGGTTCACAGTGATCATCAATGCATTAGTCACTGACAAGTCCCCATAAACACAATAAAACTCTAGGTACCTCTGGGTTCCTCACAGCACAAAGTTCAAACAACTGCTCAATCTCTACTGTCTACAGAGAAATTAGGCCAATGGTCATCCTTAAATGTTTGCTTGACAACTTCCATTCCTCTGGAGTGGCTCCTGGCTCTACTTGAAGTGTGCTTCCTGTTATCAGAGCTGCAAAGGTCAAAGCTGAAATAACCATGTAGACCCACCCACCTAACTGCCAGCAACTCCATCAGCTGCTCTTTACTCTCCACAACTGGCTGGCTCTCCCTTCTTTAAAAAGCCTCCATCCACACTGTATATCTCTTGAAACAATAGTCAGCTTTTTATACAACCACTGATCATCCAATCTCATCCTCCATTTGGTTGATAAATTCCTTATAGTTAGGAACTGTATCATCTCCTACTTAGATTAAGAAGTTTCAACTTGGAAAAATACAGCAACTTGTCTAAGGTCAAATAACTAGTAAGTGGCACTGTTGGGACTCACACCAGATGGGGCTTACCCCTAAACCAGCATTTTTCCCCCTCCTTCCCTATCTACCCATTCCAAGCCCTTCAACTCTTATATAGCAAGTTAGTGATTCCTATAACAAAAAAATAAAAAAGACAGATACCACCTTCTATTGGAAGTAAGTAGCATAAAAGTTCTATTTTTCTTCCACAATTCACTCTGGCTTCTAATTCAAAATTCTTATTATTATTTGAGCTTACAGACCCTCAATAATAAAACTACATGTAATTTTTTAAAAGGAAGAATTTAAGGGCTTGGGAGATGGCTCAACAGTTTAGACCACTTGCTGCACAAGTATGAGGGCCTCTAAGGACCTGAGACCACCTGAATTTGGTTCCTCAGCACCCATTTATATAGCCAGGCATGGTCACATATATCTGTAACCTATGTTCTATGGGAGAGATAGACTGGAGAATCACTGAGGCTTGCTGACTGAGAAAAAAATTGGCAAAATTGGAAGCTCTGCATTTAGTGAGAGACTCCATCTCAAAGAAATGGACAGATGAACAAAAAGAGAATATCCAACATTCTCTTCTGGCCCTTACAGACATGCACACAGGGCACATGCATCTACATACACACAAGCATACAGTACACACATATCACATACCACACCACATATACTCTGCACTCCTCTCCCAAAACAGAAAAGTGTAAGCTAGTAAAAGCTAACATACTCAGGACTTCTCAGATCATTTAACATGTTACTATATAGCATCAGATACAGTTTGATATATGTGTTTCATATTTTATAAGACACAGTATATTAATACACATTTCTGACATGTGTACATAGTACGTGTTGTGTGATGTGTGTATGTGCATGGGCATTTACATGTATGCAGGTACATGTGCCCTATGCACATATGTGTAGAAGCCAGAGGAGAATGTTGGGTGCTCTCTTCTATAAGTCTTCCACCTTATTTCCCTGAAACAGGGTCTATCCACTGATCCTGGAGCTCCAATATTTTTTTAGCTAAATGGGATGACCAGTTAGCCCCAGTGATCTTCCTGCCTCTGCCCCCTCAATGCTGGGGTTACAAGTATGTGTGGCCAGGCCCAGCTTTTTACATAGATGCTGGGGACTGAATTCAGATCCTGTTTGTTAGTAAGAGATCTTATCCACTGAGTCCCTTATCACATATTTTGTTAAGCATAATGAGATGCACCTATACTTCATAAATTTCCTCTAATTTAAGAAGTGTCTTGTAAACAAAGAAATTTCATAGTAGCGTTTTCATATATAACATACATAGTGACAAATTCACTTCAAAATCATTAAAAATCATTCATTTAAGTAACAGACCTCAAAACCAAATTCTATAGGACTTCATATGGCTTGAATTAAGGCCACCAACAATTTACACTGTGCCAGTGAACACATGATTAAGCACTGCTTCCCGCAGTATCTGACATTTAGTGAGGAATCATGTGAATGTAGAATATGTTTCACTCAGTGATTAATATAGATTTACTATATTTAGTTTCTACTTGAACATTTCACTTTTCCTCATCCCTGAACCCTTCTAAGGACATGGGATAAATTTGAAGACGAAAAATATAGAAGTCTTGATGAATGAACCAGATGAGAACAATATGAACTCTTCTAAGACAAAATGAGACTTCTTTCCCACACATCATTTTTATTAGTTGTAGTTATTTAAAATAAGCTAAAATGCCATCAATAATCTCTTGGATGGAAACTGGGTGACCTTGGAATAGCAGTGATAGGGAAATTTTTCATGGTCACACTTTTTTGTCTATAGATATAGCTATATTCAAGTTCTAACTCTATAGTTTGTGTGTGTGTGTGTGTGTGTGAGTGAGAGAGAGAGAGAGAGAGAGAGAGAGAGAGAGAGAGAGATATCTTGTTTGGAAATCAAGTCGTTGGAAATGTAACTAAGTGAAGATGAGGTCATAGGAGATTATGGTAGATCTAATTACAGCAACCCTAGGAAAGTAATACAATACTTACAAAATTTAATACAATGTAATTATACTACCTATTCAAACATTTATCAAATTTTCAAAAGCTCTACCTTTTTATAACATATGTTAGTAACCACCTTGAGCCTGTGAGTAAAGTATGCATACTTTGCTCAAAAGTTTACTAATTCCTCTATTTCTTCCTTCCTTTATTCATATTCAACTAAGTGCTCACTTCAGTGCCAAATACAGCCAGCCTAGGAAAGGTTGTAGAGACTCCATAAATCCAAGGCTCCCTGCCCTCCAGGATGATGTCTCCTCTAGTAAATAATTACATGAACCAGTACTGAAAGCATTATTCTTGAGTCTTGGGGAATTAAGGTTAAGATCAAGTTCTTTTTTATTTTTTTATTGTTTTTTTTTACATAGCACTCAACCATGCATATAAGACAGATGATCTTTCTCCTTCCCTATACTCAAAGATTAGTGATGTAGAATTCATGTCTGTTACTTGACTAGTTCAAGGAACATCTTGGGGATGAGATACAAAGTACAAGAGAGTTAAGTCATTAGATATGTACCATTGCCTAAAAATTCCATCAATAATTCTGAAAAGAGAGCTAGAGAGATGGCTTAGTGGTTAAGGCATATGCCTGCGAAGCCTAAGGACCCCAGTTTGATTTTCTAGCTCCCACATAAGCCAGATGCACATGGTAAAGAATGTGTCTGGTGTTCGTTTGCAGTGGCTAGAGGCCCTGGCACGCCCATTCTCTCTCTCTCTCTCTCTGTCTCTAATAAATAAATAAAATAAAATAAATCTTTAAAAAAAGAATTCTGGGGCTGGAGAGATGGCTTAGCGGTTAAGACGCCTGCCTCCTAAGCCTAAGAACGCTGGTTCCAATCTCCAGATTCAGCCACGTTTAGCCAGATGCAAAGTAACGCAATGCCACACTTGACCACAAGGGGGCGCATGCATCTGGATTTCGTTTGCAGCAGCTGAGAGGCTGTTGGTGTGCCCATCTCTATCTGTCTTCCTCTCCCTCTCTGTCTCTCTCTGTGTCTCTCCCCAAAAAAAAAAAAATCTGAAAAGAATATTTTTATTTAAAAAAGCAAAAGAGGGCTGGATATATGGCTTAGTGGTTAAGCCTGCAAAGCCAAAGGACCCAGGCTCAATTCCCCAAGACCCACATAAACCAGATACACAAGGTGGTGCCTACATCTGGTGTTCATTTTCAGTGGATGGAGGCCCTGGCATGCCTATTCTCTCTCTCTCTCTCAAATAAATAAATAAAAATAATATATTTTTTAAAAATCACCAGCTGCAATATATCAGAAGTCTTTAAAAAAAAAAGAAAAAGAAAAGCAATAAAGTGCTAAAAGCAGAGACAGATTCTGAAATCACTAACATCCAAGCACTGAGAAAATGAGATGAGTGTCACATTGGAGGGACCTTCCATCTTAATTAAAGGAGAAAGGTATCTTAAAAATTATTAGAAAAATACACTAACCAAAAGCAAGCTCAATACACTTCCTCATACTGCACTCTCTCCTCTCCTGAACTTCTGTTCCTATGCTGAATTTATATATATACATATACATATACATATACATATACATATACATATACATATACATATACATATACATATACATGTGTTTCCAGACATTGACAGTAAAATTCAGTCATTTCTCCATCTAAAGAAAAAAATGGAAGAAAGCATTGAAAGGAAATGGTGCCATCTGTTGGAACCAGACCCTCAATCTTCTTAGAAGCAAAAACAAAACAAAAGAAATAGACATCATATAATATGTAACTTCACATTAAAAAAATTTATTATCCAACACTTACAGTAAAAATCTTTGCAGTACACAGTAAGATGGTATTCCTCAATACCTGTTTATGAGTATGCATCAAGATTTTTCCAGATAGAAAACATTATCTTAGAGAAATATATTTTTCAATGTTGCCAAACATGTAGGAAGAATTGCAAGTTGATCTCTTTATTAAGAAATACAGGGCTGGAGAAATTTTAGCAGTTAAGGTGCCCACCTGCGAAGCCTAAGGACCCATGTTCAACTCCCCAGATCCCACATAAGCCAAATGCACAAGGTAATACATGTGCAAGGTGGCTCACACAGCTGAAGTTTGACTGCAGTGGCTGGAAGCCCTGGCATGCCAATTCTCTCTCCCTCTCTCTCTCCCTCTCTCTCTCTCTCTCTTCTCTCTCATAAAAAAAGACGTACATACCCTAAAGTAAAACAAAGACTTAACTGTCCTATTATAAAATAAATAATGAGTTTCACAACACCTAAAACCTTAAAATCACTGTATTTGAAAGGGAGAGATTAGAGAACTGTATGACCATACAAAACCTGAGGTAGGATGGGGTGCGGGGGTAGGTATAGGAGTTAGCAGTAGGAAATCACATTAACCTGTCTCTGTTCAAAATGCCCAATTTGACTGGGTCAACATTCAGTAATGGCATGCTAGGAGTTGGTTTTAGCTAAGGATAGAGATTCTTTAAGAAAAGCTTTTATTCTAGCCCTACTGGTATTGGACAGAAACATTAATATAAAGTAAAGATTATATGCTTTAAAGAAAAACAAACAAAATGCTATTTTCCCAGTAAAATAAAGTAGTTGGAAAGCATTTTGAGGAGAATGGCTTGGACTGCTGCTAAATGAATAGCAATGCAACCTCCCACTCTACTGCAATAAAATGTCATAAAGCTCCATCCAAGGGACAGGAAAACATAATTACATTTCTTTTCCAGAAATCTATGCCCTCAGTCAGTAAGTGCTCTTCTCAAAAACACCAAGCATGGGCTGGAGAGATGGCTTAGCAGTTAAGACGCCTGCCTCCTAAGCCTAAGAACACTGGTTCCAATCTCCAGGTCCCACGTTTAGCCAGATGCAAAGTGATGCAAGGGCATGATGCCACACTTGACCACAAGGGGGCGCACACATCTGGATTTCGTTCACAGCAGCTGAGAGGCTGCTGGCGCGCCCATCTCTATCTGTCTTCCTCTCCCTCTCCCTCTCCAAAAAAAAAAAAAAAACACCAAGCAGCCCTTTCCTGAAATTCCTATATCCTGAGAAAAATCCTAATAGATATCAGGGAATGTTAGGGGTGAATGCTAGAAGGAGGAGACTGTCAAAAGGTGAGATAGGGCTGGAAAGATGGCTTAGGGGCTAAGGCACCTGCCTCCTAAGCCTAAGAACACTGGTTCCAATCTCCAGGTCCCACGTTTAGCCAGCTGCAAAGTGACACAAGGGCGCATTGCCACACTTGACCACAAGGGGGCACACACATCTGGATTTTGTTCGCAGCAGCTGAGACACTGCTGGTGGGCCCAACTCTGTCTTCCTCTCCCTCTCTCTCTCTCTCTCTCTGTCTCTCTCTCAAAAAATAATAAAAATAAATAAATAAATAAAACTTTTTTAAAAAAAAAAAAGGTGAGATAATGATGGTCAAAATAAAAAAATATCATTCCTCTCCTTCTATTACTTCCAAAATGTTCCTCTCTTCCTAGTTACAAAAGAGAGCATGCTCTCTGCCTCTCATATAAAAAAATGGGTGTTTGAAAGAGTGCTATAAGCTGGTTCCTTACAATGTGGGCCAGAGAAATAAGGCTACTTGCAGCAGACCAATGACAGGAGCACCCCTCAGTATATCGCCATCTTCCTTTTCCATCCCCTCTCCACCAGTCTGCATCTGAGAGCCGTGCCTCCCAAACTATAGTGTCCAGTCAGGAGCAGCAGCATCATCTGAGAACTTACCAGAAATCCAAAGTATCAGGCCCCAACTGAGACCACCAGATCTGAAACTCTGGGGGTGAGACTTACAAATCTATGTCTTAATAAGAAACCCATGAAACTCTCACCTGAGTAAATAACCAATGTCCCAGAGAAATGTACTACCTGTCTATTCAACCTGCCTTTAAACACATGCCACCTGCATTGCTGCTTAAGCATCTTCATGTGTACACATTTTCCAACTAAGTTATAAGATCCTTGGGGGCAAAAAATGTTCTCTGTTCTTATCTTGCTTTCCCTCAGAAACCACTTTCATCCAGCAAAATACATGTAAGTAAATTGTAGTTCCTGATATGATGCTATTTAAAAATGGGGCCTTGAGGAGGTGATCTGGTATAAAATTAAAATAAAATAAAATAGGAGCCCTTCCACAGGACAGCTTTAGGCTTGGATAATGGGCGCAGAGATGAACTTCTCCTAACATTTCATTTGCCAGTATTCTGCTGTAAATCATCTGTAATGCTCTACATCATCATGAAATAAAGCATGAAATCCATACAAAATACCAGAGTGATCAGGCTCTCGTTCAGTATCAATATAATCATCCTGTTCTCCTTCAACCCAAGGGTGGCATGGTTGGCCATCACACTGGCAAGTGTGGCAGGGAAAATAAATAGATATAAGCATGCATACAAAACCAGAACACTCTCCAAGTTATTCCCTCAGAAGCCCTCAAACTCTTGATTTACAGTCACAAGTCACTCAAATTTGAAACATCACAACCATGAGCTTTCAACTGTAAACACTGAATAATTGTGAAAGATAAGTTGCTATGTGTCATTTGGATGTAATTCATATACTTCCTACAAAAAGTAAATTTCATTATTTATCAAAGTATTAAGAGAACTTGTTCCCACACTTCCCATAATAGAGCAAGTAAAAGTACCTTTAAACCATGAATTTTAGCAAGTGGGAGGAGTTTGAAAAGTGTATTCTTTCTCGCCTCTAAAAGTAAAATGTGTTACAAAGGACAGTTAGTATGTTCAGCACTGTCAGGACACATAAGAGTCTTCGAGACAAGAAAGAAGGCAGGAACAAGAGCATGGAAACATCACTCATGGACACCATGGATGTGCAGTCTGGTAGTTATAAACACACCAATCCCGGAGTTATACTTGGCCCTGGATTCAAATCCCAGCCACTAGCTATGTGACCCAGGCAAGTTGTATTAAGCCTTAATGTGTTTCCTTGCCTATGAAAGGGTACAATAGTGGCATGTCTGTTGTGGAAGAAACCAAACACTCTCTAATTGGACTGGAGGTCCACTCCATGAGAGAGAATACATGCCTGATACTGAAAACCTATGACCAGGGGTAGTCAAGAATCCTAGGGGTGTAATGTCTGCTGTTGTTTGGCTAAATGTATACACTATGTTCAACAAACTGTACCCCATAAGATTTCTCTCATTAAATGAAAAGACCTACATGCACTTAGCATATTGTGTGACACAAAATAAACCCTCAATCACCTCAGCTGTTGTTAATTTCTAAAATCCTCTCTAAGTCCCCCTCTTAGGTATAATATCCAACCCAAAAGAAAAGCAAAATTTTTTACTTTCTTCTTGGAAACTGTATTAGAGACTTAAAGGAGAGAATAAATTTGCATTTAAAGCTATTTGCACAGGGAACCACAAAGGCACATTTTGGCATGGCCATAATGAAATCAGCTACAAGACTATGCAAATACCCAAAAGAACAGTATTTTCACATTTCAATATGGAAGATAGTCTTGGTACTTTGTTTACAACAGCAGCAAATCCATCTAATGTTATTCCCCAAAATAAGTCCACAGCAGGACAAGTGCTGTGAAGTTTTAAGGTAGAAACTATATCAATAATGCTGCCTTTTAATAAACAAATGGCATGATTCTATGCTGAGATTACAATTTAGGAGGTCTAGTTTTAATACTTGTAACAGCCATCATTCTGGATGATACTTTGTAATAAACCCAAAATGACGGCAGTTTGCTTTGTTCATAATCTGAAATCTGCGCAAGGACTCAAAGCAGTTGCTCTGCTCTGCTCAGCGTGAGCTGAGCTAGCTCTTGGGCTACAGCTGAGAAGGCATCTGACAACTTGCTCATTCATATATCTGTCCTACCACTTAAACAGGAATACTCAAGCAGCTGGATGTTGGAACAGCTGAGCTTTCTCTGGCATTCCCCTCTATCTCTGTATCATCTTCCATGTTATCTCTCCTATTTGGCAAATTCACATTACCTGCACTCAGGGTTTCTGTATTAGTCATGTTTCCATTGTTATAAAAAATACTTATTATAAAAATGTACTTTAAAAGAGGAAAGAGGACTAGGGAGATGGCCCAAATGGTAAAAGTACCTGAGTTCCAATCCCCAGTTTCCACATTCCAGTAATTCCAATGCTAGGAAGTTGGAGACAGAATCCTGAGGACTTGCTTCTCAGCTTGTCTAGCTGAATCAATGAGCTCTGGATTCAGAGAGAAGCCCTGTCTCAAGAAAATGATATGGAGAGTGATAGAAGAAGATGCCTGCATCGACCTCTGAGCTCCACATGCATACACATATCCACCCACACAAATATGAACATGCACATTCACATGAACACACCACACACACACACATACATACACACACACAAAGTAAAAGAAAGGGAAGGTTCATTTTGGCTCACAGTTTTAGAAGATTCAGTCCTGGTTCATTGGCCTGCTATGATGGGCTCATGCCAAGGCAGTACATTATGGTGGGGTCAAGCTGTAGGGGAAGCTATTCATTTCATGGTAGTCAGGAAATAGGAAGCAAGAAAGGAGCTGGAGTCCCAATGTGCCCTTGAAGGACACAATCCCAATGACCTAACTTTAAGAGGTGCTTACTTCATCACAACAGTGCCACAGGCTGATAACAAAGCCATTGACACATGACACTTTGGGGGACACTTTTTAAAACCATAGCACATGATAAAAAGAAAGTCAGGATAGGATTTAGTTCAGTGTTAGAACACTTCCCTAGCATGTGCAAGGCCCTGGGTTCAATCTCCAGTACCAGAAAATGAAAAGGAAGGAGGAGAAAGATGAGGGAGAAAGAGAAACCAGGAGAAAGTCTGATTGCCTTTTATGGCCTAGCCTAGGAACTTATATAATTTCCATTCTGCCACATTCTTACTGATATACCTGAGTTTAAGGAATGGGAACACAAACTCCCCCTTCGCAATGCAGGAGCGTGAAATCACACTGCGAGATGAACATATAGGATAAACAGGATGTGTATGGGTGGGACCAATTTTGGAAAATATAATCTGCCACAGTTATCTTAGTTTTCACACAGTATATCTGTCAGAGTTCTTGATTACATGCCACAGAAACCAATTTTGGCATACTTACAGGGAAAAATTTGTTTGGAATATACTGAGGACTCTAAAACTTGAAGGCAAAGCTAGAAGGCTAACCTGGAAAAGAGCCAGGATTAAGAAAGTCTGAAGGGAGGCAGGGAAACAGGAGAGTCAGCCACAGAAGGGTTAGTTAACACATCTTTCCCATCACCATTGCTGTGACTGCACAGTGTTGTTTCAGGGTTTTCAATGCCACCAACATAGTCAAGAATAAACTGTCTCAGCACATTCAAGTCATGTCCTCAGATGCAAAGTTTGGGGTGAGTGGTTCTGGTTGACTTAGTTTAAGTCACATTATCTGAGGCCTAGCCTCCAGAGGCATGATCAGACCCCTTCTAGGGAAGGGGTCCTGCCTTCTAAAAAAGCTCACACAGCATAGACTTCATCTCAAATAAGAACAGATGCTTGGTGGCCAACAGCCCAGCAAATGTCTGATATACGTTAAAAAAAGCAATAGCTCGGCTGGGGAAATGGCTCAGTGGGTAACAACACATGCTGTGCAAGTATGATGACCTGAATTTAAATCCACAGAACCATGTAAAGCTGGACACAGTATTATGTGTCCATAATCCAAGCATGCCTATGGCAAGATGGGAAGCAGAAACAGAAGAATCCCCAGAAGCTTGTGGGCCCAGCAGTGAACAAGGAGAGAAAGAGACCTGCCTCGCACAAAGTGGAAGGCAAATGCCAACACCTGATTATCCTCCGACCTCTATATGCATGCCATGACATAATGACACATGTACACCCATACTTACATGTGAATACACTTATACCAAAGATTTTTACAAAAGGAAAACCAAAAGATTTCCATAATTTTGATATGAAAGATCATTCAATTTCCTGCAACAAAGGATAGGACTAGAACCTGGTCAGTAAGCAGGTTTTAATCTAAAATTCAGGTTGAATCCTCAATCTGTGATACACAAGCTCATTTCTTCACAGTGACATTTAATAAATTCATTAAGATCACAAGTCTACTGGGTGGGAGGTCCAGTTCTAACATATGAACAATAGCCCACAGGCAGAACTGTACTTAATCTCTTCAAAGAGAACAGCTGCCTATACATGGTACACGGAGAAACGATAGCCTAACATCTGTCTTCCACTGTCTAGAACAAAATACTCCAAATAATGATCAAATTCTGAATTCCCAGTCTATCCTGTAAGCACTGGAAGTAGTCTAAACAATGTATGCAGCTGACTGCAACCAGGAACAGTCTACAGACTATAAGCAGAACTAATAAGACAGCACTTATAGAGGAAGAAAACCCACCTGCTCACTAGAACTTACAGCTCCCTTGTCTTGGTCTTAGCAACACCTTATCCTTGTCTTGGCTTTACTTGTTGCAGGAAGGGAAGTACCCAGTAACCTTAGGAAATAAAAACTCCTACTGCCTGTTTGGAAGGAAATACCACATTGAAGTTTTTAAATCATCTTAGACATTATCTACACCTTAGCATAATCTATCTAAATCGTTCTACATTGTGAAAATTGGATTTCAAATACAGATATATAAGTAACTGATTTTCCAAAAATCCTAAGGAGTAAGCAAATTAGTACGTGTACATGTGGGTGTGTGTGGAGGCTAGGAGACAACCTCAGGTGTTACATTCTGTCATGTGCATGTGTGTGTGTGTTGAGACAGAGAGAGACAATCTCCCACTAGCCTGGAATTTGTCAAGTAGTCTACACTGACTGGCCAGTAAGACCCAGAAATCTGCCTGTCCCTGTCTCCCCAGTGCTTGAATTACAAGTATGTGCCATCACATCTGCCATTTTTACCTGGGTTATGGGGCTCTAACTCAGGTCCTCACGCTTGTAAGGCAATCACTTTATCAACGGAGCTATCTCCCTATCCTATAAATTTTAAAATATGTAACTAGTAAAAGATTTAGTGTTTTCTTGGACTAGCTAATAATAAAAATATAATCAAAATATTTGTTGTTTCTATTTCTTGGTATTGATTCTGATTTTGTACCTTGTTATATAAGTGAGTACAAAATGATGGCAACAATACATCGTGATCATGAGGTCAGGGGACTTGACTGGTGTGTCATGTTCACGCTATATCCCCAGATATCCCCAGTTTGTGGTATTAAGAATATGACAGGAACTCAATAAAATCTGTGGTTATTGTTGTCAAATTACTTACAGTAAGGAAAAGGTGAGGGTAAGAGAGCAGCAAGTAGAAAAAAGAAAATAGTAATGGGCTTTCAAAGAAGATACATGAATCGATAATACCCAAAGACTTTTCATTCATTTATTATAGGTAACTGGATGCTATAATATAATACTCAATCCCTCTCTAAAATTTAGATGCTTCATTTTTGGCTCCCAAATCTGTCAGCAAATAGCCAACACACACTTCCTAAACTACTGAGTGACTGCTGGATGTGAGCTTCAGCACACACTAAAAGCTCTTATCACCTTTCAACATTGAAGGACAGTCTTGCTTTGGGCAATGACCTATTTCTCCAGAAAAGACTGGACTGAGTATGAGGAGAAAAGATCAGCATTGCATGTAACATTGCTTTAGAATTTAGAGACTGATGAAAAAATAGGTAATGAGGGAAGGGTATGCTTTGATTCATACACAATTGTGGACATTTTCTGATCAATAAAAATGTTTATTATTTAGTGTTTATTATTAACAATTATTGTGTTGTCTGAATATACAAGAAGCAAAGGAAATAAGGGCACTTTAAAAGAAAATTCTTGAATGACAACTAAATGTAAAATACTCTAATATTACAAGGGAACAAAAAGGATTGAAAAGGAATGAGACAAGAAAATAAGCATATAAAGGATACAGAACCTGCTAAAATGAAGTGAACTGTGAAATCTTAAGAGTCAAAAACAACTTTGGAGAGAAGTAAACATCCTATGCTAATCAGGGAAATTCTGAGATTGTAACCCAGTCTGACTTAATAAGACAGAATTATTAGTATGTTTAGTTTTGTTTAGATAGCTAAGGTTTTAGTTTAAGCACCAATTTTTTTCAGCCCTATATTTTTCTTTCTTTAAAATTTATTTATTTATTTATTGAGAAAGAGAAAAGACAGAGAGACAAAGAAGAAACAAAGAAAGAAAGAAAGAAAGAAAGAAAGAAAGAAAGAAAGAAAGAGGCAGAGAAAGAGAGAGAATGGGCACACTAGGGCCTCTAGCCACTGCACACGAATTCCAGTTACATGAGCCACCTTGTGCATCTAACTTATGTGGGTTCTGGGGAATCAAACCTGGGTCCTCAGGCCTTGTAGGCAGGTGACTTAACCACCAAGCCATCTCTCCAGCCCAGCACCAATTATTTTATCAGTTCCTTCTCTTACCTTAACCTCTGTATCTTAACATCTTCATGGCATTGCCTTTTATTTTACCCTAGCAGAGATGAAGAACAGCTAATCCCCGTTCTAGAATAGAATACTCCATGGGCACTAAAACCTTTTTGAAAATGAACCACCTTTCTACTCCTGCTCTTTTGAAATAGATCTGCTTTGGTCCTTTAACCTCTTCTTGTTTAGGTTTTTAGATCCCACTGTTATGTGATTCTTGATTCTTCCCAACTATTCTCTCCTTCCACTCAAGTTCAAATACAACCCCAAAATGGATCTGATCAGTGCCAATTATAAGGAAATGCTTTGGAAAAACAGAAAAGCAGATTTTGAAAGGAAAGCACTGACATTTATATATACTTTTAAAGCTGAGTGGAGAAGGAATAAAAGTTTCACTGCACCCCTTGTATTTCAAGCCAATTACTTTGAAGTTGCCTATTTAAATTTCCCGGTTTGGATTCAATCAAAGGGTCAAGGAATTTAATTTCTGAGAAATTACAGCTGTGGGCTCAGTAGGTGACTAGGACAGTGCCACTTGTCTAAGATTTAAAATAACTACTCTCTCCCACAGCCACCCTCACTTTTTGAAATCATTATTATTTCAGGCTTTTCCAAGAGCTAAACCCACCTCCACATTTGTTTAATTGAAATATTACAGAAGAGAAATTTAAATAATTCTTCATTAATTATTCTATTTTCATAAAATGTGTGGAAAAACCTGTCTTATGTAGGAGGCATTCTGTAAGTCTAATTACCAGCTTCAGAACAACTAATTACAATTTAAAGCCTTCGATTCAATGTTTTTAAAGTCACCATTACCTGCCAAAGCAAAGCAAAAATGATGACCTGTTGCAGTTCACTCTTTACCACAGAGATACCATAATGTTCCCACCACCAGTGTGCATTGTGAATCTTAGATTACTATGTCATCTTCAACTAATGATTACTAGTGATTACCATGGCTCCCACCAAAGCAACCAGATCTGAAGTCATATAATCCATTTTAAGGTACCTATACTATTCCTGGCGTTTTTACTCTAAAATAAATCATTTTGTAGCAAATTCTTACGTATTTTTGGAATCACTTTCGGAAGACAGTTGATTCTTGGCCTTAGAACAACCTTAATTCTTTTGAGTGAAGAGATGGAGAAATGACTTTCCACAGTTCTACAGTAGTGTTAGTGTTGCTGTTACAACACCCCGCCGTGAAGCTTTTACCTGACATTTCAGCCTTCTACTCTGTGGCCTGCCTCACTGGATTTACCACCCCTCCCCCAACGCACAGGGCCAAAGGGAAAGTAGAAGGTACTTGATGTATACTAGAAAATAGCAGAAGAGAAAGAGAGAGCAACAAGCTGGTTTGATGAGAAACAGCTGAGACAAAATGCCCTTTTACAGTTAAAGCTTTATGAGGAGAGTTATGGCACCATGCCAGGAGTTGGGTATGGTGGGGTCCAAAGCCAAAAAGAAAAAGATAGGGAGGCTCTGGAAATCCAACAAACAAAGCGAGTTGGTCCTTTTTATGAATTTCTGAGGTAAAGGGGTATGTCTGGGTACAGATTACATGAGAGAAGTCATGAGGCAATAAAGAAAGAGTGAAGGTCTCCGGTTCTTCAAGGTCTCAAGGGGGTTGCTGTTCTGCTTCTGCTCACAGCAGGGACAGGAATTGTGTGGAAAGCAAGAAGGCACATAGATAAAGTTATAATTCAAGGGCTGGACATATTGCTTAGTGGTTAAAGACACTTGCTTGCAAAGCCTGATGGCCCGGGTTCAATTCTCCAGTACCCACATAAAGCCAGATGCACAAAGTGGCACATGTATCTGGTGTTCGTTTGCCGTGGCAGGAGGCCCTGGCATGCCCATTCTCTGAACCTCTCTCTCTCTCAAATAAATAAATAATATTTTTGAAAGTTCTGATTCAAGGATGCCTGGCCCAAGCACCAGGAGGATACTTAAAGTGACCATGTCTATGTTCTAATAGTATTAGAAAAGAAATAGTAGTGCTGTTGTCAAGGTAAATTCTGAATTGTGCTGTCTAACAGTGACAGGTGGAGACATGCAGTAATCAGGGTACCACACTATTCTGGTAACAATGGACAAGCTGAGTATCCCAGAGAAATGCCTAGAGTACATGCAGGGCTTCTAAACTCTATACAACATTCTTCCTAGAGTTTCTTGACTGGAAAGAACATTCCCATGTTCAGTCATGTTTGTAGTATTTTTATTTTTTTGAGACAGAGTCATAGCACCTCAGGCTGGCCTTAAACTCCCTATGTCACTAAGGCTAACCTTGAACTTTTGAACCTCCTGGCTGTCTCCACATTTGCAACCTAGGATTATAGGTATATACCTCCACACCTGGTTTACACATCTACCGTTTGAGTACAGAAAATGAGTCAATTTACATTCACACAATCATTTGCACACACAAACAACAAACACTTGTACAAACACACATTCACACCCATATACAATATCAAAGGCAGGAACCATAAGAAAACCATGAAAAACATTTTAAATTGATATTCTATTTCATTAAACCTAATACTGTGATTTTTCATATTTTGACACCTTCAAAATGAAAAAACCATCTGATGACAGGAAAACAAAATGTGAACCATTATGACACAAAGCTCCACATATGCTGCTATGCTTCCAATATGCCCAATGCACTGTTTATATGCTTAACAACTAGGCACTTTTACACACCAAAGCTCAGCAAATGCCAGGAAAATGCACAAAGATGTAAACAGAATATTTATGTATAGTTATTATTATGGCAAGTATAATTTTACAGTCCTCGCTCTACTCTAATGCTGCTCCTAAAAGTCCACTTATTAATTTAAGATGAAGAAAAAGTTAAAAGGACAGACTCAGGCTGGAGAGATGGCTTAGAGGTTAAGGCATCTGCCTGCAAAGCCAAAGGATCCCGGTTCGATTCTCCAGGACCCACATAAGCTAGATGCACAAGGGGGCATATGCATCTGGAGTTCGTCTGCAGGGGTTGGAGGCCCTGGTGTGACCATTCTCTCTCTCTGCCTCTTTCTCTCTCTCAAATAAATAAATAAAGTATATATAAAAAACAATAAAAAAGGACAGACTCTTTTTCAATCACACACCCCATATTTCTACATTTCATAAACATGAGCTTGGTAAAGTCTCAACAGCCTTGTAATTGGTGTTCGATGTACAGATGAGGAAACCAAGGATTCAGGCAGGGATGTCCAACCCGTAGCCTACTGACAGAATGACCCAGGATAGCTTGAAATATGGTTAAACACAAACGTATAAACTTATTTAAAACATTATGAGATGATTTTTTTTTTATGTGTTTTGTTTGTAACAACTGTGGTTCTCAAGCCTGAACAAGATGACAAGATATTCACATTACAAAAGTTTGGACAGCACTTGACAGGTTGAGGTAGGAGGATCACCATGAGTTTGAGGCCAGCCTAGATTACAGATTGAGTTCCATCCAGGTCATTAGTCTGGGCTAAAGTGAGACTCTTCTTTTTTTCAAAAAGAAAAGAAAAAAAAAAAACTGGTTGGACAGGCCTGGTAAAGAATAAGTAAGCAAGTTCTCAGAGCAAGTAAGACAAAGCCCAGATTTCAAGTTCGTGGCTCTTGTGCAGCTTCTATTGAAAACACAATCCTCACAACTGTTCAGATCAAAGATGCTCCCTGCGAGCAAGGAACTAGACTTTGTAGTTTTAAACCCAAAGCTGTAACTACTAGTGGTAAAGGAAAGTAATGCCACACTTCATGAATCACCAGGGTTCACTTTTAGCTGCAAAGGAGATTCCTTAAGTGTTTGTAATGTTCTCGTTTGGAAAAGGAGATGCTAACCATTACATTAAATATGTTTTGATTCAAAAACTAAGTATGTTTGTACATTTGGTTTAAAGTACACATAACTTGTTATTGCTAATAAAAACATTACCAAAATGCAAAAATCTCTACTCTGAAATATTATTAAACTTACCCACCATATAAAAATAAAGCATTGGTCCCAAAAATAAGTAAACCCCTATTTCTCAGAAGAGTTTTAGGTGGAAATAAGCCAGGGAAAACCCCTACACATTTCCTGAAACCCATCAAAGAAGTGTTAGTGTAAAGGAGGCCCTCCTGGTGGCCAGGGGAAAGGGCTGTGAAGTAATGATCTGACATACCCCAAGGCAGCTGGAGCTGAAGTTACAGCTGTGCTACACCAGTGGGACCCCAAAATTTCAACCTAATTCTGGACTCCCCTACTGAAATCTTGGTAGGATGGCTTAAAGACAAATCACAGTCCAAGAAGATACCAAAGTTGTACATGCTGCCAGACATCTATCTACATCACCAGGAGAAAATACTAGGACCCTACTCCCTTGACACCAGAGCAAGGAGAATGAACAAGTCAGGAATAAGTGTCACTTGCATATCGTATACACACACACACACACACACACACACAGAGAGAGAGAGAGAGAGAGAGAGAGAGAGGAAAAAACCCAGATCTCTTACCCTTTGTAAACATATCAGATATTAAGTGTGCTCACTCTGACGCATTTGGCCAGGCAACAAAGGATTAAAACAGGATATCTGAAGAGCCTCAGTAATGGAAGACATTCTACAGTGTCAGCCTAGGCTTATGTCATGCTTCTACATTCTACAGTATCAGCCTGGGCTTATGTCATACCTCTCAATTACCATCAAAAGCTGATGCTTCTTCACAGGCCTTTCACAGACCAGTCTGCTCTCTTAAAAGCCAATTCTACTTTTTCTTCTAAACCAGTATGTAATCCAGTATGAAGTCAAGTAGGTTAGATTATTTAGCCTGAATTCTGATAATTTCTGAGAATGTGGTAAATACATTAAAGTGTCGTGGAGCTCAGCCTCCAAAAAAGTTCCAAATTAAAAGAGCTACCAAAAAAAAAAAAAAAAGACATGAAAAAGCCAGGCATGGTGGTGCATGCCTTTAATCCCAGCACTCAGGAGGCAGAGGTAGGAGGATCGCAGTGGGTTCAAGGCCACCCTAGGACTGCATAGTGAATTTCAGTCTGGGCTAGAGTGAGACCCTACCTCAAAAAACAAACAAAAAAAGAGCTAAGCCCAAATGGCTCTTTCCCAGCACAGCTATTTAGAATGACAGCATGCCATCAACTGCACTGTCAGCTGCATTCCACCAGTCATTCATCAAAACACAGAGCTATTTTCTGACCATAGCAGCAAACAAGAAAACAAATCCTATTTTCTAGTACTTCATCAACACAGGCTTAAGGTTATCAATGGTCTATTTGCAATATTAAGTTAAAAAAAATAGGATTTTTTTTCTAGATTTAAAAACATTATAAAGAAGGATGGAAGAAAACAAAAGCCAAAAGTGAGAATTGTCAAGGATAGTTATCTATGGACTAATAAAACTTTAATAGCACTGTAACTGTACAGACAGGTACAGAAAACCCAGATGAACACTTAGGTATGTACCCTTCTAAAGTCTGAGATAAAAGTATAGAGCACAAAACAGCTGAAGTAGCCTATATGTTCTAATGCAAAAACAGAATATAGAAATAACTTTAGGCCAGAATAGCAAATGGGAACCTATGTTTTAAATTCTTGCTAACTCAATTAATGTTACAGGTTCTGTTAAGTGTTCATTACTGCTGAAGACACCATATGCTGTTAGGATGGAACATGGAGTGACCTGGCTGGAATCTGGAAGAGAGTCAGTCCCCAGACAGTTAGCTTGTCTAGTGCCAAAAGGTGCTACATGAGCCACTGGGGGAAAATGACCAACATCTGTTTAAGCAACTTGTGGTCTAAGCTACTCAGCAGCAAAGGACCTGATGATGCTCACACAAGTGCAATAGTGGCACACAGCCATGGTGGGTTACCAACTGCTCTTGATTTGGCTAACGGATCCACTCAGTAGAACAGAACCCATACCTGTAACCAGGAAACAAGTCAGAACCATATCCAAAAATGAGCCCGCTCTCCAATATTAAGCTCCAACCAACAGTGGGATACAAGAGGGCCTATACCTATTAAATTCTCTCTAAAATAATAACAGTTATCCATGTATCTTATACTGACCTCACTCTCCGTTGGAGAATTTGCTTCTCTTTTTCAGATGGACACAGAATCTCAGGAGAGAATCAGCCCATCACACCTCACTAGGGCACCAGTGGAAGCCATAGAGTTATTGGGGAAATGAGCAAGAGGGCTGCTTTCTTGGAGAACCTGATATCAGCACAAGGGTGAAGGAGATCGACACAGAGAACACTCAACTCCTACTGAACCAGATATCCAGAGACACAGAGACTCCCAAGATCTCACCACTGAAATAGACCTAAAATGAACCCAACATGGCTCAGAGAAATTCACAGAAGAGGGGGCAGAAAGATTGTTAGAGCCATGAGTTGGGTCATTACGCACAGAGTCATTGCCTCTCCTGCATAACTGATGTCTACCCCCATAAGGCAAGACTCACATTACCCATGGGGGGAGGACAGGGAGAAAGCTAATGATGGTACCATCATGGCTGTATACACAATATATACATAACTAATAAAAACAGAAAGAAATGGAGGGAGAAATAGAAAAACAAGACATTTGTAAAAAAATCATGACTAGCCAATTTACAGTGTAACAGACGTGCAATGTGATTCAAACATGAATGTGCAGAGATCTTTAATTACTCAGATTTATAGACTGTTTCAACTATGAATTTCAGTGTTGCTACCAGTCAGTTTCACTGTTTGCATATTATCCAAAATTGCACAATCCTCTGTGTTGCTTGTGTTCAAATTCTGTCCTTTCTTACCTTTCTAGTCCTTCAGTTGATGAAGATGGGGGCTTCCTCACTCTTACTAATCCTTTGTTCTCCGTTACCTAATTGTTGTAATAACATTAACTTCAACAGCACAAATAAAGATAATGGCTGAAAACTAAAAAAAAAAAAAAAAAAAAAAAAAAAAAAAAAAAAAAAAAAAAAAAAGGCAGTCTATTGAGTTGCCTCAAAAAAAAAAAAAAAAAAAAAAAAAAAAAAAAACTTAAAAGTGCTTAGTGCTAGAGAAACAGTTCAGCAGTTAAAGTACTTGCCTGTGAAGCCAAAGAACTCAGGTTCGATTTCCCATTACCCATGTAAGCCAAATGCATAAGGTGGCGCATATGTCTGGAGTTCATTTGCAGTGATTGGAGGCCCTGGAGCACCCAATCTCTCTGTGTCTGTCTGTCTGTCTGTCTGTCTGTCTCTCTCCTTACAAATAGATAAATAAAATAAATCTTTTTATTAAAAAAATTCAAAAACAGGGCAAGAGAGATGGCTTAGCGGATAAGGCACCTGCCTGCCAAGCCTAAGAATACCCATTCAATTTTCCAGGTCCCACATTTAGCCAGACGGAAAGTGACACAAGGGCACAATGCTGAACTTGCCCACAAAGGGGCATATGCATCTGGAGTTTGTTCCCAGGGGCTGAGAGGCCACTGGCACGCCCATTCTCTCTCTCTCTCTCTCTCTCTCTCTCTCTCTCTCTAATAATTTAAAAAATTCAAAAACAATCAAGCAATTTCCAGTAACTACACATTATTTGCTGATCATCTTTCGTTTCAGTTCTTCTGAAAGTTGTAAATTGATTCTAAGAATATAAAAGACAATAAAAGAAAGCTTTTTTGAGTCTAAAAATTAGTCTGGGAGATTATGAATTAGAAAAATAGCAATAAACAAGTGTCATATTAGTCAGAATCCATATGAAAAAAGAAAATGAAGCTAGCATATAAAGGGGGATGAGTTATTTGTCTTGAGAGATGGTTTATCATTATGACACCTTAACACAGTATCATAAAAAATAATTTTTAAGACCTTTAAGTAGCTCTAGGAATAAAATCTTAAAATTCAAAGACATTTGATGGCTTTGTTATGTGGTGATACATGTCATTGTTTTAATATTATTACCCTCATCATCTACAATAATAAGAACTAAGTGTTCAATATTTTAAGGGAAATATGAATATGACACAAAGTATGCACAGGGCATGGATTTTTCCAACAAAAGAGAATAAAACTGTAAGGGTCTGGAATATTTTTACAGGTCCAGGCCTCACTAGCAAACAGCTCTGGTAGCCTTTAAAACTTATAAAACTAGTAAGTGAAACCAGATATTAATATTAAAAACCCAAAGTGTGTTTGTATAACCATTGTACTTAGTATCAAAGACTAAGCAAGTAGGAGGGTTCCCTAAGTAGAAAGGTTTACCAGGTACCTTTCTGAGCATATAGAAGAAGAAGAAAAAAAAAAAAAAAAACTCCCTGTTTCTTGTAGAAAGTGAAAAAAGTCACTGTCACTGTCCCATTCCTGTTTACCTGAGGGTTGCCTATTGAGTCTGAGATCACCTGATGCTGGTACACAGTTTCTGGCAAAAACACCACAACATAGTTTGAGAAAAAAGTATAACTACCCTCCTCTGTGAACTTCTGACAATAACAGGTACATATTTGCTATTACCTATTTGTTTAATAATCTACTCTCAATCTATCACCCGCTACTTAATAGCTATTAGTGATGGATATTAATTTAATAAGTTCATATCACTCACTGAAATAAAAAATAATTAATGGGTATGAATTTAATACACCTATATCACTCCCTGAATTAAAGAATTTTCTGTTTGAATCTGAAAATCTGATAAAAAGAACCATTTGACATAAAGTTTTGACTAAACTTTTTAAAAGGAAGGATTGTTCTGAAACTAATCAAAGGGGGCTAGTGTCTAGAAGAGTAAAGAATTTTATTTTAAAGGTACAGACCTTAGGATTCGCAATCAGAATTCCTATGACTTTGCAGCAATCCTATTGCTACTTCTTCACAGCTTGAAGATGCCTTCTAGGGGCTAGAGAGATGGCTTAGCAGGTAAGGTGTTTGCCTGCAAAGCCAAAGGACCTTGGTTCGATTACCCAGGACCCACGTAAGCCAGATGTTCAAGGTGGTACATGCATCTGGAATTCATTTCTAGTGGCTGGAGGCTCTGGCATACCCTTTCTTTCTCTTTCTCTCTCAAAATAAATAAATGAATAAAATATCTTTAAAACAAAAGAATGCCTTTTAGGATGTAAAATTCCCTTCTTCACATACCTGATGATTTCATAAAACTGGTCACATCTCTTTTGAAACTCTTTCTGGAAATTCACTTGTTGTGGCTTGAATTAGGTGACCCCCATAAACTCAAGTGTTTTGAATGCTTGGTCCCCAGATGGTGGCAATTAGGAAGATAAAGTCTTATTGGAGGAGGTGTGTTGCTGGGGATGGACCTTGATGTTTATTAACCCCTAGCTTGCCAGTGTTAGTTTGGCTCACTCTCCTGCTGCTGTTTTCCACTTGCTATGGCAGAATTGATGTCCATCCTCTGCTTTACCATCTTTCTCCTGCTATCATGAAGTGTCACCTCAAGACTTTAATCCAAAATAAAAAATAAAAAAACTTTCTGCCATCAGCTGCTTGTGGTTAGGTGCTTTGTCCCAGTAATGAGAAGTTAATTATATCAGTCTTGCTGGCTTGTCATTATTGAAGCTAGCTAAGAATTTCAAATATTGACTTTTCCAGAACATCATGACTCTCTGCTTTCAGATATTTGTCATCAAAACTGGATACATTAGAATCAAATCATAACAAAAACATGAGAGGTTTTTAACTTGCTTTGTTTTCAAGATTCCCTTCCATGTTTGTAAACTCCAATCATGGGTCATGGGTCACTTTTACCTGTAGATACCACTTGACAGATCACAGTGTTGGACTTTCATTTTTGTGTGGTGCAGGGGACTGAACTCAAGGCCCTGGGTGTTAGCATGCACTCCACCACTGAGCTCTATCTGCAGTTGCTGGACTTTCAACTTGGGTTTAGGCACCAGGTATTCATATCCATATTTTTATAAACACAATGAGATTATCAGTATATCCAATTCTCTACCCTTGCAACTCTGAATTCATTTTTATACTTATTATAAGATATAAGCTTCCTGTTCATATCCTGGACGGGCCCTGTTTACCCAGGTATGGTGGCATATGCTGGTAGTCCCAGCACTCAAGAGACTGACACAGGATAGCAAATTTGAGGCCAGCCTGGGTTGAAAAACGAGATACTCTTTCAAAGAAGGAGGTGCGGCGGGGGGAGGGGGGACAATAAAATAATTTCCTACAAAATCATGGTTAATACATCATCCAGAGAGTTTTACAACTTTTCTGTTGAAAATAAAGCTCACTGGGCTGGAGAGATGGCTTAGCGGTTAAGCGCTTGCCTGTGAAGCCTAAGGACCCAGGTTTGAGGCTTGATTCCCCAGGACCCACATAAGCCAGATGCACTAAGTGGCGCATGCACCTGGAGTTCATTTGCAGTGACTGGAGGCCCTGGCATGCCCATTCTCTATCTATCTGCCTCTTTCTCTCTCTGTCTCTCTCAAATAAATATAAAATAAAATAAATAAATAATATAAAATGGAATAAATAAAATTTAAAAAAAAAAAAAAGAAAATAAAGCTCACTGTCTAATACATCATGAAGACTAAGTTTTAACACCTTCTATGGGGCCAGGAAGAATCTCCTCAAGAAATAGCACCATGTTAGTGGTGGTAATTTTCCATAAGGATGTCCATTTATACCTGGCACTAATTAAATAGTAGATGCTCGAAAATATTTGCTAAAAGAATAAAGATTTGAAACCAATTATGCCCAAATGAAGATAAATGTATTGCTATGGAATTCTAATTTTCATTTAGGTAGCCACATGTTCCTTCTAAGAAAGAAGCAGAGAGTTCAGGAAAGAATGAGCTTCTAATCTCTCTTTAGGACATGAATTTTTAAAAAGCAGCAGCAGGGCCCCTAGAGTTCCATAGGGTGGTGGCAAATCTCACAAATGCCCTGAATAAAGTAGTAGAGATTTGGGGGTGTTCTTCAGGAGACTTCTAGGCACTGCTGGAATCAACTTCTTAATGTACTCAAATGTTCATCTATCTGATCCCCCCTCTCCAGCTGGCTTTCCTATCTCAACTCACCAGTTAGATTAGTGAAGTTATTATCAGAATGAATGTTCTTACCCATGTTCTCAGATACATAAGGGACTTGCAGGGGACTATGAACTCCCTTGAATACACTCTTAACACCTGGAACAGAAGTTCAAGAACAGTGGAACATGAGGACTTTAGGCAGACTGCATAGCTATTTAAAGAATTAAGTGAATTTACATGACAATTTAGCCAACCACTAATCACAAATTATGAAAGAACAAACTGCAGGGGCTGGGATTTAGTTCAATGGAAGAGCACTTGCATGATGCCCTGGCTTCAATCCATAGCACCACTCAAAAATAAAAATAAATAAATAAAATTATAGCAACACATTTGATAGCTGTCCAATCGACAAATAACCCCCTATAGTCCCATAACTTCAGTCACACTTTCTGTATCTACCAGACACCTCTCACAACTGCAAGTGATGTACATCAATCCTAGGACTAAGAGCTAGAACTTTAATGAGATGTGTCAACCCACTTCCCTACTTTGTGAAGACAGCAGATAGCAAAAATGATGTAATTAAACTTATTTAGGGATTTAATAACAAAATTTAAAAAGCATTTAATAACAAAAGGTACTTGGTAGAGAAGGAGAAATACAACCACATTTAGCAGAGAAGAGTGAACTCAGCCAGCTGTTGAGCGGTAATGAGCACCCAGAGGCTGAGAAGGAAAGTAGAAACTCAGGTAGTTCCATCAGTATTTCTATATGGTTCCCAAGCCTGAAATTAAAAAAAAAAAAAAATCTACATACTTTTAAAGTCACAATTTTAATATGTTTCTTTATTTAAAGTAAGATAAATCTAATTTACACTTGTCAATACATTTTTTAAAAATGTGTCAAGAAAAGGTCTGGAAAAACAAAAGCCACACAGGTATTTAGTAGAGGAGAGTGAGAAAAGATAGTAAATGAATACAGAGTGACTAACAGAATTAGCAGTGTCCTCCTGCTGTGTAATGACTTGTCTGATTTTTGTTTTTAAAGAAAACGACAGCCTGCTCTTTATTTTTCTCTTAAGCAAACCTACAATTTGTAATAAATTAGAAGGGAAATGAAAGCAAAATGTATTCTTTCCACAAGTGTTTTTAAAAATCTGACAGTCATTTTGTTTCTGTTGCTACTTCACTTGTTATTTTACTATCTTCCTGAGTGTGACCATCTTAATCTATAATTTTCTTAAAGAATTAAGACTCATTTGTGGATTTAATAGTATTAGGGTTTTAGAATTCTCTCTCTCTCTCTCTCTCTCTCTGTGTGTGTGTGTATGTGTGTGTGTGTATTTATAGATATGGCATGCTCGTGTGAAGAATCAAAGATGGAGGCTACAACTTTCTGCCTTTTATGTAACACTGCACAACAGAGTTCACTACTTCAAATATGAATGCTGACTCTACCGCAAAGATACCTTTATATCACTGAATCAGAACCTACTTGTCCTGTTCACATGTCCTCCTCAGCACCTCACTTGTATCCTAACAGTAATCTGGGCTAACTACACTGGTAGTTGGTCATGTGCATAAATGTATTTTACTAGCCTTTCAATCCCTAAATCAAAATGAACTAAAGTGGACACAGCAGGGGCTCCCAAGCACCTCTGAAAGAAGCTTTCACCAGTCAATTCTGTCCCCTCATTTGGCTAATCCTTGATCATCTGATATGTCTGAGAACAGAAGTTGATTCTGTTTTGTTTCTTGATAAAATACTAAAGGTATCTTAAGTACCTTAAAGAGGAAGTAAAATGAAAAAAGGAAGTGCAATAGGTACCCTTCCCTATCACTTTCATTAGTATCATCATCAGGGAGGTAGGCAGAAAATTGCCTCCCCCACCCCAAGATCACCACATGCTAATCCTGACACTTAAGAATAGGAATCCTTATCACATAGGACTTTGCATGTGTGATGAAGTAAAGAGTCTTGAGATTATTCTCCTGGACTATCTAGATGGGCCCAATGTATCCAAGCAGCACAGGGCCCTTATATGACAGAGGCAAGAATGACAGAATCGGGGGCTGGAGAGATGGCCTAGCGGTTAAGGTGTTTGTCTATGAGACCTAAGGACCCAGGTTCAATTCTCCAGGTCCCATGTAAACCAGATGCACAAGGTGGCAGATGCATCTGGAGTCTGCAGTGGCTGGAGGCCCTGGTATGCCCATTCTCTCTCTCCCCACCCCGATCTCAAATAAATAAATTTAAAAAAAAAAAAGAATGACAGAATCGGGCCCAGATATAGAAGCACGTCTGTAATCCTAGCACTCAGGAGGCTAAAGAGAGAGGATCATAAGTTCAAAGCCAGCCTTACCTACAAAGCAAGGTTCTGTCTCAAGGAAACAAAACAAAATGAAAACAAAGAAAACATCAGAAACAGAAGAACTGTGATGATGGAAACAAATGGCAGGGATGTCACTATGAAGGCCAAGGAACTCAGACACAGCAAGGAGTGAATTCTCTGCTAGAGCCTCCAGAAGGATCACAGTCCTGCTGTAATTATCCCATGAGGCCCCTCTGCAGAGGTACGACCTTCAAAAACTGTAATAGCAAATTTGTGGACTTTTGGTACTATATTATATTAGCAGCAGGAAACAAATATCATCATCAATACATATAACAGTCCTGTGAGGCAAGCTATCACTATTCCCACTTCACAGATGAAGAAAGGTAAGCATGTGAATGCCTGAAGTCCCAGAATGGAGGAGGCACAGGCAGGGGGGATCAAGAGTTTCAGACCATCCTGGGTTAGACTACAAGAGCCTATATCCAAGAAAAATGAAAACATAAAGATTGGAGGGCAGGAGAGGGAAAGGAAGAGAGGCAGAGGAGGGGAGGAGGGAGGGGCTCAATACCCTTGAAACTGTTTTGAACACTTGTTATTTGTCCTATAATGGAGGTAGTGCCTTTTTTCTTACACACATAAATGCTTCTCGCTACAGAATATGGACATTTTCAATTAGGATAGTTGCTCTGCCATTTTAAATATCAAATCAGACATCCTAAATGCTTGACATATAATGAAACATATTTATTTTCTTCCTGCTAACATTTACATGCAAAATTTAAATGCAAAACTGCCAAGAGTCAAGAAACAGTCACCATACAAGGCTTCCCCTACTCTCCCTAAAAGGTGAAGCCTAGATGTAGAAAAGAGTAAGCAAACAGCATGTGTGTGTGAAAAAGGGGCTGACAGACAAGGGGGGAAATCCACAAAGAAAATAATCAGCTGCAGAACGTGGCCAAAGAGTTTTGGCACAAAACTGATTGTGTCTTACCACTATAATAGTATTTATTATTTTACACTGTAATTATTTGTATGGTTAAAGACCATACCTTACATTTCAATATTCCTAAGACTGGTACAGAATCAATACACATCATGGAAAATGAATAAACAGTACAATATAAATGAGGGGAGTCACCCAGACAAAGGACAGGCATATAAAGTTCAGAAAACCATGCTGTCCAGCTATAAGACAAAAAGACAAGATGACCTTAATTACACCTCTTAGTCTCAGAATCTGACCTGAACAATCCAACCAGAAATCCAACCAAAACAATTTCAGTGGCACACTAAAGCAGGAATTCTGGAGCATTTATTCTAAACCTATAGTTCTTATGAATAATGAGTTAAGTCCTGAATTCTGGTCAGGCTGAAAATGAAATGTGTTGAATCTTATGAAAAGTATATTTAAGAGTTAGGGTGGCATAATTTTCAGGGCCTACGATGTCAGAAATTTGAAGAATGTAATTAGAAAAAAGAAATATGACCTTGTGGCAACAAAATTTCCATATTTTGCCTGAAAACAAAGGGTATTTTAAAAAGAAGTATAACAGAAATATTAGCCTCTTTCTTTAAGGTGACAGAGACATAAAATACAAAACCTAGAGGGGTTTTGTTTGTTGCTTTTGGCTAAGAAAAGGATAAAAAATAGAATAAAATGTCAAAATACAGTTTTAGAAAGAAGTTTTAAAAATACTTTTGAACAGTCAAATACAAAAATAAGTAACTCCCTTGGGAGGCAGAGGTAGGAAGATCACCATGAGTATGAGGCCACCCTGAGACTACATAGTGAGTTCTAGGTCAGCCTGGACTAGAGTCCCTACCTCAAAAAACAACAAAAACAAAAAACAAAACAAAAAGTAACTCCAATGTCTTCTAATATGAAACAAACAGGGAAAGGACTGAGAGAGAGAGAGATCAGCAAAAGCAGAAAATTCAAATTCCTAAGCCTAGGAATCATATTATACAACATGCAACAATTGGGGGTGGCAAAAAATAGTTTATTCTAAAAGCACCTTACCTTAGATATTCCACTCACCATTTTTTCTCCTCTCAAAGACTAGGAAAGCACTCTCAAGGCAAGAATCCAAGGAGAATTTTTAGAATATACCAGCTGGCTTTGAATTTTTTAGGATGAGTTCCATCAATTTCATGGGCACCCCAGGCTCTAGTCTTTCCTTTTAAACTAACTGAATCATATAATGGGGTCCAGACATCTAAGTGGTTTCTATCAGTTACTTTCTCATTTCTGGGACAAAACATCTGACCAGAAGCAAACTTATGGCTTACAGTTCTGGGATTAAGTTTCATCAAGGCAGCAAGAGTATGGCAGGAGCAGACAGCCTGGTGTCACATCTCCACTGCAGCAGGAAGCAAGTAGGGAGCCCAAATGTCAACCAGGACTAGATTACAAAAACCCAAGGCCCACCCCCAGTGATATGCCTCCTCCAATAGACTCCACCTCCCAAAGGCTCCACAACCTGGCTAAACAGTACCAGCAGATGGGAATTAAATTCAAACACATGAGGCTTTGGGGTACTTTTTACATTCATCCCACCACATGGTCTACAAGTAAAAGAAGCTTCCAAGGTCTGAAAGAGAGACTTCTCAAGTACCTCAACACAACCTGTACACCAACACCACCCCAAAATCGTGTAAAACTGAGAAGTCAAGTACAGAATCCCTGGACACTGCTGATAACACTGGTGGACTGAATCTGTGGCTACAATAGAATTACCCATGTATATAAAGAAAGGTTAATTAAGACAATATATGTGCTCTTCTTCTGAATGCTACAAAAAGAAGAAACATTTTGTTAGCATCTATACAAATAATCAAGATGGAAACAAGTCCAGGGTAAAAAATCTTTAGTTTCACAAATACTTTGGACCAAAATACTCCTGCTAACTTGTTTATACACCATGTGCTTTTTTGTTGTTGTTGTTGGTACATAGCACACACATGTGTACATGTGGTGTGGTATGTGTGTGTTCTATGCATGTGTCTATATGCAAGCAGAGGCCAAAGAAGATATTGAGTGTCCTCCTCTATTTCTCCTCCCCCCACCAACACTGACGTTATAGGCATGAGCAGCCATACCTGGATTTTTTTTTTCATGGGTGCTACAGTTTAAACGCGGGTCCTCATGCTTGCAAAGCAAGCACTGTTACCCACTGAGGCATCTCCCCAGCCCCTAGTATGTGATTTATGGATTATTTCATTAACATTATTTCAATTCCAAATTACTTAAGGATTTTCAACATCCATGTAACATAACACAATGTCTTCCTTAACACTTATGAATAATGGCAAAACTATTTTAATATCTTATTTTGAAAAACATTAATTAATTCATTTGCAAGCAGAGAGGAAGAGAGAGAGAGAGAGAATGGACATGCTAGGTTCTCTTGTCACTGCAAAGGAACTCCAGATGCATGTACCACCTTGTGCATTTGTCTTTATGTGGTACTGGGGAATCAAACCTGGGTTATTAGGCTTTGTAAGCAAGCATCTAACCACTAAGCAATCTCCCCAGCCCTTTTAAAAATATTTTAATGATTTTAATACTTTTAGACTTCAATAGTTGACCAAGGTCAACATTAAAGGATATTGAGATTTTTCTTCCTTTTAGGTTTTATATTTTTATTTAATAATTAGTATAAATAATTAAAATTAAGTTTATTACTAAAAAGCAAAAGTTTATGTTTTTTAAAAATACTATTTATTTGCAAGCACAGAGAGGGGAATAGAATAATGAGAGAGGAAATAGGTGCAAGGGGCCTCCTGCCACTGCAAATGAACTCCAGATACATGTGGATACTGGGAAATTGAACCTCAGCCATCAGGCTTTTCAAGCAAGTGCCTTTAAACACTAAGCCATCTCTCCAGCCCAAAACCTCATATTTTTACTTCCATCTAAATCTACTCATAAGTTTACAATGATATATTCTTAGTAAAGGTCAAATAGGTAAATTGAACTTGCTGAAGCTAATGGACCATTAAAAGTGGATAAAGTACTTGTAGGAAGGTGAACAGTGGCCCTCAAGAATATTTGTCTATGTCCCAACCCCCAGAACCTAAGACTAGTACCTTACCTTACCTTACCTTATCTGGAAAAAGAAAAAAGTGTGATTAAAGTAAGCATCATGAGAAAAGGAGTTAACCCTATTTTGGGGTCCCTCCTAGGGCCAGCACAGGAGGGACAGCAGGGTCTCTGCCGAGTTGGGGTGAGAGGCGCAGAGTCACGACACAGACTCTGGGAGTTGAGTGGAAGCAGCAGAGGGCAAGCTGCCGCAAACTTGTTTATTCAAGGAAGTGTAGGGGGTTTTAAGGGGTTTGGCTGGCCAACCATTGTATGTGGTAGTCCCCTTTTAGTGATCAATGACAGCCTGTCTCTGGACAGATCATCTCGTAGCAGGTTTCTCACAAGCATGGGACTGTAGCTGTTGTCACGCTAGGCCTGCGCAGGATGCCATGTTCACAGAAGCCACTTCCTGGTTTCTTCTGACATGCAGTCTGGCTAGAGCCAGACCTGCATTGTGCCATACATATCCTCCTTTTTGTTTTTATTATTGGCAACCCTGGGAGGCATGGTTCTTTGCCAAGCCATTGTTGACCCCAGGCCCCAAGGGATCATCACATGCGACGTGCCTGTCTTAGGTTGCCCCATCTCATGGAGTCTTACCCGTCATTGACTACCTACCATCCTAGTGAGAAAACCCGAGGGGTGTGGCCTGGTTTCTTTTAGCATGAGGTCTGGCTAGGGCCAGACCTGCATTGTGCCATACATATCCTCCTTTTTGTTTTTATTATTGTTCACCCTGGGAAGCATGGTTCTTTGCCAAGCCATTGTTGACCCCAGGCCCCAAGGGATCATCACATGTGACAGTGCCTGTTTTAGGTTGCCCCATCTCATGGAGTCTTACCCGTCATTGACTACCCGTTGTCCTAGTGAGAAAGCCCAAGGGGTGTGGCCTGGTTTCTTTTAGCATGCAGTCTGGCTAGGGCCAGACCTGCTTTGTGCCATACAACCCTGGATTGTTTAAGTAGACCAGAGAGAGTTTTCAGAGAAATGAGACAACAATGTGACCACACAGGCAAAGATTAGGGTCATGTAGCCACATGTTAAGGAAAGCCAGGAGACATGAGAAGCTCGAAGAAAAAGAAGTGCATGCTTTTCTACAACTTAATAGAGCATGTTGATCCTGCCAACACAGTGGTTTCAGACATATGTCCTCCAGAACTGAGAAAGAATCAATTTCAATTGCTTTAAGTCACCAAGTTTATGGTAATTATAGTGCCCTAAAGAATATATGTTTTAAGCTAAATATTGGAGAAATGGCATTGATTCTGGTGACCTCTGAAGGACATAAAATTGGATAGTGTTGTATCATAAACAAGAATTCTACAATCACTCAAAAGACAGAGGACCAATTTTCCAGAGAATACATGTGTAACAGTACAATCTTAACACAAATTCTGACTGTACAGTTGTTAAAAGTGTGGGACACTTCCAGTGAGTTTTTTTTTTTAATTTTTTTATGTTTATTTTTTGGAGAGAGATACAGAGAGAGAGAGAGAAAGGGGGAGGGAGACAGATAGAGAATGGGCACGCCAGCAGTCTCTCAGCTGCTGTGAACGAAATCCAGATGTGTGCGCCCCCTTGTGGGCAAGTGCAGCATTGCGCCCTTGTGTCACTTTGCATCTGGCTAAACGTGGGACCTGGAGATTGGAACTGGGTTCTTAGGCTTAGCAGGCAGGCACCTTAACCGCTAAGCCATCTCTCCAGCCCCCAGGGAGTTTTTTAAAGGGAATGAGCAGGATAATTTTACCTAGTTAGATCACTCTGGTTTTTCAGCATAAGAGCCATTTGAGATGTATGCTTCTTTGGGTGACAAGAAAAAATTAGCAATCAACTCTTTCTGGAATCAATTATTCATGTGTAGAGATGTTATTTGCAGGGTGCAGGGAGATATGGCAAAAGAATATGGGATACTCTTATCTCTTTCCCTTTTCAATGAACTGTCTCTGTGGTGTTTTGAATGTGGTGTCCCCCATAAACTCATGTGACTTGAATGCCTGATCCCCAACTCATGGCAATTTGGGACATGAAGCATTGCTGGAAGATATGTGTTGTTGGGGGTGGGCTTAGGGGTTTTAAAGCCAGCTCCCCCTTGCCAGCGTCATCTCACTCTCCTGCTGCTATTTTCCACCTGCTGTGGCAGAGGTGATGTCCAGCCTGTGCTCATACCATGCTTTCACTGCCATCATAAAGCTTCCCCTCAAGACTATAAGCCACAATAAACAACTTCTCTCCCATCAGCTGCTATAGCATGTATCTTCCTTCTTCCCCCACTGAAGCATCTTGTTAGATATTCACAAATTAAATGATTTCAATATTTTAATAAACTATTCTTTTCAGAGATGAGATATTTACTTCTTCCAGGAAGATGCAACTTCCTAAAAGGAACAATTTAACTCAACTTAAACACTGTGAGCCGGGCACAGTGGTGCATGCCTTTAATCCCAGCACTCAGGAAACAGGTAGGATCACCATGAGTTCAAAGCCACCCTGAGACTACAGAGTGAATTCCAGGTCAGCTCAAGCTAGAGTGAGACCCTACCTCAAAAACCAACAACAACAGGGCTAGAGAGATGGCTTAGTGGTTAAGGCACCTGCCTCCTAAGCCTAAGAACGCTGGTTCCAATCTCTAGCAGTTCCAATCTCCAGATCCTATGTTTAGCCAGATGCAAAAGGGGCACAATACCGCACTTGACACAAGGGGGCGAACGCATCTAGATTTCGTTCGCAACAGCTGAGAGGCTGCTGGTGTGCCCATTTCAATCTGTCTTCCTCTGCCTCTCTTTCTGTGTCTCTCTCCCCCCACCCAAAAAAATTTTTTTTAAAAACCAACAACAACAACAACAAAAAAAAAGCATTGTATTAGAGCAAATTACTTCTGCCAGTCTTGGAATCTACTAGCAGAGATCATTTACTTCTAAATAAAGAAAAGAACAAAAAGAAAGAAGGACGGGAGGGAGGGAAGGAGGGAGGGGGAAACAGAGGGAGGAAAGGGAAATTACATATTTAAATTACCTATTTTCACCATATTTAGTTCCAAGTTTGAATAAAGTCCTTGATCTTTCAAAGAAGAGATTTTTTACCTCTTTGATGCTGCTTTTTTAACCTTACATGATACATAATCAAAAACACATCTACTTAAATAAAGATTGATGAGAAGCACTTATTTCTCATGGCAGGAGCCACCTCTTTGATTATAAACAATGAGACCCTATTGCTCTACTCTCCAGTCAAAAAAAAAAAAAAAAAAATCTGGTGAAATGTGAACTTGAACCTCCATCAGATCTAGACTAGTGTAGTGTAGCTGTATAGTATTTCAAATCCATTGTGACAGGAGGAAAGGAATGAAAACAAATGTGAGACAACAGTTACAGGTGTTAGAATTACTTTGTCATTTTTGGGACAAACATCAACCAGAAACAGCACATGGGAGAAAAGTGTTTATTTTAGACCTAAAGTTTCCAAGGGAAACTTCATCATGGCAGAAAAAGCTGGCTCACTTCAACATATATCCACAACACAGAAACAATAACCAGCACCAGCAAGCAGGAGCTGACTCTGAACACACAGGGGTGGACTCCACCTCAAGATCCACCCTTGGTTGAACACATTGTTCAGCAGGGTTCTATCTCCCAATACTCCAAGGTGATAACTAAGTAGGAAACTTAATCACAAAATCTGAGGCCACAGGGAAATTTTACAGTCAAACCTCTTTTGGAGAGGGCTATGGACTGAAAGGACACAGAAACCCTCGTGGAAATGACTGTAGAAAAATTACTCACCAGCCAAAAGGTGAAGGGACAAGGGAGAACAATAGCAATGACTGAAAAGGAAGGTTGTTCGATGAAGTATACTCCCTCTTACTGGGGGATCTACAGTGCAGCCACAATGTGCAGCCAGACTGAGGCACCTGTGATGGTTAATGTAGATTGTCAACTGAATAGGATCTAAAATCACTTAGGAGACAAATCTCTGGGAATGTCGGTGAGGGAGTTTCTGAATTAGTTTAAATGAGGTAGAAAGGCCCACCCTAACTGTGGATAGCACCATTTTAATGGGCTAGAGTCCAGATTGAATAAAAATAAGAAAGTCAGCTAAGTTCCAGCATTCATCTCTCTCTGCTTTTTTTTTTTTTTTTTTTTTTCCCCAGGGTAGGGTCTTCCTCTAGCCCAGGCTGACCTGGAATTCACTATGTAATCTCAGGGTAGCCTTGAACTCTTGGTGATCCTGCTACCTCTGCCTCCCAAGTGCTGGGATTAAAGGTGTGCACCACCATGCCTGGTCTCTCTCTGCTTCTTAACTGTGGACTGGTTGGCAACAGCTGCTTCCTGCTCCTACCACCATGCCTTCCTGCTATGATGGGATGGACTGTGTCTGCTAGAACTGTAAGTCAAAATAAACCCTTCTTCCCTTAATTTGCTTCTTGTTAGGTATTTGGTCACAACAAAGAAAGACGTACATTACCTAAATAAACCTGATCAGAAAAAAGTGATAACTCCATGACTTAAGAACCAAACTCTTGATCCCTGCCCCAGTTTGCTGCACAAAGCTTCTAAATCCCATGAATCTCCAATGTGGTTTCTTTCTGTGTGATAATTAGTTAACTGATGGCTCAGGCTCAAGTATATCTTCTGTGGGGGGGCATGCTGCCAGGGGACTTTTAACCTTAGACCCAAAATGAAGGGAAGTGGGAAAAAGAAGAGGTTGGACATTGACTTAATCACCAATGGCCTATGATTTCATACACCATGCTATATAATGAGACCCCCCCCAAAAAAAACATCCAAAAGGGCAGAGTTTAGAGACTATCCATGTTGATGAAAACATGGCGAAGCTGTAAGAGTAGTATGCCTAGAGAGGGTATGGAAGCCCCCCAACACACACATACCTTGCCCTATGAGTGTCTTCTATTTGGCTGTTCTTTGGTTGTATGCTTTATAATAAACAAGTGAACATGCATAATATATTTTACTGAATTCTGTGAACTGTTCTACCACACCAGCAACCTGAAGGGGAGTCATATGCATATATGATTTAAATAGCTGGGCAGTCAGAAGCAGAGTTGAACACCTGGACTTAGGAGTGGTCATTTAAAATGGGGGCTATCTTGTGAGACTAAAACTTTCATCTCTGGGATTTGATGCTGTCCCCTGGAAGATAATGTTAGAACTGAGCTCAGAGGGCTGGGGAGAGGTCTAAGTGGATAAAGTGCCTGCTGCACAAGCATGAAGACCTGAGTTCAGATCCCCAGCACCCATGTAAAAGCACAGCATGAGCACCTGTAGTGTGCACCTGCAATCCCAGTGCTGGGGAGGAGGAGACAGCACTTGGGGCTTATGCTTGCAGTATAAGCATGAAACCTGAATTTAATCACTAGCACCCATGTAGAAATCTGGGAATAGCTTGTATGCCTGTAAATCCCAGTGCTGAGGGGATGAAGGCAGGAGAATCTTTGAGAGTCCCTGGTCAGCCATCCTAACTGAAAAACAGGGAGCTCCAGGCTCAGTAAGAGACTCTGTCTTACAGCAATAAGATGAAACAATGAGAGGAGGTCACCTGGCTTCTACATGTGTGCACAGGACACATGTATCTGCACACACATAGCAAAAAAAAAAAAACAAAAAGGTAGAAAGCAAGTGAAGAAGACACCTGATGTCAATGTCTGCTCTCCACATGCATGTGCACCCCCCCACACACAATTATGAACATGCATCCTACCAACACATATGCAAAAAAGCTGAGTTAAATTATAAGACATCTAGCTGATGTCAGAGAATTGGTTGGTGTGAGGAAAACACCCACATGTTTGGGGACCAAAAAGGAAGCAGTAGTCAGAGTACTGAGCATGAGGAGACAGAAGAAAAGAAAGTTTGTTTTACCCCATCATTTACTCTGTTTCTGATTCCAGCCCAAGCTTAGTTCTGGGAAAAAGCAGAGAATGTAGAGAATGTAGAGCTGCAGCACATATTGTAAGCACATCTGCTACTCAGGCGGCATATGCTGGATATAAGAGAAGACCTAAAGAACATTCCCCCATGTGTCTCTGGAAAGGGCCTAGGGTTTTCTCCATGTGAGGTGGTCCAAAGAATCTGTGGACAATCTAGGCTAGCAGGGGAACTATGAAACATGATCCAACACTGCCTATGCAGTTGAGGAAAACAAAGTGGGACTGTAAATGGCAAGAGAAGGAAAAACACAACAGAGAATTAATGTTTAACATATACCTATATAATTGGTAAGACCTGAATTACTAGCCTGGGACTCAAAATGAGGTAACTAAGCTGGATAGTGTCATTTCTCCAATCCCTACAAGCACTCAACCTGTGGCAAGCAGGACTGGAGAGAGAAGGTAGTAGCTTTGGAGCAATGAATGAAATTGCATAATATGTAGGGGGAAAGCCAACAGCTCTTCGTGCTAAACTTAAAAAATAAGGGAGAAGGATCTTAGAGTTGTTTAACATTTTTCCACTCAGGGATCCTTTTTGGCCAAGAAGTTTTTTTTTTTTTTTTTTGGTTTTGCAAGGTAGGGTCTCACTCTGGTCCAGGCTGACCTGGAATTAACTATGTACTCTCAGGGTGGCCTCGAACTCTCGGCGATCCTCCTACCTCTGCCTCCCGAGTGCTGGGATTAAAGGCGTGCGCCACCACACCCGGCGTTGGCCAAGAAGTTTTTATGTGGTCCTGGGTACACAGAAATATAAAATATATATTCAAATCAAACATTTACTAATAATAACTCATCAAGAAATTTATCTTTGGGGCTGGAGAGATGGCTTAATGATTAAGGTGCTTGCCTGTGAAACCAAAGATCCCAGGTTCAATTCCTCAGTACTCATGTAAGCCAAATGCACAAGGTGGCACATGTATCTGGAGTTCATTTGCACTGGCTGGAGGCCCTGGCACACCCATTTTCTCCCCCTTCCCCCTTTCTCTGCCTCTTTTACTCTCTCTAATAAATAAATATTTTAATAAATAAATATTTTTTAAAAGAAGTTTATCTTGAAATAATTATTTGATGTACACATAATTTTATGATTATTATACATGAAATAAAATTAATATTCTAATGAAATCTTGGTTGAATATTTGATACTGCATGATATAGTGCCCTCAACATTTTTCAGAGTTGATCAATATTTTGATCTTATAATTAGCAGTGCTGAGAAGACCACTTTGTTTAAATACATAGTACAAAATGATGAAAACCAAGTCATCAAATCAAAGAGCAATTTTTAAAATCTAACATTCTTACACAGTATAATCCAAAGATAAGTTAATTTGGTATTTACATGTGAGGAATAACAGTAGAAAATTAAACATATTTTTTCATAATTAAATCATTATATTCTATAAGAGGTCACTTTGTATGTACAGTAAAAACACTGCAATCATAACAGACCTTAGTCATGACTCTGAGCCAAGGTGTTGGGGTCTATTGGCATTGCAGAAGTTACAGCATATGTGGTACAAAGTGCACATTACCTGCTCAGAACCAAGGATGCAACAAACTTGTGCAATCCAACTCCAGCAATCATAGCTAGGAACACCTCAGATCCATGATGCATTTGATGGGGTTCATTTTTGGTTGCTGCACATCCAGAAAGCCTTTTCTATTGTCAAATTTCTCATGAGCCCTACATCCAGTTACATGACCTCTTATGGAGTTGGGACCCACAGTTTAAAAAGCTGCATACTAGAGTAGACTGTCTGATAGGTTTTCAGCTTCAAATATTGAGTAGATGGAGGCTGGGTGTGATGGTTCACACCTCTCATCCTATTGGTTGACAGGCTGAGGTTGGAGGATCTCCACGAGTTCAAGGCCAGCCTGGGCTACTTAGTGAGCTCAAGGTCAGCCTGAACTAAAATGAGACCTTTCTTCAAAAAATAAAAATAAAAAAGAAAGAAATTCAGGAGATGGTATAGTTTTGCCAAATGAGAAAATATAGGAAAAGAAACCATTCAAAAGGAAGGAGAAAATCCTACTTTCAAAGCTGGTGCAGGTTTGCAGTCCTGTGAAGCCAAGCACAGGCATGGAGGCTACATCAGAGGTGAGAAGGTGTTCCTGTAAGAGAACTGACTAAGGTCCCCAATCTTGGGGTTCTGGTTAGTGAACAGACATGGGGATGGTGGCCAAGATGCCCCAGTGCAATGGCTAAAGACAGAACTTGTGGACACCAATGCTTAACTTGCAAGAGAGGAAGAAAAGCCTGTAGAGATACAATGTTGACATAAGATGTGGAAGTGCACTGTTCCAGAAACAAGAGCAAAAAGTTTCAAAACAGAGGCATTACAATACTTCAAATGCAAAAGACAGTTCCAGAAATGGGGGGATAATCCACTAGATCTGGAAACTGGGTCATTGTTGATTCAACCAGAGCAATTTCAGTACTCTGATGGGTGCCAGTTACCTTCCTACAGAGTACTCAAAAGGAAATAAGAACCATAAACAAAGTAAAATAAAAAAACCTTCCATTTATTTGAAAATACAAAAAAGAAAAAGAAAATTCACTAAACTCAAATAAGCCAAATTGTCTACAACTACTGTGCTCCACAAATTGTCATTCAGAATGCATTCATTAATTCAAGAAACCACTTGCTAAATCTCCACTCTAGTTCATAAATAATATAAAGCACCAAGGATAACAAAGATGAATAAAAAATAAGCCCTGCATTTGAGAAATTTATAGTTATGAAAGAATAGACATCCATTTTTAATTTCTTCCTCTCTCCCTCCTTCAGACTTTCTCATTTCAAGATAATGCACGGTAGTAATTACAGTAACACAGGAAAGAAAAAGTACCCAGGGAGCACAGCAGTAGGGGACACTGGTACAGAACTTTCACGTGAGGTGAGACTGAAGGAGGGGAATCTGGGGAAAAGCGTGAGCTTCTGCAAAAAGGATCTCTATGGCCTCATGTCAGCCCAGATCCATGAGAAGGTTAGCATATTGTATGGGATTTTATAACAACCTAAGGATTTGGAAGTAGAGTTTGTTAGGTTATTTGTCTGTTTTTCTTTCATCTTGTTTGAGTGCTTATTTGGTTTAGTATGCCAGAATTCTGTAGCTATTTCAAAGGTAGAGCCACTACTGGACAAGAAGAGGACATATACATACTAGGAAAAATGGATGAAATGAAGACATCATACTTCTTAATCAAATGAAGTCCAGCACATTTATTTGAAGTTTGATGTTACATTTCATGTAAATATTCTCTCCCTTTCTCTAAGAGAGAGAGAGATAGATATGGGTTTTTGAGACCAGGTCTCATCTCACATTGTAGCTCTTATAACTTGCTATGTAGATCAGGTTGGCCTTAACATTATGGCAATCTTCCTACTTCTGCAGCTTCAGTGGGCACGTACCACCACACTAAGCTTCTACTAATATTTCGGACCTCATATCATAGTGGCCCTTTCATGAGTATTCATGGTATAATGTAAACCACCTCAAACCTATCTTGAAGCAATCCATACACATGAAACTAGCGAAAATAAATCATAAGCAATTGCAACATTCTGGAATTAGTGGTGGTGGTTGTACAGCTTAGTGAACACTCCAAAAAACATTAAATTATTCACTCTAAAAGGTGAATTACATACTACCCTTCACTATAAATGTGAACTATAAAATTATATGTCAATTTCAGGGAAAAAATTTAAAGTACCACAGAACACTATGCACATTGTCAAAGTATATAATTACCCAATTAATTTAAACTGGAGGCTCATCTAAAATGTACACAATCATACTCAATACTCTGCTACTCTACATAACAGAATTGTTGCACTGCTTTTTCTTTTTTAAAGAATAGTTTATTTATTCATTTACTTTAAGAGAGAGAGATACAGAGAGAAAGAGGCAGATAGAGAATGGGCACACCTGGGCCTCTAGACACTGCAGATGCATGCATGCACCCCCTTGTGCATCTGGCTTATGTGGGTACTGGGGAAGCAAGCCTTGAACAAGGGTCCTTTGGCTTCACAGGCAAGTGCCTTAACCACTAAGCAATCTCTCCAGTCCCTGCTTTTTCTACTTTAAAAAAAAATCTTTTTTATTTTATTTATTTGAGAGAAAGTGGCAGATAGAAGGAGAGGAGAGAGAGAGAGCATGAGAGGGCCTTCAGGCACTCTAAATGAACTCCAGACATATGTGCCTCCTTGTGCATCTGGCTTACATAGGTCCTGGAGGAATTGAACCTGGGTCCTTTGGCTTTGAAGACAAATGCCTTAACTGCTAAGCCATCTCTCCAGCATGTAATAATTGTGCTTATTTTGTGGTTAAGTGTAGCTTATTGATGTGAGATGATCAGTTTTCAAATATATTTTTCTAATTGAACAACCCAATGACATAGAATTTTAAAGTAAGACAATGAAGTATAAATTAAGACTGTAAAGCAAAGACCCTGGAGAAATTTCCCAAGACAGAAAGACCAAGTTTCTGTAAAACAGGAGTTCTTCTTAAAGCAAAACAATTCAAAGAGCAAACAAAACCTCAAGAAAGTAGATACTGTGTTAATGAGGTATGACTTAACCCCATGTCCAACCAAATGGTCATAGGTAACATAATAATCATTTCTTAGCAAACTCACCCAATCAAAGAAAGACAAGTATCACATGGTCTCACTCATCTGTGGCTCCTAACCTGAATTTGCCCGAGAAGCTGATACACCTAATAAACATCTCGAGGACTGGACAATAGGGATGGTGGGGTGGGAGGGGAGGGTTAAGGTGGGGGTGGGACAAAAACTGGACCCAAATGGAAATGGTACCATAAAATCCTATATCCTGAAAGACATAATAAAAGGTTGAACCTTCATCAGGTGCTTAGAGAGAACACCTGAATCACAGGGGCCTGGAGAGGGTTTCTCTGTCTCTCACTCCCTCTTCTTTCTTTCTTTCTCTTTCTCTTTCATATTACCTGTATTTTCCTTCCTTCTTTTCCCTTGGCACTGACCTGTAACTGCCAGTACCAGCATGTGGCTTAACATATACAATGAGCTGTTGATAAGTGAGATCTACAGGGTTTCCCAAAAGAAGACAGATTTCTGTTAGAGTGTTTGATAATTCACCAAAGGTTAATGGTTAAGACCCTACTGCTGAAGACACCATATGCTGTTGGAATGGAACATGGAGTGACCTGACTGGAATCTGGAAGAGACTCAGTCCCCAGACAGTTAGCTTGTCTAGTGCCAGAAGATGCTACATGAGCAACTGGGGTAAAATGACCAACATCTGTCTAGGCAACTCGTGGTCTAAGCTACTCAGCAGCAATCAACCTGATGTGATGCTCACACAACTGCAATAGTGGCACACAGCTGTGGTGGGTTACCAACTGCTCTTGATTTAGCTAACGGATTGGCTCAGTGGCATGATACCCATACCTGGAATGGGAAAACAAGTCAGAACCATATCAAGCTCCCACCAATAGTGGGATATAAGAGGGCCTACACCTATTAAAGTCTCTCTAAAATAATAATGGTTATCCGTGTACCTTGCACTGACCTCATTCTCCATTGGAGAATTTGCTTCTCTTTTTCAGATGGATGCAGAAACTGAGGAAAGAATCAGTCCATCACACCTCACTAGGGCACCACCTGAAGCCATAGAGTTATTGGGGAAATGAGCAAGAGTGCTGCTTTCTTGGAGAACCTAGTATCAGCACAAAGGTGAAGGAGATAGACACAAAGAACACTCAACTCCTATGAAATCAGATATCCAGAGACACAGAGACTCCCAAGACCTTGTCACTGAAATAGACCTAAAATGAACCCAACATGGCTCAGGGAAATTCACAGAAGAGGGGGTGGAAAGATTGTTAGAGCCATAAGTTGGGTCATTATGCACAGAGACATTGCCTCTCCCCCATAAATGATGACTACCCCCACAATGTAAGACCCACAGTCCCCATGGGGGGAGAACAGGGAGAAGGTTAATGATGGTACCATCATGGCTGTATACACACTATATATATAACTAATTTTTAAAAAGCCACAAATAAATTAAGTTCCACACCAAAGAAGACAAATTATGGGGAGGGGAAAAGAACCTAGTCTTTTGTGGTTCATTTAGTGTATTATGCATTTCAAGTATTTGAAATGTACTTTTTTTTTTTTTTTTTGTTTTTCTAGGTAGGGTCTCACTCTAGCTCAGGCTGTCCTGGAATTCACTCTATAGTCTCTTGCTGGCCTCAAACTCTTAGTGATCCTCCTACCTCTGTCTCCCAAGTGCTGGGATTAAAGGTGAATGCCGCCATGCCTGTCTTTTTGAAATGTACTTTTGTCTTCAAGAAGAAACTTACTTTCAGATTTATTTATTGGAAGGCAATACTATTACATATTGTACTGAACAACAGTTTTTAAAATTTAAGAAAAGCATTTAAAATTATAATAGAAGGTATATAAGGTGCCAAAAACTATTTGTTTCTCTTTTCTTTGGGTGCTGAAGATGGACCCCAGTACCTCATACACACTAAGCATGAACTCTCTACTAAGCTATATGTCTAGCCAAAAAAATGGTATTTCTGTCTTTAATACTCATTTTTATTTTGCTTTTTGTACTTAGAAAAACTAAGCTGTTAAACATACTTCTTAGCTTTCTTTACCTCTACTTATATTTACTTTTCTTCTTCAGCATTTAATAAAGTAAAAGACTCCTTTTCAAATGAAATTCCTACCCAGAAGGAAAACTAGCTTGAAATCTAACTACTGTACATGTGCCACTTATATTTTAACTTGAAAATTCAATTTAAGTTCAACAAATGTTACCAGTACAACTGACACATCTTTTACAAATAGATCACAGAACTTAATGTAAATTGTATGCTATAAAACTGGGGGGGGGGAAGCATAAGAAATCTCTATGGTCATAAATAAAATTCAATTCTAAATAAAACACAAGCCTAAATTTACAAGAAAAAAATACAAGTTTTTTATGGAGGGAAAAGGGAGGAGTATTCTAGAAATTGAAGCCAGGACCTCATGCATATTAGGCAAGTACTCTATTACTGAGTTACACACCTATCCCCTAAAACACTTGAAATAAGCACTGGAGCAAACTTAGGGCTTTGAGTTGGTTGATGATTATCAAATATGCTATCAAAAACACATAAGACAAAAAACACAATAGGCATATAAAATAAGTCCACTGAAATTATAAATATTACAAATGTTACCATTAAGAGAGAATGCATCCCAAAAATGAAATGCTTAAATATATATCTAATAAAAGATTGGCATACAAAATATAGTTTTAGAAATTTACAATGCAATAATAAAAACTAAATATCAATTGAAAATGAAAAAAATAGCGAAACAAATATTTCTTCAAATCTTACATATTATATTGATTTCATGTCCATACAAAAACTGTACCCAGGGCTACAAAGATTGCTTAGTGGTAAAAGGCACTTGGCTGCAAAGCCAAAGGACCCAGGTTCAATTCCCCAGTAGTCACGTAAGCCAAAAGTACAAGGTAGCGCATGTGTATGGAGTTTGTTTGCAGAAGTTGGTATGCCCATTCTCTCTATTTCTATTTCTCTCTCACACACAAGACAATTTTTTAAAAACTATATACAAATGTTCACAGCAGTTACTCACTGAAACAAGAAACTATAAACTATAATCTAAATATTCACGGATGAATAAATAGATTAACAAAAAAGGTAGCATATTAAGACAACAAAATACTATTCTGCAATGCAAAGAATGCTACTTGACATGGAGGAACATTGACTGAAGCGAGTCAGAAAGACCACATACTGTAAGATTCCATTTACATAAAACATGAAAAATGACAAGTCTAAACACAAGCCTAAATTTACAAGAAAAAAATACAAGTCAATACAGGGCAGAGTAGAGTGCGATAGCTTAAAGAGGGATAAAGGAAGGATGGCAGTTCATTGTATAAGATATCTTTTAGAGAGAATGGCAATATTTTGAAATGAACTGAGGTGGCAAATGGCTACACTATGAACACAAGATCCAGTGCACTGATGCAAGTGATGGTGTGTGCTCTATGAACTCAGGATCCACTGCAGAGATGTAGGAGATGGTGTATGCTCTATGAACACATGATCCACTGCACTGATGTAGGTGATGGTGTGTGCTGCCTCTAATGAAACCAGGATCCACTGCACTGACATATGTGATGGTGTGTGCACTATGAACACAGGTACACTGCAGTAGGTGTGTGCACTATGAACACAGGATCCACTCTGCTTATGTAGGTGATGGTGTGTACACTATGAACACAAGATCTACTGCAGTGGATCCTGGTTTCACTTAGGTGAGGAACACACCATCACCTACTGATGTAGGTGATGGTGTGTGCATCAGTCCACTGCAGTGGATCCTGAGTTCATAGATGGTGTGTGCACACAGGATCAACACCTGTGTGTTCTATGAACTCAGGATCCACTGCATCGGTGATGCAGTGGATCCTGTGCACTGATTCCTGTGTTCTCATCCAGAACACACACCATCACCTACATCAGTGCAGTGGATCCTGAGTTCATAGAGCACACACCATCACCTACATCAGTGTATGCTCTATGGATCCTGAGTTCACAGTAATGTAGGTGTTGGTGTGTGCTCTATGAACACAGGATACACTGCAGTGATGTAGGTGTTGGATCCACAGCACTGATGTAGGTTATAGCTGTAAACACTATCGACAGAGCAATTATATTACAATATAGTTTAACTTTAAAATTCTGTAAAACTTTTCAGAACTTAGGTACAAAATTCATAGACTTCACATTGAAAGTATAATACATAAAAAGAAAAATGGAGCTGGGCGTGGTGGTGCATGTCTTTTATCCCAGCACTCAGGAGATAGAGGTAGGAGGATCACTGTGAGTTCAAGGCCACCCTGAGAATACATTGTGAATTTCAGGTCAGCTTGGGCTACAGAGAGATCCTACCTCGAAAAACCAAAAAAAAAAAAAAAAAGGAAAACTTAGACCTCACCGAAATTAAAATTATTTTCTTTGTAAAAGTCCATGTAAAGAGATTGTTAAAATTATCTACAGACTGAAAGAAACGATTTGCAAAACTATCTTAGGAAGACAAGTATTTAAAACATATTGCTTTTAAAATTCTCCAAGAAAGCATGGAGTGTACAACTGTGAAACCAGTACTCAGGATAGTAAGGCCTAGAATTGCTGTGAGCTAAGGTCAGTCTTGACTAAAACTGAATACCAGGACAATCACAGCTACATAGCAAAACCCCATGTCAAAAAGAAACCCACAAAAAAACAAATTTAGGGCTGTACAGATGGCTTAGCAGTTAAGGCACTTGTCTGCAAAGCCTAAGGGTCCATGTTCAACTTCCAGATCCCACATAAGCCTGACACACAAGGTGAGTCATGTACAAGGTCAAGTATGCACACAAGGTGGCGCACACGTCTGGAGTCCAATTTCAGTGACTAGAGACCCTAGCATGCTAGCTTGCTCACTCTCTCTCTCTTTCTCTCTCTCTCTCTTTGTCTCATTCTTGCTCTCTTACTCTCTCTCTCATTAAAATAAATGAATTTAATTTCTCAACACATTAATGGTTCATAAAATTCCAGTTAGAATGGGCAAAAGACATGAAGAAACCATTCAGCAAAGAGAATATTTTGATAGCAAATTAGCACTCAGAAAAGTGCTAACAAAACTGGTCATTAAAGAAATACAAATTAAAATCTCCAGGAGTTATTCCCACTCACAGATTAGCTAGAGTGTAGGGAAAAATAATGGATACAATGTGGGTGAGGACTCAGAACACAGGGAAAGTGCCACACATCCTCTGCTGGTGAGAATGAAGATTGGCAATGGTCTCACAGATGAAACCTGTGCTTCTTATGACAGCAATTATCCTTGAACCCTTATCCCATAGAGAAGAAATCTTACATTCATGAAAAAACTTGTATAGGTATGATTCTATTATTATTTGTAATAGCCGAAACAGAAAAACAACCCAAATGTCCTTCCATGGATAAATGGCTAGAAGAAACTTTAGCACATCCCTACCAAGAAATATTCCTCAGCAGTGAAAAATGGAATTTACTATCAAAATAGGAAACAAGATGTACAGGGAATTATGGTGAGTGAAAAAAGCCAACTGCAAAAGTTCTCATAGACAATTAGCACATCAAGAATTTCAATGGTTGTGTATGCCTTTAATCCCAGGCAGAGGTAGGAGGTTTGCCATGAGTTTGAGGAGACCCTGAGAATACATAGTGAATTACAGGTCCTTAAAACCCCCCAACCCCATAAAAAGCTGTGATAGCTCAGTGGATAAAAGTCTTTGCTATTACACAAGCATGAGGATCTGAGTTCAATTCCCAGCACCCAGGTACATTGCCAGGTGTTGTGTCACATGCTTAGAATCCCAATCTAGGGAGGCAGAGACAAGGAGGATCCTTGGGGCTTTGTTGCTAACCTGGCTTTCTAGCTGATTCAGTGAGTTCCAGGTTGGATAAGAAGCCTGTCTTGTAAAGTAAGGAGAAAAAGCAAGAGAGGAAGGCACATGACATCAACCTCTAACATCCACACAACATGTGGTCACGTGCATACAAATACTCATACACATATGCACATACCACACACACACAACCATGTAAAAAGGCAAAACAATCATCCATATCAGGTGTATGAGTCTTCATATACTTCTGTGTGGCAGAGAAGGTACCCAGAGCCTGACTAGCTGTTTTCTGTCCTCTCCATGATGAATGATGACATAAACAGTGGTTCCTAGGCCCAAATGTTTACTGATAAAGAAAGCTGGGAGGAGAAGGAGGAGAAGTCAAGAGAGGGAAACATTGTGGGGTATGACAGGAGAACAAAGGGAGAACAGGGAAGACAGGAGGGAGGGAAAAGGAAAGAGGGAAGACAAGTAGAGAGGAGGAAGAGGGAAGAACAGAGGAAATATACTGTCATCACACTAACAGAACATATCTGAAAGGGCAAAGCTAGGGATTAGTGAGATTAGTGGTTGCCAGGAGTTCAGGAAGGCAGATGGAGACAGGTGGCTGTGGCTAAAAAGGGTTGCACAAAGGGGCCTTGTGCGATAGACCAGTTCCAAATGTTGACTGTGGCAATAATCACTTAATCCTGTAAATGTGACCAAATTGCATAAGACCACATATACATACACATACACACATGTGCATTAAAAATTTGTGAAATCTTGGGGGTGGAAGGATGGCTTAGTAGTTAAGGTACTTGCCTGCAAAGCCAAAGAACCCAGGTTCAATTCCCCAGGACCCACATAGACCAGATATTGGATATACAAGGTAGCACATGCTTCTGGAATTTGTTTGCAGTGACAGAAAGCCCTGGCGCGCGCACACACACTCTCTCTCTTTCTCTCTCTCTCTCTCTCTCTCTGTAAATAAAATAAATTTTTTAAAACTTTAAAAAATGTGAAATCTGAATAGGGATTGTGGATTGCATCAAAGTTGTTTCCTTATCATCATATTGTACTGTAGTTACACAAGATGTTGACATCTTGCCAATAGAAAAGTGCAATGGGGGCTAGAGAGATGGTTTAGCGGTTAAGGTGCCTGACTGCAAAGTCTAAGAACACCTGTTCCATCTCCAGGTCCCACATTTAGCCAGACATAGTGATGCAAGAGCACAATGCCGAGCTTGCCCACAAGGGGGCGCACATGTCTAGAATTCATTCACAGCAGCTGCGAGGCAGCTGGCACACCCACTCTCTCTCTCTCTCTCTCTCTCTCTTTCTCTGCCTCTTCCCTCTCTGTCTCGATCTCTCTCTGTCTCTCTCAAATAATAATAAAGTACAAGGGATCTCTGTATTATTTCTCACAAGTGCATGTGAAACTATAATTATCTCAAACTTTCGAAAATGTCTTTCAGTTTAAGGACTCAAATAGATGTTTAAAAAAAAATAGAAAAAAACAAATGAACTCTTCCAGTAGATAAAAAGGCATTTTCACATATGTAATAATTATTTTTGTATTCTTGTTGTTCCTGTGACTGTCATGTAGATTTCAGAGTATGTCTTCAGGAATACAGAGGCAGAGGCCATGCAGGTGTCTGTCCAGCAGAACAGAAGCTAGCACAAGGAGCAGGTCTAATGAGGCTCCATGAGACTGTTGAGGAAATCAGACCTCAGATTTCAGCCCTCATTATTTGTGATGGTTAATCTTGTCAACTTGATAGGACTGAGAAATGCCTAGGAGATGAGTGAAGTACTCTGGGTATGTCTGCAAGTGCACCTCCAGAGAGCATTAGAGCCAAAGGGGGAGACACCATCCAATGGATGGGGGCCCAGGGGAAATAAAGGTAAAGGAGGAAGAATTCAGTTAGTACACGTGCTCCCTCTGCTTTCCTGCAGGCATGAGCTGAGCAGCTCTGCCATGGGCCCTCCCTGACATGAGGCTCTACCTCACCACAAATCCAGAAACTAGTGCTGGAAGGCACTACATGAGCTATCAGGGGAAATGGCCAACACCCGTCCAAGCAACTCAAAGTCTAAGCGACTCAGGAACAAACAACCTGACGTGATGCTCACACACGTGCAATAGTGGCACACAGCCATGATGGGTAACCAACTGCTCTTGGATTGACTAACAGATCTGCTCAGTGGAAAGGAAACCATATCTGCAACTGGGAAACAAATCAGAATCTTATCCAGATAACATTTCTGCCTTCCATTGTCAGGCTCCCACTAATCTTGGGCTATAATAGGGTCTACACCCTTTAAATTCTCCCTTTAAGTTAATAATGGTTATCCCATTTAACTGATGCTGACTTCACACACCACTAGAGAATCTGCTTCTCTTATTCAGAAGGGAACAGGACCTGAAGAGATAAATGACCCAGGGCACTTCACCCCGGCCCCAGTTGAAACCACAGAGGAACTAGAGCAATGAGCAAGAGTGCTGCTTTCTCAGTGAACCTGATATCAGCACAAGGGTGAAGGGGATAGACACTGAGGACACTCAACACCTACCAACCAGAGATCCAAAGGCTCCTAAGCATCTATCACTGAAATAGACTTAAAATGCGCCCAATATGGCTCAGGGAATTTTGCAGAAGAGGGGACAAAAAGATTGTTAGAGCCACAAGTTGGGACATTTGCATGGAAAAATTGCCTCTCCCCCACAATGCATGACCCACTGACCCACAATCCCCATGGGATTGACCTGCCTGCCCAATGAGGAAGGCCTCTTCAGAAAAGGGACAGGGAGGAGGGAAAGGATGGTACCAACATGTGTTGTTTATGTACTAAATATGTCCAGATCTAATAAAAACAAATTTTAAAAAACTGTGAACCAAAGCAAATATTTCTTCCTTTAAGTTCATTTCAGGTATTTTATCATAGCAATAAAAAATTAGCACACTACTATAAAAAGAAATAATACACTGAAGGAAAGCTAACCCTCTTTAACAGAAGGAAGGCCTGGAATTAAAAACTAATAAAAATATATATTACCAGATATTTGGAAATTTTTCTTTGTAAGAGTAACTTTTTAAGCATATTCATGGCCAAAAATGACTCTGGAAAAATGGAGATGAGAAAATAATCTACATATTCCGGGTCCAAATTATATGCCCATTGGGTCTAAAAGATCCAGACAAATATTTGAGCAAAGAAGACAAATACATATACTTTTAGCTAAATGGTGAGTTAGAACTAGGCCACATCTCATTCTTCTGTCCCAAAGTGCTTATTTTAGAATCCGATCTTAAAAACAATCCCCCACAGGCCAGCTTTGGCCCTTCCAGTTGGCACCTGGACATCAAACTTTTGTGACAATCTGGAACGACTGAAAATAGCTTTGAGTATTCAAGCTATCGCACAGTATAGGAAGGTCAAATTTGAATCAATGCATTTTAGAACTGAAAAAAAAAAAAGGGTTTTGTACAAGTCTTAGCAGAAGAAAGGGAAAAAAAGAAAAGATAAAGAGAAGAATGGAAACTCAGCAGCTGGTCCCACTCCATGCTTACCAGAAGTGGAGACACCTGCATAGCCACACAGTTCTTTTCACCCTCATCTAGCACCCGAGGGCTCCTGGGTACAGAGCTGTGGTCTTCTGTTGCTCTAAACTGCGAAACCATTAAGTCATCTACTTATTCTCTGGTCAAGAACCTTCACTGCTAGCCTAGGGTCAATTGAAAAATGTCTGAATACCTTTGTTTAGAATTCAACTTACCTGTATAGCTTTACTTCCCATTATTCTAGGGTCCCCTTCAAGCCCTCTATTAGGGTCAAAAAGGTCTCACTGTTGAAAAATCAAACACATTCTGGCCTAGGCACCACTGCTAATGCTACCAGCATCACACCTGTCCTTCTTCCCTAAATACTTCCCATCTTCAGAGATCAGCTCAAGTCCTAGCTTCTGTACACATCTTTTGCAACTATCTCAGTATACACACAATGTCTCAGCCTCTGAAATCTTACACCAGTTACAGTCTCATTAGTCTCCTACTAGATACATTTCTCACCACTGAGTCAGAAATAATCTCAGAAAAGAAGGATTTATTTGGGCTTATGGTTCAGGGTGATACCATCCAAATAGGAGTGTGCCCCTGATACACATTCCAACCAGAAAGCAGAGAGCTTTGCCAAAGAGAACCAGCCTATAACTCTCTAGCTCTGCCCCTACAGCCTATGTCCAAAACATTCCACAACCTTCCAAAACAGCTGGATCTAAGTGTTCACACACATGAGCCTGTAGGGAGCATTCACATTCAAACCATAACAATCACTCACTTAGGTTTCATCATGATGCTCCTATATTAATATTTATCTTATTTCCACATCTCTGCTCCTTAAATGGGTAATTTCCCTAAGGGTAAGGGCTTCAGTCTTCTTTATCCTTATGTTTTACAAAATATCTAGCCAGGGACAAATTAATGTTACCTGAACTTCAGCCAATAGGATTTTGAAGCACTAGTGCGGGGGTGGTAAATAAATCGCTGCTTATCTCCAAAGGGGAGGCTATCTATCATAAGAAAACCTTGGAATTTCATTTGTTGCCACATTTTATATATGACAATAGTCTCTTTAATCAAAATACAATAAAAGAAGGCCCAATGTGTTGCCAAGCCAGGAAAGTGTGACTACTAAAGACAAGCTATTTGCACCTGCTGAAAAAGAAACACTAAGTTTCATCCCTGCAAGAAAGTTCTCTACTAGACATGCAGCATGATCATGCTGCACCCTGCAGTCTCTGGAAGAAAGCGGTGGGGAGAAAGCCCATTCAAAAGCAAACTAATGTTTGGGCAGAAATAATTTTCCTGTTGTTTTAATAACTGCTAACCAATTTTTTTCACAATGTTGCCATTACACACTCAGAATACAAGACTGTGAAATTGAGTCCTATCTGAAAATAGGACTGGGCTCTGGAACAGGTCTAAATTGAACAATTGTCAAAATTCCTTTTCTCTCTCCTCTTCCACCTTCCCTCCCTCCCAACCTTCTTTTTTTGTTTTCCAGGCAGGTCTCACCATGTAGCCCATGATGACCTTAAACTAACCTCCTGCATCCCAAGTGTTGGGATTGCAGGTATACACAACCACTCCAAGCTTCCAAGTTGCCTCCTTAGAAGTTAGCTATCTATCTACACATACACATACACATACATATACATATACATATACATATACACATACATATACATATACATATACATATACATATACATATACATACACACAGAGAGAAAAAAAAGTTTTACACTCACAATTACAAGCTGATTCACAGTATGTAGATCCAAATTACTAAAAGGAAATTCCCAAGTTCCACTTCTCCTGCAGGGCTACAGGACAAGTCCAGGTTCAGGCACTGTGATGGTTAATTTTAGATACCAATTTGATCATAATAAGAGATAACCAGGGGCTGGAGAGATGGCTTAGTGGTTAAGGTGCTTGCCTGAGAAGCCTGAGGACCCATGTTCAATTCTCCAGTCCCACATAAGCCAGATGCACAAGGTGACACATGCGCACAAGGTCACACATGTGCACAAGGTAGTGCATGTGTCTGGAGTTCAATTAAAGTAGCTGGAGGCTCTGGTGTGCCAATCCTCTCCTCTCTCTCTCTCTCTCTCTCTCTCTCTCTCTCTCTCTCTCTCTCTCTCACTCTCTCTCTCTCTTACTCCCTGACATAAAAAGGGCATTAGTCTGTTGGGCTTGCCACAAAAAATGAGATAACCAGATAACTAATAAAGCATTATTTCTCAGTATTTCTGTGGCAGTATTACAGTTTGAAAAGATCATTATCTGAATCAATGGGCCAAGCAAAAGAAGAGCCTCAGGGCTAGAGAGATTGCTTAGTGGTTAAGGTACTTGCCTGCAAAGCCTAACGACCCTGGTTTGATTCCCCAGTACCCATGTAAAAAAGTGATGCATGAATCTGGAATTCATTTGCAATGGCTAGATGCCCTAGTATGCCCATTCTCTGTCTGCCTCTCTTCTCTCACTCTCAGTGCTTGAAAATAAATAAAAATTTTTCTTTTGGTTTTTCGAGGTAGTGTCTCATTCTAGCCTAGGCTGGCCTGAATATTTAAAGGAGGAGGAGGAGGAGGAGAGAGCCTCCCTCATCCTGTGTACAGACACCACACAACTGGATATGGGCCCAGACAGAAGAGAAACATAGAAACACAGAGGAAAAATGAATTCCCTCTTTTTCTTCTGGAGCTGGGACATTCCTCTTCTGCCCTTTCACGACAGAACTACAAGTTCTCCTGTCTCTGGACTCCAAAACATGCACCAGCAGCCCCCAGGGTTCTGAGGCATTCAGCCTCAGACAGTTATGCCATCAGCTTCCCTGGTTCTCAGACCATCAGGCACATTAGCTTTCCTGGTTCTGGGGCCTTTGCACTTGGGAAGAGCCCTACTACTGGTTTCTCTAGGTCTCCAATTTGCAGATGGTCTAACAAAAAATTCTCAGATTCCATAACCACATAAGCCAACTCCCCTACTAAATCTCCTCCTAGCTAGTTAACAACTTCCTAACTAGTTCTATTGGATAACTCTAATTAATACAGATATCTAGGGAGCAAACAGCCATACTTGGCTTTCTTATGAACTCAGGAACACTCAGGCAGGTCATGAAACCCAAGGCTAAGTGGTGTTCAACAAAAAAATTTCCCATATTGACTAAACACACATTCTCCCCTAGGAGAATGTCAGAAATGCCTGTTTCATTGTATTCTTAAGACCATGTTCCGCAAATGTGTTACAGCATTCCCCAAAGACATTGAGGAGGAAGCATTTTAAGGTACCATCAGCAAATGAAGTTAAGAAACATCCCTTACCATGTGTTCCTACTGAATTCCTCATCCAAATACCAAAGATTCTGGTGGCCTCTATAAATAATTTAGATTACTTTCACTTACACCAGCTTCTCCCAAGCTTATCTAAAATTCTATTAACATTTTCATGGGACTGTCCCTCTCTGCTTATATGTCACATCTTTTATTAGTAAAGACATCAAAAGGAGGAATGCATGCATTCAAAGTATGCTTTTATGTCACCTAAGCAAAGGCTTCCCAAGGGACCAAAATGACATTCATTACCTTGGTCAATTAGCAACAGACTAGGGTTTGGCCTTGAGCTACAAAAATTCAAAAGTGGGTGTCAGCACTCCAAAGAGGTTCCAGATTTCAGTAGTAGATTCACAATAACCACAAGTCCACAACACCAGAATGTCAATGTATTAAGTTATAAGTAGTCACAAAACACCTACATCCTAACTTGCAGAATATTCAGAAGGCAGACAAATGATCAAAGGAGAAAATGGTAGGTGAGCTGCATGTTTAATGGCATCAGACTAAGAAAGCTTGGTGTGACCATCCCATAATATCCCAAATAATGCCTTATTCTAAAAATAAACCTTAACTATGGCATGCAAAAGACAAGGTGTGAGAAGCTTTATTCCCCCTTTATTTCTAATAACCCTAAGCCCTGTCCGCCAATTCCTAAAAACAGGTAATTTCTATTTCTTCAAACTCAGTCTAAGGTATGGGAAAAGTATAAAAGAAATCTTGGCTATTCACATAATCTAGGTCATAGAATCTAAGTAATAGCACTGATGTTGTCATGCAAATACAGTTCTAATCGTTCTCAAAAACCAATCACCCTCCTACCCTAAGCCTCTCTAACACAGACCAGCCACTGCCAAGTCTTTCTTGAACTCCATCTCCTGACCAGGAACAGTCCCACGTTGCTATGGCTGCCCTCCACCAAACAGTACCTTATTAGTAAAGACATTCAGAAGGAGCATCCCCCAAGACAGTATCCATGCTGATCTCAAGAAATTAAGTGTCGGCTGGAAAGATGTCTTAATGGTTAAGGCACTTGACTGCAAAGCCAAAGAACCCAGGTTCGATTCCCTAGAACCCACATAAGCCAGATGCACAGGGTGACACATGCATCTGGAGTTCACTTGCAGAGGCTGGAGGCCCTGGCATGCTCATATTTTCTCTCTTTCTCTTTCTCTCTCTCTCTCATGCGTGTGCACTACCTTTCTCTCTCTCTCTCTCTCTCTCTCTCTCTCTCTCTCAAATAAATAAAAACTTTTTTAAAAGAAATTAAGTTTAACCAAAACAAAAGACTAAAATATATTTAACTTACACATGTTTTTGTCCTCACCACTTCTTTTTTATTGGAGAATGTCACCAAAAAATTCAGATTTCTAGCTATTTCTTATTATTGCTAAACAGTAACATGGATGAACACAAACATGGCCATAACAAGCTGAGGTTGTTATTCTTCACATGGGCTGGGCCTCCTCTAAGGTCCACCACCAGCCCCACTGTTCAATAGTCCTTACTGGACATCACCATGCCACTCCCTGTTTGATCCATTAAGGGTTGAATTTATACCTTACCTCACAAAGAACAATCTTACTATATGTTTTTTGGGTTTTGTTTTGCTTTTTGTTTTTTTTTACTTCAAGTTCTCAGGGATCAGTTCGATGTACAGTCCAAGTTTAGTTTACATTTTGCTATGGAATGAATACAGGAAGCATGAGCTTAAGGCAAAACCAATCCAATGTGGATTCTTAAGATCTATGAACTAAAGGTACTTCACCAGCTGATTGCTGAAGCACCCTTTTTGCAATTTATTCTCTTGCTCTCACATTTCCACTTCTGTCCCATAAACATTAACAGCAAAATTTTTCAACAAGTACCTTCCTGTCCCACACCATGGGTGTGGGTATATAATTTACATTGTCCAAATTTAAATGAAAAGGGGGGATCTTTTGTTTAGAATTTGTAAAGAGCTTCAATACATTAAGAATAGAGCCTGAAGTCGAGTTCAGGGCCCTCTTAAGTAAGGTAACAAGTACAACTACACAGATCATGTGCCCATGAAGCAAGCCCTAGCCTCTCTTCCTTTGAACCCATATCTGCTCTTATCCGTTACAATTCCTAACCTCCAATGGCCCTGCCCTTACTCTGGCAATCCGAATCTGATCTCATTTGCTTCTGACTCTGTCTTACCTTCCCAAAATAAGGACAAGCATCCCTTTCCCTAATACAAGGACAGGCCTCCTTGACAAGATGTATGGCATAGTGCATACATCTGGCTGCTCTTATGACCCCAGTGCTATTCAATGAAGCAAGAGATATACAAAAAAAAAAAAAAAAAAAAAAAAAAAAAAAAAGCACTGCAAGTATTTAAGCACCAGAATGGAATGTCACTTTGCTTGATTCCTTCTTTGCATGCACACCTTCTCTTGACAATAACAGGGGCTGAAAGTCAAGGAAAGGCTCCCATTTGTCTTTATAAGCTTGTGTTTCTATTCTCACCTATCACTTGAGAGCACATAAACTTTTCATGGCATTATTTTTGTTTCTTATCTTTTTTTAATCCCTCCATTCTCCTTCCATTCAATAGATTCAGATGGTCTTAAGCAAGGTTTTCCAAAGAATAATAATTACATACACATGAGAAGGTTTTAGATGGTACAATTCACTTTAAAATGAATTGCGAACAAGAAAATAGTCAATTTAGCATTCCAGCTATCAAACTTTTTAATGTATTAAAGTAAAATAACTTAAGAAAATAATAATGGGCTAGAAGGATGGCTCAGCAGTTAAAGCCCATTATTTGCAAAGCCCATTATTTGATTCTCCAGTGCCCACATAACACTAGATATATAAAAGTGGTGTATGTGTCTGAAGTTTGCTTAATCTGTATATTTGGTTAACTACCATTGGATTGATGAGGAGACCATTCAAATGCACAGAAGGTATCCAATATCCACTCTGCCAGTCAACACTCATACACAGCAGAAGCTAGGAGGACACAGACTGGGGTAGAATGCTCTGGACTTTGAGGGCTGGCTCTGTGGTGGGTGGACCTTGAAACTAAGCAGTTAATTCTGACTCTCTGCATCTGAAAGCTGCAAAAACTAGAATTTTTGATGAAGGTAACAGCAGCGCGAAGCAGGTAGAACTAGAATTCAAATCTTCAATTTTTTTACCCCTCATTGTCTTACACAGATCCAGGGCTTCCCAAACACAGGCCTGTCTGACCCCTAGAACATGGCCTAACAGATCATTTGGAAGGGAAAAATCAAAACACATAATTAGTTCTCATGAACTGGCTATACAGAAAGCACTGGCCAATTGCCTTCCTGATCTTTCTGTACCAGTCTTTGCATATCGGGATCATGCTAGCTAGCTTAGATTAACTGGGCATGGTATTTTTCAAAGGTTATCTTAACTATATAATTTTGAGCTGTTTAAGTTTAATTCCCCTTAAATTAGATCATGATACAGGACATTACAAAGGATTACTGACAAAAAGAAGATATATAAACAAAGCCCATACTGCCATCAATTCATATTCAAACCATACTGAATATTCCCTTGCCCCCTACTCATCACTGAGTTTAATTAAAAAGCCAAGTCAGAAGACACACAAATAGCTTTTTAATCAGGAGGCTACTAATGAAAACCTGACAACATGAAACACCACTAAGAAGAGCATCTCAGTGTATCCCATAGTAAATAAAATAAAAAATAAAATGTACATATACATATATAGAACACCTCAGGTACTGTCCAAGGTAGGTGCAGACTGCAATGGGTACTGTTTAGCTGAATTCCATCGCCAACACCTACCACTCCTGACATGGAACAGAAATTTAGAAATGTTGATTTATAATCAGTACTGAAGTGGGCAATCAAGGACTCCTTTAAATAGTTCTTAAATACTCTTAAGTCTACTACTGCTATAATCTTAGGCATGCTTATAAATCACAGGTTAAGAGACTATTTTAAAACTATTGAAAATTGTCTTGAAGACTTGAGAGATAACTCAGTGGTTTAAGGTGTTTGCTGGCAAAACCTGCTGTCCTGGGTTCAAATCTCCCAATACCCAGTGCCAACGTAAAGCCAGATGCACAAAGTGGCACATGCATCTGTAGATCTGCAGTTCATTTGCTGCAGCAAGATGCCCTGGCATACTCATATTGATTCATCATATTTATTCATATTCATCCTCTCTCTCTCCTGGAAAATAAATTTTAAAAAATTTTAAATGAAATAAAATTGCCTTGAAATTGCATGATAAAATAAAATATAAAATCAAAAAGGAAGGGAGAGGGAGGGGAAGGAAGGTTAAAAGGTTTTAAATTCAATTTTAATGCATTAATACCTCCCACTGTAGTAGGTATAACTATATAACTAAGGATAGAATCTGACCTACCAATAAATCTGAAGCCATTAGAATATAATTTTTAAAGCAACAAGGTGTAGTGTGATTCTGCTGTGTGTATATATGCTCTTCTGTGAGAATCTAAATTTCTCTAATCCATTTAGAAAACTATGAACTGGGTTGGAGATGTAGCTTAGTTGGTACAGTGCTTGCCTACCATGCAGAAAACTCTAGGTTCAATCCCCAGTACCCCATACACCTGGTGTGGTGACCTACATCTGTAATTCCAGCACTAAGAAGGTGGAGGCAGGAGGATCAGAAGTTTAAGATTATCCTCAGCTATACAGAATAGTGAAGGTCAACCTGGGATATAGTAGACTCTGTCAAAAAAAAAAAAATAAAAATAAAAACACAAGATAAAGTGGAGTGAGAAAAACACAGAACATTTCAATTTACAAATGACTTCACTTCATAGTATTACCCTACCTCAAAGCTTATGCCTCCAAAACACAAAAACCACATGATCATTTCAATAGATACAGAAAAGGCCTTTGACAAAATACAACATCACTTCGTGTTCAAAACATTGGAGAGAATAGGCATGGACGGCCCATATCTCAACATAATAAAGGCTATATATAAAGCTCCCAAAGCCCAAGTAATTCTTAATGGGGAGAGACTAAAAGAATTCCCATTGAGATCAGGAACAAAGCAGGAGTGTCCACTCTCACCTCTGCTCTTCAATATAGTGCTAGAAGTATTAGCTCAAGCAATAAGACAGGAAAAAGAAATGAAAGGGATACAAATTGGAAAGGAAGAAGTTAAGTTATCCCTATTTGCAGATGACATGATTCTATACATAAGTGACCCGAGAACCTCATCTCAAAACTCTTAAAGGTGATTAGCACCTTCAGCAAAGTAGCAGGATATAAGATCAATGCTCAGAAATCAGTAGCCTTTCTGTATGCAAAAGACAAAGACACAGAAAAAGAAATAACTAACATTGTCCCATTTTCAATAGCAACAAAGAAAATAAAATACCTTGGGATAACATTAACCAAGGAAGTGAAAGACCTATACAATGAAAACATACAAACACTGAAGAAAGAAATTGAGGAGGTCCTACGAAAATGGAAAGACCTCCCATGCTCCTGGATAGGTAGAATTAAAATTGTGAAAATGGCAATCTTACCAAAAGCACTATGTAGATTCAATGCAATGCCAATAAAAATCCCAACTTCTTTCTTCACTAAAATAGAAAAAACTATCTCAAAATTGATATGGAAAGGCAGAAGGCCTCAGATATCCAAGCATATCCTCAGCAAAATAAACACCTCCAGGGCCGGAGAGATGGCTTAGTGGTTAAGGTGCCTGCCTCCTAAGCCTAAGAATGCTGGTTCCAATCTCCAGGTCCCACACTTAGCCAGGTGCAAAGTGACACAAGGGCACAATGCCGCACTTGACCACAAGGGGGTGCATGCATCTGGATTTCTTTTGCAGCAGCTGAGAGACTGCTGGTGCATCCATCTCTATCTGTCTTCCTCTCCCTCTCTATCTCTCTTTGTCTCTCTCCAAAAAAAGAAAAAAATAATAAGAAAAGAAAAGAAACACCTCTGGAGGCATCACCATACCTGATCTAAAGCTATACTACAAAACCACTGTAATAAAAACAACATGGTACTGGCATAAAAACAGGAATATAGACCAATGGAACACAATAGAAGACCCAGACTTTGGGTCAAGTAACTACAGCTACTTGATATTTGACAAAGGCCCTACCAATGCAGAATGGAAAAAAGACAGCATCTTCAACAAATGGTGCTGGACAAACTGGACAGCCATATGTAGGAAAATGAAACTCAATCCACACATCTCACCATGTACAAAAATCAAGTCCAGATGGATCAAAGACCTTAATATAAAACCAGAAACTCTGCTACTACTGGAAGGAAAATGTGTTTTACTAAATTATAGTTAAAAGCTTAGGGTTACCTCTTTCTTATTAAAGATACTAGGGATTAAATATGCTAATCCATGCAAAGTATAGGCCATGGCTGGACCAAAATTGGCTTTCGATAACAGTAGCTATGATGACTTTAAGGCCACTGAGAATGTTAACAGCAACAACAGGAAACTCAGGTTTTGTTTTAAACTAGGATAAAGGGACTTCTGAGTAAGATGGCATCTTAGGAGCCATGCCAAACCAGCCCAGGAAGGGATTTAAGCAAAACCACAGCAAAATACACCCTTCTTCTGAAAAATTCAGTAGCATAGGTTTTTCTTAGACACAGCCGAGAAGGAGAGACCAAGAGCCAAGAAAGGAGGAAAATGGCTAGAATCCCACTGAGGAGTTTGCAGCTACGATCACGATCTGCACGCCCGGCACCACCTGCCAGACCTGCCGAGCAGCAGCAGCAGAGACCAAACAAGGGGGACTTTCCAGCCTCATCAGCCTCCTGGCAGAGTTGAGAAATCTAAAGGAAAGTCAGCTGAGATCAACTAAGGAGCTACTGAAAGAGATACAGGAGGACTGTGTGAGCAACTCCAGGCTTCCTGCACTCACCCAAACCCCAACCATCAGAACCATGAACCTCCAGCATTCAGGCCCCAGTGGAAGCACATCCAGCACAGCTGAACAGAGCTCCAGCTCCACAGCACAACACAGAGGGATCGAGGTGGGCACTCAACATTGGTGAGATTGGAAGCCACACCAAAAGGAAACGAGGCTGACTGACCCAAAAATAAATAAATAAATAAAACAGGTACACAGGCCTGCATTGGAAGTGCTAATCTACCTTTCCATGTCAGGGCAGGTTTTGGATTACATATTTTTGGTTGGCTTTACCATTTTCAAATAAGTTAAACTTGGGGGGTTGAATATCGCTGCCATTAATGCTTCCAGACTTACGAGTCCTTTGTCTTTTGCTTCAGTCATTATTGGGGGCAGGGTCTGATCCAGATCCAGGCTGACCTGGAACCCAATTCAGAACAGAATTCTCTACCTCCTAGCTGACAGGATTAATGGTGTAGAGCAACACACACCCTTAAGGATTTTGGCTTTATAAAACAATCTGTTTTAATCCCTACACTTACATTGTTTTGGCCAGTAAATTGTTTCACCCAGTCCACTAGAATACTTGCTTAGCAAGCAAACTCAACAACAAGGATGGATTTGGTTACAAGAGCTACATTTGGCACCTTAAACTCATATCCTGAAAGTATATAAAGGTGGATTACCACATCTAAGAACACTGCAGATAAGTAGAAAACCCAAGCATCAAATAAATTCAGGATGCAAAAGTTGCTACAATATTATAATACAAAAAACAAAACAAAAAAAATCAAGACAATGCAATCCCACCAAAAATTATAAATCCATCAGAAATTATAACCAATGAAACTGTTTTAGATGAAATACCTGACAAGGATTTCAAAAAGATGATTCAGCCAGGCGTGGTGGTGCACGCCTTTAATCCCAGCACTTGGGAGGCAGAGGTAGGAGGATCGCCAAGAGTTCGAGGCCACCCTGAGACTACATAGTTAATTCCAGGTCAGCCTGGACCAGAGTGAGACCCTACCTTGCAAAACAAAAAATAAAAATTAAAAGGGATGATTCTATCTATACTCAAAGAAATGAAAAAAAAAAAATGAAAGGATTCAAAACAAATTCCTGAAAAAGAGTACAGAAAACCAGCTTAATAAAATAAAAAGGTCATTATAGGACATAAGTAAGGAAAAAGAAATACTGAAGAAAAAACGGGCTGAAATCCTAGCTCTGAAGAACACAGTCGATGAAATAAAAAAAACTATGTGGAAAGTCTCCCCAGTAGAATGGATGAAGGAGAGAACAGAATATCTAAACCAGAAGACCAGGTGGCAGACCTAATAAAGTCCAACAAAGAGAAAGACAAGCTAATAGAAAGGTATGAATGGGAATTCCAAGATATCCGGGACACTATGAAAAGATGAAACATTAGAATTCAGGGTATAGTAGAAGGAGAAGAATTTCAATCCAGAAGCTTACTAGGTGTTTTCAACAAAACTGAAGAAGAAAAATTTCCCCAAATTGGGAAAGAAATGCCAATGCAAATACAAGAAGCTTTCAGAACACCAAATAGACAAAAACTAAAAAGAACCTCTCCTTGCCATGTTATAATTAAACTACTAAACATGAAAACCAAAGAAAATATATTGAAAGCAGTTAGAGAGAAAAAACAAGTCAACTACAAAGGCAAGCCCATTAGGATCACAGGGGATCACTCAATACAATCTTTTAAAGACAGAAGGGCTTGGAATGATATATTCCAAGTTCTGAAAGATAACAACTGTCAGTCAACCAAGATTACTTTATCCTGAAAGCTACCTATCCAAATTGATGGAGAAATAAGGATATTCCACAACAAAAACAGGTTAAAGGAATTTATGATGACTAAACCCGTTCTACAGAAAATACTTGAGGAATCCTTCATGCCAAAGAAAAACCAAAACACACACAGGAGGAAAGAGGAAAAAATAAAACATACTCAAATAACAGTAAAAACAAGTGAGTAAAGGGAAAACAGGAAGCACTAGATTGATAAACCCTTAGCAAATCTGACCAGAAGAAAGAAGAGACAAAAAATTAATAAAATTACAGATGAAAAAGGCACCATTATAACAGATACCAAAGAAATTTAGAAAATCATATGGACATACTTCAAGAATATATATATGCCTCTATGTTTGAAAATCTGAAAGAAATGGATTATTTCCTTGATTCATATGAACTACCAAAATTAAATCAAGATGAGATAAACCATTTAAATAAACCTATAACAAGTACAGATATCCAAGCAGTTATAAAAAGTCTCCTAACTAAAATAAGTCCGGGCCCAAAAGGATTCACTGGTGAATTTTACAAGACATTCATGGAAGAACTAACACCACTACTTCTCAAACTTTTCCATAAAATAGAAAAGGAAGGAATTCTACAGAACCCCTTCTATGAAGCCAGCATCACCTTGATACCAAAACCGGACAAAGACAGAGCAAAAAAAGAAAATTGCACACCAATCTCCCTCATGAACATAGATGCAAAAAAATCTCAACAAAATATTGGCAAAACAGAATACAAGAATATATCAGAAAGATTATTCACCCCAACCAAGTAGCCTTTCCCAGAGATGCAGGGATAGTTCAACATACGCAAATTCATAAATGTAATACTCCATATAAATGGTCTGAAGGACAAAAATCACATGGTCATCTCAATAGATGCAGAAAAGGCATTTGACAAAATCCAACATCCCTTCATGATAAAAGTACTACAGAAACTGGGAATCTCAACAAAATGAAAAAGTATTTATGACAAACCTAGAGCCAACATAATACTAAATAGGGAAAAACTTGAAGTTTTTCCACAAAATTCAGGAACAAGACAAGGGTGTCCACTTTCCCCACTTTTATTTAATATAGTACAGAAAGTCTTAGCCATAGCAATAAGGCAAGAGACACTCATAAAAGGGATACAAATTGGAAGGGAAGAGATCAAATTACCATTATTTTTTTTTTCATTTTTTTTTTTCTTTTTCAAGGTAGGGTTTCACTCTAGCTCAGGCTGACCTGGAATTCACTATGTAGTCTCAGGGTGGCCTCGAACTCATGGTTATCCTCCTACCTCTGCCTCCCAAGTGCTAGGATTAAAGGCGTGCACCACCACTCTCGGCTCAAATTACCATTATTTGCAGGTGCTACGATTCTATACATAACAGACCCTAAAGACTCTACCAGCACGTTAAAGCTGATAAACACTTTTAGAAATCTAGCAGAATACAAAATAAACACACAGAAATCAGTAGCTTTCCTATATACCAACAACAAACATGTAGAGGATGAAATCAGGGAATATCTCCCATTCACAATTGCCTCAAAAAAAAATAAAATAACATAACATAACATAACATAACATAACCTAACATAAAAAAAAATAAATAAAACATAAAACATAACATAACATAACATAACATAAAACATAACATAACATAAAACATAACATAACATAAAACATAACATAACATAACATAAAACATAACATAACATAACATAAAACATAACATAACATAACATAAAACATAACATAACATAACATAAAACATAACATAACATAACATAAAACATAACATAAAACATAACATAAAACATAACATAAAACATAACATAACATAACATAAAATAAAATAAAATAAAATAAAATAAAATAAAATAAAATAAAATACCTTAAAATAAACATAAAACATAACATAACATAACATAACATAACATAACATAACATAACATAAAATACCTTGGAATAAACTTAAAGGACGTGAAGGATCTCTACAATGAGAACTTTAAAACGCTCAAGCAAGACATTGCAGAAGACACAAGGAAATAGAAAGACATCCCATGTTCTTGGATTGGAAGAATCAATATTGTGAAAATGTCAATCTTACCAAATGCAATCTACACATTAAATTCAATCCCCAGTAAAATTCCAATGGCATTCTTCACAGAAATAGAAAAAACAATCCTAAAATTAATCTGGAAGCACAAAAAACCTCAAATAGTCAAAACAATATTGAGCAACAAGTATCAGGCTGGTGGTATCAACATACTTAATTTTAAGTTATATTACAAAGCCATAGTAACAAAAACAGCATGGTACTGGCACAAGGACAGACAGGTAGCTCAATGAAATAGAATAGAAGACCCAAATATTAATGCAGGCAGCTACAGCCACCTGAATTTGACAAAAATGCCAAAAATATTCATTGGAGAAAAGATAGCCTCTTCAACAAGTGGTGTTGGGAAAACTGAATATCTGTATGTAGAAGGATGAAAATAGGTCCTTGTCTCTCTCCATGCACAAGAATTAAGTCCAAGTGGATCAGGGACCTTAATATCAGACCTAAAACTCTGAAACTGCTAAAGGAAAAGGTAGGGAAAACCCTTCAACATATTGGCATAGGCAAAGACTTTCTGCTCAGGGAATAAAACCACTAATCAACCACTGGGATCTCATGAAATTACAAGCTGTTGTACAGCAAAGGACGCTGTGAATAGAGCAAAGAGACAACCTACAGAATGGGAGAAAATCTTTACCAGCTATACATCTGACAGAGGATTAATATCCAGAATATAAAAAGAACTCAAAAAACAGAACACTAAGAAATCAAACAACCCAGTTAAAAATGGGCTGTAGAACTAAATAAAGAGTTCTCAGAAGAAGAAATTGATACAGCATATAAACATCTAAAAGTGTTCTACATCCTGACCCATCAGGGAAATGCAAATTAAAACTACTTTGAGATTCCATCTCACGCCTGTCAAACTGGCTACCATCAAGAAAACAAATGACAATAAGTGTTGGTGAGGATGCAGAAAAAGAGGAACACTTCTATACTGTTGGTGGGAATGTAATCTGGTCCAGCCATTGTGGAAATCAGCGTGGAGGTTCTTGAGACAACTAAAAATAGATTTACCATATGATCCAGCTATAGCACTCCTAGGAATATATCTGAAGGACTCTTCTCAGTACCTTAAAGATACTTGCACAACCATGTTTATTGCTGCTCTATTCATAATAGCTAGGAAACAGAACCAACCTAGATGTCTGTCTAAAGATGAATGGATAATGAAGATGTGATACATTTACACAATGGAGTTCTATTCAGCGGAAAAGAAAACTGAAATTATGACATTTGCAGAGAAATGGATGGATCTGGAAAGGATTATACTAAGTGAGGTAACCCAGGCTCAGAAAGCCAAACATTGCATGTTCTCTCTCATATGTAGATCCTAGCTACAAATGTATAGACTTGTGTGTGAGCTGGAACCAAAAATTGGTAGCAGAAACCAGTAAGCTGGAAAAAGGCTATAAGGGAGAGAGGAGAGGGAAGGACTTAAGGGGATGGTATTGTATATATGTAAGTAGAAGAAAAGATTACAGGGAGGGGAAAAGCCTAAGTGAGGCCATGGGAAGAAAATGCATAAAAGAAGGGCAGGGGGAGGGTCAATCAAAATTCAAGATAGTCTAAATAAGATTTATGTAAACCTACTTTTTTGAATAATGGCACATCCAGAAGCTATAGATTGTTACAGTAAAATTTTCAATACCTGGGATGGGATACCTTCCAGTGAGTTGTTGGCCAGGATGTCCCTGAAGCCTCCAAAACATGAAAGGCTATTGCCAAGGCCTGTGGTTTCCCTTGAGAAACAGATGGTAAGACCCTATTGCTGAAGACATCTCTTGCCTGAGTGGAAGGTCATTGAGAAAGCACGCTGGTGCTGAGCAGAAAACCTGTAGACCAGCCAACTGAAAGCTTGAAAAAGCTGCACTACATGCAGCTGTATGGGAGACAGAAATCATCAGCAGTGAAAACAGTGGACACTGGAAACCTCAAGTTTGGCCAGGTAGGCCCAATGACTAAATGGGTGCAATATTGGCATGCCTGCTCTTGGGGAAACCAACTGCTCCCTAATTGGACTGAAGGCCCTGTCTACGGGAGGGAATACATGCCTGGTCCTGAACAAACTAATCAAAAGTCTATGGCAGGGGAGGTCATGAGCCTTAGGGGTATAAAGCCTGCTCTTGTCTGGGTAAATGTATATATTATTCCTACCATACTGCCCTGAAAGCACTACACGTAATGTTCATATTCACATATTAACGCTACTCTCACCTCTGGTTAGAGAAGCTTCTCTTTTCAGATGGAGATGACCACTGGGATGACCCAAAAGGCAACATAGTGCTGAGAAGAAGGGACGGAGGAGTGTCTAGCACTAAAACATCTCTGTCACGCCCTCCAAGGCTCAGGGTCCATTACGGAAGAGGGGGCGGAAAGAATGTAAGAGCCAAAGGAAGAGCCGAAGAAAGGGTACGACTCCTTACCAACTGTCCGGACAGAAATTGGCCTCGATATCCATGACCTCTCAGTGCCTAGCAATACCTTCATAAAACCCTCATAATAGGAGAAAAAGATGATGATATCAAAAGAGAGACTAATGGAGAGAGGGAGGGGATATGATGGAGAGTGGAGTTGTGAAGGGGAATTGGGGGAGGGAAAGGAAATACAATGGTTTATGGTCTGTAAGTACAGAAGTTGTCAATAAAAAGAAAATTTTACCAAAAAAAAAAAAAAACTTGACTAAAAGCCACTGTACCAAAGTACATACCAAGCAAAGATCTGAAACATGCCTGGCTTTGGAGGTTTCTTCTTGCTTTCTCAATTGCTTACATGATTTCAGCCATGTATATGTGACAGGCCAATCTACTTTACAGGCTGAGGTACAGTGTGAATGAAGGACATACTAATGCATCAGGGAAAAAACAGGAAAGGCAAGCCAATGGGAACAAAGCTTTTTTTCCTGTCTTAAATGAATTGGAAAATGTCTGTGTAGTCATCCCCACTGTCCCTCCGTCCCCAATAAACCCAAGCCACTACTCCCTTAATACCTCTGCCTCCCAAGTCCTTCCCAATACTCAACCATATCTCTGTCAGACGACAAGGAGAGCTGACAAGCTACAAATGAGATCCTGTTCATCTGTCTACCTACAGGAAGAAAAGGAAACTGGGGAGGCAAGAAAGAGCAGAAGGCCTTAGAAAAGAAAAACAGCCATGTTTAAAACATAGATAGGTGAGCTGGAGAGATGGCTTGGTGGTTAAGGCGCTTGCCTGCAAAGCCAAAGGATCTAGGTTTGATTCCCAGGACCGTAAGCCAGATGTATAAGGTAGTGTATGCATCTGGAGTTTGTTTGTAGCACCTGGGGGCCCTGGAGTGCCCACTCTCTTCTCTCCCCCCCCCGCCTCTCTCTCTCAGATAAAATAAATAAAAATAGAATATTTTTTAATTTTTTTTAAAGTAGATAAGGGGCTAGAGAGATGGCTTAGCAGTTAAGGCGCCTGCCTCCTAAGCCTAAGAACCCGGTTCCAATCTCCAGATCCCACGTTTAGCCAGATGCAAAGTGACGCAAGGGTGCAATGCTGCACTTGCCCACAAGGGGTGCACACATCTGGATTCCGTTCACAGCAGCTGAGAGACTGCTAGCGCACCCATCTCTATCTGTCTCCCTCTCCCTCTCTGTCTGTCTCTCTCTGTGTCTCTCTCCAAAAATAAATAAATAAGTAGATAGGAAAAAGTAAACACTGTATGATATCTACTCAGACTTGAGAGGGAAACGGGCCCCCTGTGGCGGGTGATTTAAGTTGCCTGGAGGCTTCCTTACCCACAATGTCACTTTGTTTTAATGAGAGGAACGTGAAAGAAAGTAGAGTCTACAATGAGTTAGGATGAAACAAAGCCTAGACTGCCATACCTAACAGCAATTTGTGGACAGAAGAGTGAAGTTGGCATATGCTAACATGCCCTCTCCTTTACCCATTTACTCATCTACATCTCACACATTTATTGGACATATACTGGTACCTGACACCACAGAAACCAAGATAAAAGCTAGGTCCTTGTGTTCAGGACACGAGCAGAGTTTTAATAAACAACAACAAAGAAGGAGGGCAGATGAAAGAAAACCAAGTAGCAAGGAGAGGAAACCACATAGGCAGAGGCAGGCAGTGAGTACAGGGCATCTCTAGAACACAGGCTTTCATTTCCTTGAGCCCATAAATGTCATGTAACATTCTCACAATGTGATGCCCATGCCCTGGGATTACTGCTTCTTTCTAACCACTGGTGCCCTTCATAAGCTAAAATGGCAATCCTGTTGGAAGTGCAGAGATCCAGAGCTAGTGAGAACTAAGAGCATTTGTAAAAATCTTGTGTCTTTCTTTCTCAGGATGCTTAGTGGTTCTTTGGATGTTTCTATTGACTTTTGCTAACCTACCATACCTAAAAGGTGTGCTTTGGTTTGGTTCAGTGTTCAGTAGTTCTGCCTATCTCTGTATCCTGAAAGGCTCTCTGTTGATTGAGGTCTGAGCAAATCAGAATATAAGAAAATAATACAAGAGACTCAAGAGCTAAGGTACCATTACTATGAGTTTAAATATCACTATCATTCTCTACCAAAAACTGTCATCTCTATTCACTGAGCAATGCTTGCCAGCCTCTTTCAATGCTTGGTTTCTTTTTTTAACTGGTGCCTATCCCCATCAAACCTACCTTTAATTATCCTTCTTTCTATCTATGTATCTATGTATGTATGTATCTATCTATATATCTATCGATCTATCTCTGTATCATCGACCTATCATCTAGCCCCCTCAACCTAGAGAATAAAAGGTTTTTCATATTTTGTCACCACTGCCTCCACACCTCCACAATAATTCCTGGCATATACAAGATTCTATAAAGACGTAAAATGCACACTGAAAGCTAAAATTCTATTAACTGAAAGAAACAGTCCTGAATCTATTCTATTGTACTGTCCCCACTAACACACCCCTCCTGAGTTCATGTGTCATGACTTAGAGCAAGCAAGGCATCAACTACATACACATATAGGCAAAATAGCTCAATGTGTGCTGATCTGGGAGATATTCAAGCACTATACTTAGGTATAACATCAAGAAACACTAGCCCGCTAGTCTATGAGGTTTCTATAAACATTAATCTCTGCTAGTCATTAGTCAACTAGATGAAATATGCAGAGGTCTATATGCAAATATGGTCCAATAGCTGTTCTTATTAAGCATTGTGACCAGACATATACTTTTATACTTTCTAGTCCACTTTAGCAATTGACTTCTTTACAAATCTGAATCTTCGTGGGTGCTAAGATAAGTACACATTCACTCCAGTTCTATAGCTCCTATCATCGGAATGTAAAGCATAACAGGCTATTCATAGTGAAGCATGCCTGTTATCCCAACACTTAGAAGCTGAGGTAGAAAGATCATAAGTGTGAGGCCACCCTAGGCTACATGTGGAATTCCAGGTCAGCTTGAGCTACCTAGAGAGACCCTGTTTCAAAAACCAGCAAATAAATGAAGCACACACATTTTAAACCCTTATACTGAAATACTTCCCCAGGGTACCTTTTGTATACCAAGGCATGCATACCCAAAAATCAGGAAGGAAAGAGGAACAGGAAATATATTGATTATTTTTGACTCAGCAACCTCAGCAAAAGTATTCCCTGGTCAAGAATCTGAGTGGGATGTAGGGGGCTGTCCAGCTTCTAAATGGGGAAGAAAAGCAGCCAAGAAAGAAGAATTTGTAGAACAATGGCCTCCTGGAAAGGAAGCATGGTAGGCAAGCTGACTTTGGAAAATACTGCATTCTGCTGCACACAAATCCATCATTGTTCCTTTACTTTTGTTCTTCCTTTTCTTTGCCCAGCTTTTCTTCCCTCTGCTCTACTCACTACTGCTGTCAGCTCATGTGAGTTTTTTAAAATCATGATGTATTTGTTCAATTATCTGTAGACCCACAGCCTCTCCATCAAATTAGCTGATCTCTATTTATAGCTGATAATTTTGTATAGAAGATCTAATGAAAATTCCTAGGAGTAAAAAAAACTAAGTCAAATTTCCCGTGATATTTCCTACCCAAAAACCATTGCCATTACTGAATAAATTTGTTTCAATGAGTATTATAAATATGCATTTGCTTTTTAAAGTAATGCTTTTAAATTTAAAAAATTCAGGCTGAGTAGTATCTGGAGATATTATTTCCACAATTTGTTTTATAGCCTATTCTAAGCTCACATTATCTTTAAAAAAAAAAAAAGGCCATTAAGTGACAAAAAAGTAGAATAAATCTAAAAAGACTTTGAATAATAATTTTTATCAGGAAGGAATTCATCTGTATGTGGTAAGTACAATCACATAACATGTGCTGATATAGTTTTCAGGAATTAATATCCAAAATTGCTGAATAAATCCATCATAATCAATACTTAAGTATAATTTTTGTCATTATGAGTATATCTTCATATTCATTAATTTCACATCTTTCATTTATCTTGCTCAACTTACCAAATGTTTTTATTTCTTCTAAAGACATTAAAAATATAGTGAGTCCAGTGTCCACAAGTGTGCATAGAGACTTGGCCTATCCTCCATAACTCTTGACTACGCCCACAATGCATGAGCCACATTCCCCATTGATGAGGGTCCCTTTGGAAGAGGGAGGACAGGGAGGAGGATAATGGAGTCACCATTATGAATGTAAAATTAGAATAATCTAAATAAAAAAATTATTAAAAAATATTTTACAGCCCTTAGTTCCATATTTGTCACACTTTTGGTGCATTCTATAAAAGTTGATATGTTGTATGTCTTAAATATATATATATATAGTGAAAACAATTTAAACAAATAGCATCATTAAGCTGGGATCTAACAAAGACCCCGAAATCATATTCTGAGCCATGTTCCAAATTCCATATTAAAGCTCAAGACACAATACATCACCATTTTGAAAGTGTTTGTTTTGTTTTTGTTTTTCAGCTACAAAGGAGGAGTAAGGCAGACTCTTACTATTATCACATAGCCCAAGCTAGCCTTGAACTCACTATATAGCCCAAGTTGACTTCAACCTCACAATCTTCTTGCCTAATCCCCCAAGTGATGGGATCACACGTGTGTCACCCAAATGCCAGTGCACTCAAATGTCCCTCATAACAGGCTTCTGGTTTGACTCATCTCAAAGACAGGACTATTATTTTACCTGTGATGGGATCATGTCTAAAAACATTGGACTTCTGACAGTCATACCAAAGCATGGGTAGTCAGACCAAGAGGGGTCAACTAGCATCATCTTACAGAAGAGGGTCTGCCAGGTGCCACAGGCTTAGAAAGGACATGCATAAATGCATACAGATCTGCAAGGTAGCTATGAGTAGCTGTGTGTCAAAAGTCTAAGAATAAAGACATGCTCTGACCTAGAAACCTGAACATCGCCAAAAACAATAAAAATGAGAAAGAGTAATTCCTAGTGAAACTGTAGAGACCAACAACCCGCTGCCCTGTGGGTAGTCAAGACTGGGCACAGATAATGAATGTTCACAAATATTACCAAAATGTGAGCTCCTTTTCTAATGGTCACAGGGATTCACAAACCCACTGGATCAAAAGGTGTCTGGGGCTGGGGAGATTGCTCAGTGGTTAAAGGCACTTGCTTGCAAAGCCTACCGGCCCAGGTTCAATTCCCCAGAACCAACATAAAGCCAGGTGCACAAAGTGGCACATGCATCTGGAGTTCATTTGCAGTGGCTGGAGGCCCAGAGCACTCATACTTACTCTCTTTACCATTCTCTATCTATGCTTGCAAATAGACAATTTTTTAATTGTCTGATCTGAATCTATCTTTTCCTTCTCACCTCACTGTGCCCTACTGACTCAGTCAACACTGCCAGGCAAAATAACCAGAATTGAACATTAAGGAAGAGTGCCATATTAAGTGACTTTAGAAAATAATCAGAGTTGAACATTAAGGAAGAGTGCTGTGCTAAGTGACTCTGGAAAAATTTCTTCTCTAATGTCTTTCACTATCACATGAAGGAAGTGGTAATACTTGTCTTGAAAGATTTACGAATGCAATAATGTACAAAGTTACTTGGTGCAAGGTTGGCATAAAGTAATGAACACAGTGAAATCCTGTTATTATCAAGCATGTTAGATTAAACTACAAGAAAGCAACATTGATACAGGTCAAACTCTTCAAACACTGGCCACTTGTATGGTTCAACTTAAAATTTTTATCAATAATAATGACCAATTAAAGCCGGGCGTGGTGGCGCACGCCTTTAATCCCAGCACTCGGGAGGCAGAGGTAGGAGGATGGCTGAGAGTTCAAGGCCACCCTGAGACTACATAGTTAATTCCAGGTCAGCCTGGACTAGAGTGAAACCCTACCTCAAAAAAAAAAAACAAAAAAAACACAAATAATAATAATAATAATAACCAATTAATATTATTAATAACATTGTTTGTGACAATGATTTATGAGCTTTACATTATAGCTCATGTTCCCAAATGCTTTGATTTCAACTGGGACATGCTGACAAATACAAGCCATTCCACTGTAAGTGGATTTTTTATTATTTATTTATTTATTTGAGAGAGAGAGAGAGATACAGAAATAGACAGGTAGAGAGAGAGAGAATGGGCATGCCAGGGCCTCTAGCCACTGCAAACTAACTCCAGATGCATGCACCCCCTTATGCATCTGGCTTACGTGGGTCCTGGAGAATCAAGCCTCGAACCGGGATCCTTAGGCTTCACAGGCAAGCGTTTAACCACTAAGCCATCTCTCCAGCCCTGTAAGTGGATTTTTATAATTCTATCTATTGTCGATCTTTCTATAAATATGTGTCAGAAATAAGGAAAGCCAGCCTACATCAGGATATAAGAATGTTATACATGGCTATGCTGACCACAGGATTTGTTTGCTTGCTTGCTTGTTTTTGCTGTGTAGTTAACCAGCTGAGCCATTACAATATTCATTCTGACAAGGATATACAATGAGTTTCAAATTAAGAAAAATTAAATTATCTCAATTACCGCCTCAATTTCTTTCTTGAGAATTTTTATGTTTTCATTGTATAGGTCTTTCACATCCTTGGTTAATGTTATTCCAAGGTATCTTCTTGTTGTTGCTACTGAAAATGGGACAATGTCACTTATTTCTTTCTCTGTATCTATGTCTTTTGCATATAGAAAAGCTACTGATTTTTGTGCACTGACTTTGTATCCTGCTACTTTGCTGAAGGAGTTAATCACCTTTAAGAGTTTTAAGATGAAGGTTCTCAGGTCACTTATGTATAGAATCATGTTGTCTGCGAATAAGGCTAACTTCTTCCTTTCCAATTTGTATACCTTTTATTTCTTTCTCTTAACTTATTGCTTTAGCTAGGACTTCCAGTACTATGTTGAAGAGCAAAGGAGAGAGTGGACACCCCTGTCTTATTCCTGATCTCAGTGGGAATGCCTTCAGTCTCTCCCCACTAAGTATTATATGGGTTTTAGGAGCTTTATGTATAGCCTTTATTATGTTGACATATAAACCATCCATTCCTATTCTCTCCAGTTTTGATCATGAAGCGATGTTGTATTTTCTCAAAGGCCTTTTCTGCATCTATCAAAATGCTCATGTGTTTTTTTTGTGTTTAAGCTTATTTATGTGGTGTATTAAGTTGACAGATTTCTGTGTATTGAATCACCCCTGCATTCCAGGGATGAAGCCTACCAGATCAAGGTGGATAATGCTTTTGATGTGCAGTTGAATTCGAATTGCGAGGATTTTGTTCAGGATCTTTGCATCTAAGTTCATCAGGAAAACAGGCCTGTAGTTTTCTTTTCTTGTGGCATCTCTGCCTCGTTTTGGTATTAGGGTGATACTAGCTTCATAGAAGGAATTGGGGAGCGTTCCCTGTTCTCTAATTGTGTGGCACAGTTTGAGAAAGATTGGTTTCAGTTCTTCCATAAAGTTTGATAGAATTCAGCTGAGAAGCCATGATGGACCTGGACACTCTTTTTCAGGAGGTGTTTTATTACATTTTCAATCTCAATGGATCTGATAGGTTTGTTTAGGAGATTAATATGCTCTGATTTTAGGTTCGGTAGGTGGTATATGTCCCAGAATCCATCTATTTCCTACATATTCTCCAGTTTTGTGGAATACAGGGGTTTTTATTTTTTCACTATTTTTTTAATTGACAACATCTATGCTTACATACAAAAAATGCATGATATTTCCCTCCCCTCCACCATCCCCCTTTAGAACTCCAATCTCCATCATATACCTTCCCTCTCTCCATTAGTCTCTCCTTTAATTTGATGTCATCATCTTTTTCTTCTATTATGAGGGTCTTGCAAAGGTATTGCGAGGCACTGCAAGGTCATGGATATCAAGGCCAATTTCTGTCTGGACAGTTGCATTGTAAGGAGTCGTACCCTTCCTTTGGCTCTTCCATTCTATCCGCCCCCTCTTCCACAATTGTCACTGAGCCTTGGAGGGTGTGACAGAGATGATTCAGTGCTGGGCACTCCTCCATCCCTTCTTCTCAGCACTATGTTGCCTTTTGGGTCATCCCAGTGGTCATCACCATCTGAAAAGAGAAGCTTCTCTAACCAGAAGGGAGAATAGCGTTAATATGTGAATATGAACAGTAAGTATAGTGCTTTCAGGGCAGCTTGGTGGGAATAATATATACATTTAGCCAGACAAGAGCAGGCTTTATACACATAAGGCTCATGACCTCCCCTGCCATAGACTTTTGCTTAGGTTTTTCAGTACCAGGCATGTATTCCCTCCCATAGAGAGGGCCTTCAGTCCAATTATGGAGCAGTTGGTTACCCCAAGAGCAGACATGCCACTATTGCACCTGTTCAGTCATTTGGCCCCTATGGCCAAACTTGAATATTCAGTGTCCACTGTTTTCACAGCTGATGACTTCTATCTCTCATAGGGCTGCATGCACTGCAGCTTATTCCAGTTTTCTGTTGGCTGGTCTACATGGAGAAGGTTTTGTGCTCAGCACCAGCTTGCTTTCTCAGTGACTTTGCCTCTCAGGCAAGAGATGTCTTCAGCAATAGGGTATTACTATCTGTTTCTCAAGGGAACCCAAGGGCTTTGGCAATAGCCTTTAATGTTTTGGAGACTGCCAGGACCTCCTTGGCCAACAACTCACAGTAAGGTATCCCATCCCAGGCACTGAAAATTTTCTAGTAACAGTCAACAGCTTCTAGATGTGCCATTATTCAAAAAAGTAGGTTTACATAAGTCTGATTCACAATATCTTGAATTGTGATTGACCCTCCCCCTGCCCTTCTTTTATGCATTCTCTTCCCATGGCCTCCCTTAGGCCATTCCCCTCCCTGTAATCTGTTCAACTTAAATATGTGCAATACCATACACTTAAGTCCTTCCCGCCCCTCCCTCCTTTATAGCCTTTTACCACTTTACTGGTTTCTGCCACCAATTTTCGGTTCCTGTTCACACACAAGTCTATACATTTGTAGCTAGGATCTACATATGAGAGAGAACATGTGACGTTTGGCTTTCTGAGCCTGGGTTACCTCACTTAGTATAATCCTTTCCAGATCCATCCATTTCCCTGCAAATTTCATAATTTCATTTTTCTTTACTGCTGAATAGAACTCCATTGTGTAAATGTACCACATCTTTATTATCCACTCATCTGTGGAGGAACATCTAGGCTGGTTCCATTTCCTAGCTATTGTGAATAGAGCAGCAATAAACATGGTTGTGCAAGTATCTCTAAGGTAGGGAGAAGAGTCCTTTGGATATATGCCTAGGAGTGCTACAACTGGATCATATGGTAAATCTATTTTTAGCTGTCTCAAGAACCTCCACACTGATTTCCACAATGACTGGACCAGATTACATTCCCACCAACAGTGTAGAAGTGTTCCTCTTTTTCTGCATCCATGCCAACACTTATTGTCATTTGTTCTCTTGATGGTAGCTATTCTGACAGGAGTGAAATGGAATCTCAAGGTGGTTTTAATTTGCATTTCCCTGATGGCTAAGGATGTGGAACATTTTTTTAGATGTTTATATGCCATCTGTATTTCATCTTCTGAGAACTTTCTATTTAGTTCCATAGCCCATTTTGTAACTGGGTTGTTTGATTTATTATTCTTTTTTTTTTTTTTTTTTTAGTTCTTTGTATATTCTGGATATTAATCCTCTGTCAGATGTATAGCTGGCAAAGATTTTCTCCCATTCTGTAGCTTGTCTCTTTGCTCTATTCACAGTGTCCTTTGCTGTACAAAAGCTTTGTCATTTCATGAGGTACCAATGGTTGATTAGTGGTTTTATTCCCTGAGCAATTGGGGTTATACTCAGAAAGTCCTTGCCTATGCCAATATGTTGAAGGGTTCCCCCTACCTTTTCCTCTAGCAGTTTCCAAGTTTCAGGTCTGATATTAAGGTCCCTAATCCATTTGGACTTGACTCTTGTGCATGGAGAGAGACAAGGATCTATGTTTATTGTTTTACATACAGATGTCCAGTTTTCCCAGCACCACTTGTTAAAGAGGCTATCTTTTCTTCAATTAATATTTCTGGCATTTTTGTCAAAAATCAGGTGGCTGTAGCTGCCTGGATTAATATTTGGGTCTTCTATTCTGTTCCATTGATGTACCTGTCGGTCCTTGTGCCAGTACCATGCTGTTTTTGTTACTATGGCTTTGTAATATAACTTAAAATTGGGTATGGTAATACCACCAGCCTGACTTTTATTGCACAAAATTTTTTTTGCCTATTCAAGGTTTTTTGTGTTTCCACATGAATTTTAGGATTTTTTTTTATTTCTGTGAAGAATGCTATTGGGATTTTAATGAGGATCACATTGAATGTGTAGATTGCTTTTGCTAAGATTAACATTTTCACAATATTGATTCTTCCAATTCAGGAGCATGGGATGTCTTTCCATTTCCTTGTGTCTTCTGCAATTTTTCTCTCGAGTTTTTTAAAGTTCTCATTGAAGAGATCCTTCACTTCCTTGGTTAAGTTTATTCCACGGTTTCTTTCTTTCTTTCTTTCTTTTTTTTTTTTTTTTTTTTTTTTTTAGGCAATTGTGAGTAGGAGAGATTCCCTGATTTCATCCTCTTCATGTTTGTTGTTAGTGTACAGAAAAGTTACTGATTTCTGTGTGTTTATTTTGTATCCTGCTACATTGCCAAAGGTGTTTATCAGCTCTAACAGTTTGCTGGTGAAGTCCTTAGGGACTGTTATGTATAGAATCATATCATCTGCAAATAATGATAATTTGATCTCTTCCCTTCCGATTTGCATCCTTTTTATGAGTGTCTCTTGCTAAGACTTACAGTACATATATTAAATAGAAGTGGGAAAAGTGGGCACCCTTGTCTTGTTCCTCAATTTAGAGGAAAAGCTTCAAGTTTTTCCCCACTTAGTATTATGTTGGCTGTAGGTTTGTCATAAATAGCTTTTATTATGTTGAGATATGTTCCTTTTATTCCCAGTTTCTGTAATACTTTCACCATGAAGGGGTGTTGGATTTTGTCAAATGCCTTTTCTGCATCTATTGAGATGACCAGGTGATTTTTGTCCTTCAGACCATTTATATGGTGTATTACATATATGGATTTGCGATGTTGAACCATACCTGCATCTCTGGGATAAAGACTACTTGGTCAGGGTGAATAATATTTTTGATATATTCTTGTATTCTGTTTGCTAGTATTTTGTTGAGAATTTTTGCATCTATGTTCATGAGGGAGAATGGTCTGTAATTTTTTTTTTTTTTTTTTTTTTTTTTTTTTTGGTTTTCGAGGTAGAGTCTCGCTCTAGCCCAGGCTGACCTGGAATTCACTATGTAGTCTCAGGGTGGCCTTGAACTCATGGTGATCCTCCTACCTCTGCCTCCCGAGTGCTGGGATTAAAGGTGTGCGCCACCACGCCCGGCTTGTAATTTTCTTTTTTTGATCTGTCTTTGTCCGGTTTGGGCATCAGGGTTATGCTGGCTTCATAGAAGGATTTTGGTAGAATTCCTTCCTTTTCTATTTCATGGAAAATTTTGAGAAGCATTGGTGTTAGTTCTTCCAGGAATGTCTGGTAAAATTCATCAGTGAATCCATCTGGGCCTGGGCTTATTTTAGTTGGGAGACTTTATAACTGCTTGGATCTCTGTAGTTGTTATAGGTCTATTTAAACAGTTTATCTCATCTTGACTTAAATTTGGTAGGTCATATGAATCAAGGAAATACATACATTCCTTTCAGGTTTTCATACTTAGAGGCATATATATTCTTAAAGTATGTTCATATGATTTTCTGAATTTCTTTGGTATCTGTTGTGATGCTGCCTTTTTCATCTCTAATTTTATCAATTTTTTTCTCTTCTCTTTCTTTTGGTCAGATTTGCTAAGGGCTTCTCAATCTTGTTTATCCTTTCAAAGAACTAACTCTTTGTTTCATTGATTTTTTTTGATTGGTTTTTTGGTTTTCATTTTGTTAATTTCTGCCCTGACCTTTATTATTTCTTCCCGTCTACTGATTTTTGGTTTGCCTTGTTCTTCTTTTTCCAAGGCCTTAAGGTAAAGCATTAAATTGTTTAGTTGTTAACCCTCTTAATTTCTTAATATAGTCACTTAGAGCTATGAATTTCCCTTGTAGGACTGCCTTCATTGTGTCCCAAAGTTTTTGATATATTGTATTCTCATCATCATTTGATTCTATGAATATCTTGATTTCCTTTTTAATTTCGTCAATGACCCATACATCATTCAATAGTGTACTCTTTAGTCTCCATGAATTTCTGTATGCTCTGTAGTTTTTCTTGTTGCTGATTTGCAGTATAATCCCATTGTGATCAGATAGCATACAAGGGATTATTTCAATTTTCCTTTATTTATTAACATTTGATTTGTGTCCTATTATATGGTCTGTTTTAGAGAATGTCCCATGTGCTGCTGAGAAAAATGTATATTCTGCAGCATTTGGATGGAATGTTCTGTATATATCAGTTAGGTCCATTTGTTCCATGATATCATTTAATGCAGATGTCTCTCTGTTTATTTTTTGCTGGGTAGAACTGTCAAGTGATGACAGTGGGGTATTGAAGTCACCCACTACTATTGTGTTAGGAGTTATCTCTGACCTTAAGTCCAATAGTGTTTGTTTGATGAAATTGGGAGCCCCCATTTTAGGAGCATATATGTTTAGGATTGTAATCTCCTCCTGTTGGAGTGTTCCTTTAACTAGTATAAAATGGCCTTCTTTATCTTTCCTCACTAATGTTGGTTCGAAGTCTATCCTGTCAGAAATTAGGATGGCATCCCCTTCTTGTTTCCTAGGCCCATTTGCTTGAAATACCTTGTTCCAACCTTTCACCCTAAGAAGGTTTCTATCTTTTATTGAGAGATGAGTTTCCTGGAGGCAACAGATGGTAGGATCCTGCTTTTTAATCCAGTCTGCAAGTCTGTGTCTTTTGGTTGGGGCAATTGAGGCCATTGATATTAAGAGTTACTATTGAAAGATATGTATTTATTCTCACCATTCTTCATGTTTTGTAGATCTTCCTGTTTTCACTTTACTCACTTGTTTTAACTGTTATTTGAGTATGGCTTTTTGTTTTTTTTTTCCTATTTCCTGCTGTGTGTGTTTTGCTTTCTCTTCAGCATGAATGATTCCTGGAAGTATTTTCTGTAGAGCTGGTTTAGTTGCCATAAATTCCTTTAGGCTGTCTTTGTTGTGGAATGTCCTTATTTCTCCATCAATTTGGATAGACAGCTTTGCAGGATAAAGTAATCTTGGTTGACAGTTTTTATCTTTCAGAACTTGGAATACATCACTCCAAGCCCTTCTGGCTTTTAAAGTTTGTGTTGAGTAATCTGCTGTGATTCTGGTGGGCTTGCCTTTGTAGGTGACTTGCTTTTTCTCTCTAGCTGCTTTCAATATATTTTCTTTGGTTTCTATGTTTGGTAGTTTAATTATAATATGGCGGGGAGAGGTTCTTTCCAGGTTTGGTCTGTTTGGTGTTCTAAAGGCTTCCTGTATCTGCATTGGCATCTCTTTCCCAATTTGGGGGAATTTTCTTCTATGATTTTGTTGAAAACACCTACTATGCCTTTGGAGTGAGATTCTTCTCCTTCTACTATCCCTTGAATTCTTATGTTGGATCTTTTCATAGTGTCCCGAATATCTTGAAATTCCCATTCATACCTTCCTATTAGTTTGTCTTTCTCTTTGTTGGACTGTATTAGATCTGCCACCTCGTCTTCTAGTTTAGATATTCTGTTCTCTCCTTCATCCATTCTACTAGAGATTTTCTACAGAGTTTTTAATTTCATTGACTGTGTTGTTTATTGCTAGTATTTCTGACTGGGTTTTCTTTATTCTTTCTATTTCCGTATTTATGTCTAGTATTGACCTCCTTATTTCATTACATTGGTTTTCTGTGTTTTCTTTCAACTCTTTCATTTCCTCTTTGGGTTCTCTGAACCCTTTCATTTCCTCTTTGAGTTCTCTGAACATATTTATAATCATTCTTTTGAAATCTTTCTCAGGCATTTCCTCTAATTCAGAATCACTGAAGGTCATTTCTGATACATTAATACTTTTTTGGTGGATTTATATGGTCTTGATTTTTTGTGTTTCTTGTATTATAATGTAGAGATTTTGCATCTTGGATTAATTTAATGCTTGGGTTTTCTAATTATCTGCAGTAATATTAGATGTATCAATCAATCTGATATTACATATCTTCAGGGTAGGAGCTTAAGATGCTAGGTATGGCTCTTAAGACCCTCAGAGTAATCACAAAAGTGACCCTAGTTGTTGGGTTTGCCTGCTATGAGAGTATTCAAGTAGGCTGAATGGAACAGAACACAGTCAAATTCTAAAAATTTAACTAAACAATATACCCATTCAATGAAATACAGCACAGAGTATTTGTGCAAAAGTAGGTGTTATGACAAACAGATCCTTTAACAAAGTCACAGTCCCTAAGGATGTGTGTTGCCCCACACCCTTAATCCTGTCAACTGGGAGGCTAAGATTTCTAGTCTGTAGAGGGTTCCAAGGTCAGCTTGTGGCCAAGTGAGAAGAGGAAACAAAGGCACTATAAATCAGGAAGCAACAAATGAGCAGCCCAAAATATAGCTTATTTAAGAATGTCAGATCTGACCATCCATCAGGTTTAACATATAATTTACCCTGACATGGAAGGTGCAATTAGCCCTTCCAATGCAAGCCTATACATCGGGCTTATTTGGTGGGTACTAACCTGGTGTAATCCAAGTTATCTTTTGAGACGGTTTTGGTCTCAGCTATGCTGAACGGCTGCTTGGGTCCTTTGCTGTTGTGGGCTCAGGAAGGCCGGCTGCATCTGTGAGTCACTGCTTTAACCCTGCCAGATGCTGCATAGGTGAGCTTTCTTCCCCAGGTCTCTGATGCTTGCAGGTGCTTGTGCTGGTGGTGGGGGAGGGGAGGCTGTGGATGGTAGCTGAAGTCTGTCTGCTCATCCACGTGAATCTCTTCCTCATAAGCCGCTCCATTGGTCTCTACCATCCTCCTTCCACATTTCTTGAGTTTGTGAGGAGGCCGGTGTGATTGGAAAAATCCCCTCACCTGGCTTTAAAAATCCTGCCGCTGCGTGGAACTTACTGCTGCTGCTGGAACTGCTTCTGCCCACTTCTGTGGGCTCTAGACGCTCTGGATCTCTCCTTCTCTGCTGCAGTTTGTAATTTACTATACACCTCACTTTTTAGTAGAAGAGTGTATTTTGTTGGGGTTTTTTTTTGTTTGTTTTTGTTTTTTTTTTCCTTTTTTCCCCTAGCCTGTTTTGGTGTGGTTCCTATGCTGCCATCTTAACCAGAAGTCGGAATAGAGGTTTTGGAAATAAGTCCTGATGATTCTCCCAATTTCACTTATGTCTGTTGTGATCTCCCCTTTTTCATTTCTAATTTTGTTAATTTGAAGTGTCTCTTTTTTTTTTTTTTTTTTGCTTGATCAAATTGGCCAGGGGTATATCAATCTTATTTATTTTTTTCAAAGAACAAGCTCTTCGTTTCATCAATTTTCTTAATTGTTTTCTTAGGTTCCAATTCATTAATTTCTGCTCTGATCTTAATTATTTCTTACCGTCTGGAGCTTTCTGGGTTGGATTCTTCTTGTTTTTCCAGTGCCTTTAGGTGGATAGTTAGTTAGGTTATTGATTTGGGATCTCTCTTTGTTATGAAGGCATTTAGTGCTATGAATATTCCCCTGAAGACTGCCTTCATTGTGTCCCACAACTATTGGTTCTGTTCTCATTGACATTCATTTCTAGAAATTTTGCAATTTCATTTTTTATTTCATCCACTACCCATTTATTGTTTAAAAGTGTATTGTTCAGTTTCCAGGAGCTGGTGGGATTCTTGGCACATCTTAACCTGGTACCAACACAAGTATGAAAGAAATAAACACAGAGGACACTCATCTCCTACCAAACCAGATATCCAGAGACATAGAGGCTCCCAAGACCTCATCACTGAAGTAGACCTAAAACAATCCCAACATGGCTCAGGTAAATTTGCAAAAGAGGGTACAGAAAGATTGTTAGAGCCACAAGTTGGGTCATTATGCTCAGAGACATTGCTTCTTCCCTGTAACTGATAGCTACCCCCACAATGCATGACCCACATTCCCCAATGAGGAGAGAGGGTCCCTTCAGAGGAGGGAGGACAGGGAGGTGGCTAAAGATGGTACCAACATGAAGGTATTCACATTATGTATATAACTAAATTTTTAAAAGTTAAATTAAAATATAGACATATAGAGACCCCAGAAGGAAGAATTTCAAAAATAAAAGGCTATATTTAAAATAAAATGAGGCCCAAAACAGGACAGAGAATATAAAACTATGAAATAAATTCCAAAGCACAGGACACAATAGCAGAAATTGATAAATGGGGTTACATCAAACAAAAAGGTTTCTACAAAGCAAAGGCAACCATCAACAGAATTCAGTGAAAACTCTGAGCATAGAGGACAGCTGCAATGTATACATTCTGTTATCTATACAGAATATGCAAAGAATGACAAAATCTCAATAGCAGAAAAATAAATAACCCAGTTAAAATACTGGCAACATTGTGGCTCAGTGAGTAAGAGTGCTTGCTGCACAAGCAGGAGGATCTGAGTCTGGATCCCCAGCACCATGCAAAAAACCAGGCATGGCTACACATGCCTATAACCCTAGTGTGAAGGCAGACACAGAGATAGGAGGATTTCTGGGGCTTGCTGGTCACCCAGTTTAGCTGAGCTCCAGGATCAGAGACAGACTCTGTCTCAAAGAGATAAGGAAGAAGAAAAATAGAGGAAACCAGACATTCTCTTCTGGACTCCACATGCACACTCAAGTATATACCACACACACACACACACACACACACACACACACAAACTGCCAGTAAAGCTAAATAGGTATTTTCAACAGAAGGCACATAAATACCAACTGAAATATAAAAAGGTATACAACATCACTAATCATCAGGAAATGCTGCTCAAAGCCACACACTAATGAGAATGACTACCATTAGAGACTAAAGATAGTAAGTACTGGTAGGGATTGTTCAAAAGAACCTTTGCCCACTGTTGGTGAAAATGTAAATGAATACAGTCATGGAAAACAGTATACAGGATCCTCAAAAAATTGAAAATAGATCTCCATGTGATCCAACTATCCTACTACTAGTTATATCTAAGGGAAATGAAATCACTCTGTCAAAAAGCTAACTGCAGCCCCATGTTTACTGCTGCACTATTCACAACAGTAAAGAAATGAGGTCACCTAAGTGCTCATCAACTTATGAACAGATGAAGAAAATGTGGCATACACACATAACATTCATTCAGCCCTAAAAACAATGGAATCCTGTCATTTGAAACAACATGAATAATATTGGACATTATGCTAAGTGAAATAAGCAAGGTACAGAAACACAAGTTCCATATGATCTCACTCAAGTGAGAATTTAAAAAGCTGATCTCATAGAAGGTAACAGCAGGCACAGTAGGGAGTTGTGGGAAGGGTTGAGGGAAGGCTAATCAATGGGTTAGACAGAAGCAAGAAGTTCTGGTATGCTATGAGATAGCAGGGAGAATACTGGTGACAATAATTGCTGTATGCTTCAAAAATCTAGAAGAAAATATTAAGAATGTTTTCACCAAAGACTGATAGATGCTTGAGGAGATAGGTATATTCAACCCTATTTATGCATTATACACTGTGAACGTGTATTATATATTATGTGGGACCCCATTTATATAGTTCTTAGTTTTTATATAAGTTTCAAATAAAAATAAAAGAAAATGTAAAGAAATACACTTTGAAGGGCTTTAGAAATGACTCAGCAGCTAAAGGCACTTGTTTGTAAAGTCTGATAGCCAGAGGTTCAATTCCCCACTACCCATGTAAAACCATATGTATTAAAAAACAGATGCAGCTCATTTGTAGTAGCAGGAGGTCCTGGCAAACCCACATTTTCTCTTGCACTCTCTCTGAGATATAAAACCATGGCTCTTAGTTTAAAAGGGCTTGTCTAAATGCTAGAGTAGGACTCCTGATCCCCCTTTTCTCTCTCTTATTCTTTTTCTTTTTCCTTGAGGTTTTTGGCATGGAACTGAAGGCCCCACACATGATAAGCAAGCAATCTACTACTGAACTACACTCCCAGCTTCCTGCTGTCCTCTTTGAAAGACATTAATCTACACATGCAACATGTGAACACACGGGCCTACTCCAACTCCCAGGTAGATGTCAAAGAGAAGAAGACTTGTGGTGACAAGAGTTTGATATGTGATCACATCCTAGTGATGGAGTGTCAATGATCAACCCACATGGTCTCCTCTGGCGCCCTCATGCCAAATGGCCCACCCTTGTCAGGCAGGAGCAGGGTTTAAGCCCTGCTATCATTTGGCAATAAAGTGCACAAACTGATGCACACAGTAGTCCAACTCATAACGTTTCCCTCATAAAGAAATCTGCCATAGCCACACACTAACAGTGCTGAAACATGACTTCCAAACTCACCAACTTTAAGAGCAGTACTTTTAAAACCACCCTCTCTGTTGGGCACCACAGAGTTTGCCAGGTGAGACACATTTCAGGCTATGACAGTTACAACTCTTAGTACATACCCCTAAGCCCATTAATATGTTGTATATGAATACATGCAATAACAGGACTGTATATTGAGTTTAACATTTTTATGTGACTATAATAAAATTTGCTATATTCATATTTAAAAAAGCAACAGAAACTTATTGCTCATTGTTCTGGAAAGTAGAAGACTAAGGGCAGAGAGCAGGTTCTGATTACAGTCTTCTCCCAAGTTGGAGACTGATGACATCTCATCGCATCCTGTCCATGCTCCCTGGCCTTCTTATCAGGGAACTGATTCTATTCACCTTGTTATCACCTTCATGACCTAATTACCTTCCATCTCCAAATACCATCACATTGGCAATAACAGTATGGTCAGTAATACATTTACACAACAATCTCAGAGCCTGAACTTTATTTTGTACTAATATATCATATCACAATTCAACTAATTTTGAGAATTTCCTCACTACTCCAGCCATCTGTAATCAAGAACAATATTTTTAAAAATCAAAGGAAATAATAAGCAGATTAAGAACAGAAAACAACATTAACTGGTGTCTTGTGAATAAGAACTCCCCTGAATTTCATTTCACCAAAAGCTATTCTGGCACCTTTCCAGAAGTCCAGTGCCTATATAATTATACATGCTAAATTATGTAAAGCAGGCTTTCTTTTTGCTCTTTAGATAACAGAAGATTGTTCTACCTTATTTTATAAGTGTGCCTTTTTACTTTCTTTGCCTTCTGAGATATATGTTTCATATTCTCTCATGTGGTTTTCTCTTTTGATCACAACTTGATTTCTTTAAATTTAGTCATTTTTTAAAACTCTTCCCTTTTTTATAGTCTCACCCAGCTTTCCTTAATTTTGCATTCACTTTGATGCAGAGCCTAGGACATAGCCTTGAATGTCACAAGCACTCAGCTGTTTGTTAAATTAGTGCAGCCAGTGTCTATAGCCAGTTAGTCATCTGCAGCATCCTGTGACGGAGATGCATGCTCATTTTCATGATGACTAGTATGTTTCCACCACCATAGGCCAAAGTTCATTTGTAGACAATAAACAGCCAGGTTTTTTAAAGGTTAAGACTTTGAAAGAACTATTGACATGGCAAGCCACTGCATACCACATGCATAAATCAAAATTTGGGAGCCCAGAAACTCTCACTATACATCTGTATATTTTTTGGTTTAATTATACCAAATATTCCCAGAAAGTTTTTCCTTTAAGGACCCTAATTATGGCAGCTATGCTGTAAGGAATGACAATAACAAAGAAGCAAGAATGAGGGAAAGTAAGAATTTTTTTTTCTTTGTTTGGTTTTTCAAAATAGGATCGCACTCTAACCCAGGCTAACCTGGATCTCACTCTAAAGTCCCTGGCTGGCCTCGAACTCACATCAATCCTCCTCCCTTGGCCTCCTGAGTGCTGGGATTAAAGTCACGTGCCACTATGCCTAGCAAGAAATTTTTATTTTTCAAATTATGGGTTTTCTGAGTCTCTTTAGAACTAGAGTCTTGAGATGGCCTTATATTTTCATTTAAAGAACAATAGTTTCTTTGGGTAAAGAACATCTTACTTGATTTGCCAAGAAATCACTTTTCAGAAAGAGAAGCTACAGGCTGGAAAGATAGCTCAGTAGTTAAAGGTGCTTGCTTACAAAGCCCGTTGACCCAGGTTTAATTTCCCAGTACCCAGGTAAAGCCAGATGCACGAAGTGGTATATGTGTCTGGATTTCATGTGCAGAGGGCAAGAGGCCCTGACACACCTATGAGTGCATGCTCTCTATCTCTCACTCTCTCTCCTTGCAAATAAATATTTTTAAAACCAGAAAGAGAATCTAAAAGAAAAAGATTTCAAAGCATAACAATTGTGCTGGATAATTGATCCTTAATCACAATTAGCTTGTAATTATTGTGCAATAAAAAGTATTTTTAAGTTGATTTTTTTTTTTTTTTGCTTTTGTTTTCTTTGTTTTTGAGACAAGGTTGGGCTATTTAGCCCAGACTGGCATCAAACTTCTGCCTCTGCCTCCTAAGTGCTGAGATTGCAGACTTGAACTGCCATGCCTGACTCAAGTTATTTTCTAAAACTTTTATAGGTTATATGGTATAGTATAAAGAAGACAGGCTTTGCGGCCTGAAGATCTGGGTTCTGACCTGCCTGCCCTTGCCTCCTTACTCCTAAGACTATGGACAGTGATGTATTTAGTGCAGGACCTCACTAGTATGATTTCAATAACTAATACCATTGCTATCAAAAGAAGGCATACGAGGGCTGGAGAAATGGCTCAGAGGTTAAGGCGCATGCCCATGAAGCCTAAGGACCCAGGTTCAATTCTCCAGGTCCCACATAAGCCAGATGCACATAGTGGCACATGCATCTGGAGTTCGGTGGAGTGGCTACAGATCCTGGCATGCCCATTCTCACTCTTTCTCCCCCCCCCCCGTCTCTAATAAAATAAATGAAAATAAAATAAAAAGAAGAAGGGCACATGAAATATGCATTTAGTTTTGTCCCCTCCCAAATTCTACTGGAATGCAATGGGATTCAAGACAGAGAGAACCACACATACAATAAAAACAGGAGAAAAGACAGTAACAAAATTTTGGAAGGGAGCTGGAGGGATGGCTTAGCTGTTAAGGCATTTGCCTGCAAAGCCAAAGGGTCCTGGTTCAATTCTCCAGGACCCACGTTAGCCAGGTGCACAAGGTGGCGCATGTGTCTGGAGTTTGTTTACAGTGGATGGAGGCCCTGGCATGCCCGTTGTCTCTCTCTCCCTCCCTCCCTCCCTCTCCCTCTTTCTGTCAAATAAATAAAGATAAAAGATACTAAAAAAAAAGTTTTAGAAGGTGGAAAACAGATGGATGACTCATAACTAACCTAAAAGAGCTGAGAATGCTGAATCCAAGGCTGTTACTGGCTACACTGGTTGAAACTAAAGTTGCCCAGAGGAACCCACTTTTTTTTCAGTTTTATTGCATTAAAGAATTCCTGTCTTAACAATGCCACCCAAGCATTTTTAGTTGCATATAAAAACTGAAATTAATTGCTTCAGTCATTATATGACAATGGCATTGGAAACAAGGATTTCATTTATTTTTTAAACTACAGGAGTAAAAAAAATATATTGGGATTAGCTAGAATAACCAAGAAGACAAATAAAAATAAAGTGCTACAAAAAGCTGAAGAATGGCAATAAGCCATTAAACCAATTAATTGTCTAGGATAGTAGGTGCTCAGCAAGCAAGTGAAGCTTACCAAGTAAGACTGCCTGTAATTACATTTCCCAGTTCCCAGTACTAACAATGTTATACACTAGAGGATCAAAACTTATGGCTATGCAAGACCCACAATCCCCATAGGGGGAGGACAGGGAGAAGGCTAACGATAGTACCATCATAGCTGTATACACACTATATATATAACTAATAAAAAAAAGAAAAAAGTTAAAATAAATAAATAAATAAATCTAGAGAAAAACAGGGCCAGGGAAAGGACTAAGCTTGGGTGAGGATGACTGCTATCATCCATCACACACTGCCTTGCCCCTGTAGAGAAGCACTAGCCTGTAAAATACAGGTTTTCTTCCCAGCTATAAAATTCATAACCTCTATAATTCAGTACCAAAGGAAAGACAATTTGTTTCAATCAATTTGGAGAGCAATTTAGTAATATCTAGTAAAGTTTATAGTGTCATATTGCCTGACAACTCTTTTTACAAATATATCATTTGGGGGTAAAACACTTGCATTTATATATAAGAAGCAAATATAAAAATGTTGATAACAACATTAGAGTACCAAAATTTGAAACCAATGAAATGTTAAAAAAAAAAAAAAAGAATAGGTAAGTCCATCATGGTGGATCTTATAACCAACAGCAGCAAAAATAAGTGAATTAAGGATATGTGTCAATATTAACCATATAAACAACTCTGAACTACAGTGACTGAAGAATCCATAAAGCATATCACTTATATAAAATTTAAAACCATATGAAAACTGTTACAAATTTTATTACATTTGGGGAGAGCTTCCTGTTCACCTGATCAATCGGTGGTGCCACCATAGTGACCCCAAGCCATGGGAGTGAGTTGGTAGGACTGGTTAAGACTTGTAAATTTATTTATTTGAGAGAGAGAGTCAGGCAATGAGATAAAGAGAGAGAATGGACATGACAGGGCCTCCAGCCACTGCAAACAAACTCCCGATGCATGCACCACCTTTGTGTCCCAAATGCCCATGGCTGAGGGCAAAAGTGTCCAGCAGACAATGGAGCTCCTCACTCGGAAACTGGAGATACTTGGGGCAGAGAATCAAGGAACATTTTGTGTAGATTGAGAGACTTATCACACGGCTTCCTCCACCCTGGGCAGTCAAAGTCAGGCTGGGAAGCTGATGTATGTGATGCCTCTGAGTACCTGAGTACCCACTGAGCTGTTCTGTTCTCTTTGAGAACAGCACTTGCCTTATTGCTGACACTGACTTCGATGGGCTCATGGTAAAACTCAAAGGCTTATCCAAAGTGCCAAGGCCAGCAAGACTGAGACCCAGGGCATGAGTTACCACCAGTACTGTGACTTCCTGGTGAAGGTGGGCACAGTCACAATGGGGCCCAGTGCCCATGGCATCTCTAAGGAGGTGGAGTACTGCCCCTGTGTGGTGGCTAGTGACTGCTGGAGCCTACTGCTTGAGTTCCTACAAAGCTTTCTGGGCAGCCACACCCCTGGGCTTCCCGCAGTGTTTGGGAGCAGACCTGATGCAGTCTATGGCCCTGCAGACACCATGGTGAAGTACATGGAGTTTCTCAAAAAGATTCGCAAGCAGCAGCAAGCATCAGTGGCTGGGATCCTGTAGGGACAGATGCCAATGGGCTGAGCCATCACCAGGGTCATTCAGCTAGGTTCTGATAAGGAAGAATAGCTGCCATCTGAACTGTCACCAGGATCCTGCCTGCTGGGATCACATAGGGACCCAGAGTCTTGCCCAGGAGGAGCCATTGCAGCACACAAGGCCTTGGACTCCAGCAGTTCCCAGCTATGGCTTGTGTACTGGGGCTCTGCCTCCCCTCCCCGACCCCCACAACAGCTGTTTCACCCCATGCCTTGATTGGATTTGGCCTTTCCACAGAATGGTAATTATGAAGAATGGGGAAGCTTGTACTTTTCCTGCTGCAGGGGAGAAGGTAGGACAGGGTTCTGCCAGCACTGGAATAGAAAACAACGTGTTACTAGCGCCTGAGGCCCTCCGTGGCCATGCTGCAGTCTGAGTAGGCAGCTTTCTCTACTGACTCCCCCTTCTCAAGGACGTGGCTTATCATCCTAGTGATGGATGGGAGCCTCAACAGGATGACTGGTCTGCTGACTGACGGAAGTGATTGGTGAACTGAATCCTGGGGTGCTACCTGGGCCCTTTGAATTCCTTTCTGTTCAGAATTATGGTAAAACACAGGCTGTATTGTCACAACCAAAAGCACAGGGGCTCTTACTAGATATTCTATTTTTTTCTTACCCAAGAGTTCACAGGTAATCACATGGCCCAGGGTTAATGTAACTACAGGGTCATCAGGAGCCAGGTTTTCTATATCTATATCTATATCTATTTCTATATCTATTTCTATATCTATATCAGCCACTCAGAGAATGTGGCCTTACCTACAAATCCAAGCCAACTATGTCTCTGTGATCATATTTTACTGAGGAAGAGAAGTGCAGTTTCTTTTTCTTCTGAGCTAGGGTCTCACTGTAGCCCAGGATGACCTGGAATTCACTCTTTAGTCTCAGGTGGGCCTCAAATTCATGGCAATCCTCCTACCTCTGTCTCCCAAGTGCTGGGATTAAAAGCATATGACCTGAAGTTTGGTGTGGTGGTTCATCTCTGTTGTAAAGCCAGACACACAAGGTGGCACATGTGTCTGCAGTTTGTTTGCAGTTTGTGGCTAGAAGCCCTGGTGCACCCATTCTCTCTCTCGCAAATAAATAAAATATTTCAAAAAATTTTTAAAAATTATTACATTTGTATCAAGTCTTTCTGGTTTACTTTTTTAAGGAATGAATAAGTAGCCAATTTAAAATACTTTATTCTTGTTTATTTATTTGACAGAGAAAGAGAATGGGCATGCCAGGGCCTCCTGCCACTGCAAAGGAACTCCAGACTCATGTGCCACATTGCACATCTGGCTAATGTGGATACTGGGGAATAGAACCTGGGTCCTTTGGCTTTGCAGGCATATGCCTTCACTGCTAAGCCATCCCTCCAGCCCTGAGGAGCCTATTTAAAGAGTAGAATTACTACTAAGGGTAAAGAGAAAGAAATGAATTCCAGGAAGGGAATTACATGTATAAAACATTGAACTATTTATACTAGATAGTATAAATATAGGGGCCTAATACATTAAATTTTATGTTTATATATAAATGCTTTTGTGTTTTTATGTATGAGATACTTTACAATAAAATTTTAAATGTAAAGAATTGAGATGCTAAAGCTTTGTGGCACTTAATGTTAAAAGCATAAAAGAGCCGGGCGTGGTGGCGCATGCCTTTAATCCCAGCACTCGGGAGGCAGAGGTAGGAGGATCGCTGAGAGTTCGAGGCCACCCTGAGACTACATAGTTAATTCCAGGTCAGCCTGGACCAGAGTGAGACCCTACCTCGCAAAAACCAAAAAAAAAAAAAAAAAAAAAAAGCATAAAAGAAAACAGATAATTTTATAAACATGTATTTGACATGTTTATGTGAAGCATTGGTGAACAAACACCAGAACAATGGCAGTGCAGTAGGGTAGTCCTCCCTTACTGCAGATGCCTACAACCACACAGAATATTGAACATATATATTTTGTATTCTTCCATATGTACAAATGTAAAGTTTAATTTAGAAAGTATGCACAATATTAGATAACAATAACTCATAATAAAATAGGAGAATTATAACAATACACTGTAAAAAGTTACTTAAACTTACAAATTGTTTATTTCTAGAATTTCCCATTTAATGCTTTTCAAACCACAAGTGAACACAGATAACCAAAATCTCACATAAGGGAGTTTTACTATAATGCATTCTCTCTTAAAAACAATGGCAAGCCAGGCATGGTAGCTCACATCTGGAATCCTAGCATTCAGGAGATTAAGACAGGAAGATTGCTATGAGTTCAAGGCCAGCCTGGGCTACAGAATGAGACACAGTCTCTGAAATAAAAGAAAAAAAAAGGTCTAATGAAAAGAAAAATATCACATGTTCTTACTCATTTGTAAAAACCAGTAAGTTTGTCTTACAGAACACAATGAACTAGTACTCACTAGACACTTAGAAAGACAGCAGGGAGGGGAAACAAAGTTTAGTAAGGGGTACCAAAACAGAGTGGAGAGATTATGTTTGATTCTTCTTTAATACAATAAAGTAACTATAAGTTGAAACATACAAACCAGAAGAATATAAAATTCCCCAAACAAAAAATGATTAACATTTGAAGATTGGAAATATTTATTACTTTATAAATATAAATATTTATTATTTTTGATTATTATGTATTAAATACATGTGTTGAATTACCATAATATACCCACAATGTATGCATATAATACCTTGAAAAATTAATTTTAAAAATCATTTACAAACTCTGGTTTCTCTTCAGATAGCATTAATCTTTTGCCTTTTACTAAAAAATCATTTACAGGCTGGAGAGATGGCTTAGCTGTTAAGGCACTTGCCTGAGAAGCCTAACAACCCGGTTCAATTCTCCAGGTCTCATGTAAGCCAAATGCACATAGTGGCACGTGCGTCTGGAGTTTGTTTTCAGGAGCTAAAGGCCCTGGCACGCCCATTCCCACTCATTCTTTCATGCTCTCTGTCTCTAATAAATAATTTTTTTAATCTTTAAAAAAATAAAACTAAATTTAAAACAATCATTTACGAGCTACGGAGATGACTCAGCTGTTATAGGTACTTGCTTGCAAAGCCTACTGGGCCAGGTTCAATTACCCAGCCACCCAATTAAAGCCAGCTGGCCATTTGTTTGCAGCAGCAAAAGACCCTGGTGTGCCCATACACACACACACACACACACACACACATACATGCTGATATTATGATGATGATGATGATCTAGAATTATTAAACCCAGAAACCATCTTATACTCACCACTTACCATCTGCCATAATTATGGCATTTCATTTAAACTATTACAATTCTTTCCATCCAATGTTCAACTTCAGCACCAAGCTAGTTAAACAGAAATGATATATCACTTTTGATCAAACTCAAGGCAAGACGTGTGGCAGTTTAGCCAAAGAAACTGTCCAGTAGAAGCTAGAATTGTGTACAAGTAAACAAAGAAAGGTTTGTGTTTGCTTGTCCCCAAAAACATCAGAAGATAGCACAAAATGACAATGGAAGAAAGCTAGTCTGGGGAGACCAATGAAATGACAGCAAGGAATACGAAAACAACTCTAACAAAAGGAATCTGATTTAGCCGGGCGTGGTGGCACACGCCTTTAATCCCAGCACTCGGGAGGCAGAGGTAGGAGGATCGCCGAGAGTTCGAGGCCACCCTGAGACTACATAGTTAATTCCAGGTCAGCCTGGACCAGAGTGAGACCCTACCTTGCAAAACCAAAAAAAAAAAAAAAAAGGAATCTGATTTATAACAGTATAACTGCACATTTTGTAGGTTATACTATCAGTCTTTAAAACTATCAACTGGTTTGATCAGCCAATATTTTTGTGATGAGAAGTGTTACTAAGTGGGATAAGAAATTGGAAGAAATATAGGGCAATGAGCTCAGCAGCTCAGTAGACATCAGATAGAAGGCAGTCCAATTTACTGAGCTCTCTTAAACACTGGAAGAAGGCTTCAAAACAAACATGCTCTCACTGCAACCTGAGTGACGTGCTAATCTCACACAAAACATGACCTGGACTATTCATCAGGTTTCCACTGCCTTCCACTCCACCACTAGACTTTCTTAAACCTCATTTTGTCTTTGCTTTCTGGCCTTTCCCTTGTGTCTGGCTTTTTTCTGGACAGGTCCAAACTTCTTGTGAAATACAGAGTGCTTACTTCATCTTGTAACTTTCTAGCATCTGGTGAATTAAACTTTTTTTCAAATTCTTTTTACTTGAAGCATCTTTGGCTTGCACATTTAAGTCCTTCCTATGTTATGGTTCCATCTCTCTTTTAATTCCTTTTATTTTTTTGGTTTTTTTCAAGGTAGGATATTACTCTAGCCCAGACTTACCTAGAATTCACTCTGTACTCTCAGGGTTGGCCTCGAACTCATGGCAATTCTCCTACCTCTACTTCCCGAGTGCTGGGATTAAAGGCCACCACACCCAGCTAATCCCTTTTCTTTCTATCTGCTAACTGTGATCACTGTATGTATCAAACAGTCCTTCACATACCTGCACATGTTAGGGTCAGTCAACATTCTTCCATGGATGGAGAGGCTCATGAAGCCCCACCTCCTGCCCAGGAATTAAATGGCAGTTAATGGGTACTGAGGGCAGAGAAGTTATTCCTAGAGTAAGAAGAAGATAAGAGAGGAATAGGAGTATATGTGATGAAAATACAATATACACACATGTATGAAACTGTCAAAAAAATTAAATACAGGGGCCTGGAGAGATGGCTTAGTGGTTAAGTGCTTGTCCGTGAAGCCTAAGAACCCCAGTTCAAGGCTTGATTCCCCAGGACCCACATAAGCCAGATGCACAACGTGGTGCATGTATCTGGAGTTCGTTTGCAGTGCCTGGAGGTCCTGGCACACCTATTCTCTCTCTCTCTCTCTCTATCTGCCTCTTTCTCTCTGTGTGTTTCTGTTGTTCTCAAGTAAATAAATAAAAAATAAAACAAAAAAAATTTTAATTAAATACAAAAACATAATTCTATCTAAAAAAAAGTCCTTGGTGAATAAACTACACTCAATAGAATTAATTAACAGCTCCACATAGTCCATTCTCAAATATCCACTTCAACCCTGTTTTACTATCTACTCCATGCCATAGTCAAGAAAGATACTTTATCTTAGTCATACCTCTTCCATCTAAATATGTACACAACAGGAGCTGGAAAGATGGCTTCATGATTAAGACATCTGCCTGCAAAGCCAAAGGACCCAAGTTTGATTCCCCAGGACCCACATAAGCCAGATAGATGCATAAGGTGGCACGTGTGTCTGCAGTTAGTTTACACTAGCCGTAGGCCCTGGTGCACCCATTCTCCCTATATATATCTGCTTCCCTCTCTCTCTCTCCAATAAATAAAAATAAAAAATATAAATAAGCGGGCGTGGTGGCACACGCCTTTAATCCCAGCACTTGCCATAAATTCGAGGCCACCCTGAGACTACATAGTTAATGTCAGGTCAGCCTGGACCAGAGTGAGACCCTACCTCGAAAAACCAAAAGAAAAATTAATTTAAAAAATAAATAAATATATAACAATGGAACTCCTGTAAGCAACCCCTCCCCCAATTACTCCAACTCCCTTTTACAACTTCTCTGTCTTCCATCAACACAGCAAAGCTCTATAAGTGGAAAATATTCATGCAAATAAATGATTAATAAATAGCTAATAGATCCAAATAATATCTACAGCTTCCTTTTTATTTTTTTTTTCATAATTTTAGCCGGGTGTGGTGGCGCACGCCTTTAATCCCAGCACTCAGGAGGCAGAGTGAGGAGGATTGCTGTGAGTTCGAGGCCACCCTGAGATGACATCATAATTTTATACTTTTCGCGGTAATGGGAATTGAACCCACAACATTATGTATGCTAATAGGTACTCTACCATTGAGCTACACACCCCAAAGTCAAGAGTGAAACCAAACCAACTCTCAAATCTGATAGTGGAGGCCTCACTGAAAGAGCAGTTCCTTGTCCACTGACTCAGCAATGTAGAAGTGTCACAAACATGCCTTCCCCATTATCCTCCCATACTGCTCCATGAACATACCTGTCCTGTTATTCTTCCATAACCCTGAATCACATCAGAAGCAAATAAGGCCCTGGATTTTTCTGCAGGCAGAAAAGAACTGTTGACTGATGTTCTCAATATAAAATTAAAGAACTTGGGGACATTTTTAACACAAACTAAAAATATCCTATCTTTACAGAGCCTGTATTTAGTTGGGCTAAAAAAAAATAAAATAGGTTCTGTGCTTCCTTAAATCTCACGTTTTAAGTACATTTTCTTAGACCATATTTATGTCCTCAAAGAAAATGAATTTTCACAGAAAAGAAACAAAGTAAACAATTCTCACTGTTCCCATAAATAAGGCCACAGTTTGAGTTCTATAGGTTTAAACCCTCCAAAAAATAAAATTGCTATTGATCACTGACTTGCTCACATATGTACACAATCTATTCCTTTGTTTTGAGCCCCAATACTTCTTAACCTTAAGAAGGAGGAGCTTTCCCAGCATGTGTGGGGGAAGCAAGAGAGCAATGAGTTTCAAGCCAACCTGAACTACCTAACAAGGTGCTATCCCAACAGAACTGTTTTCATTAAAATCTGGGTATTTTAAAATAACTCTCTTCCTCCATTGAAGAAAAAATTGAGAGCTCTATGGAAAAAGGGAGACTGACTGTGTATGTAATGCACTGCAAGGCAGCTGCTTTGTCACCAAGCTGTAGCTAGTTCTGTGTTCCTTCCAAATGTTTCCTTATTTTCTCTCTGTTAGGCTAAGCAAATTAATACATGTTTCCAGTTGTAGTTAAAAGATAAAATGCCTAAGAATTTAAAAAAAAAAAAACCTTTCCCATGTATCCAAGCAGAGTTCCTCCAATGTGTAACCCAACAACTTCCCAGTCTTACTTGCTTCAAATGTAGACCTCTGTATAGTCCAGAGCACAAAGGACTGTTTCCCAGAATAATGACAATGCAGCATGGGAAGACTGCTCTGGTGTTACATCCTCCTTCTCTTCTGAATCTGAGACAAGAGTTATGGAAAATAATGTTTTGAAATTTAAATTTTGTGTCTTACATGCACATGTGAAGCAAATAGGCTAGATTTGCTCTAGAAATGCAAGGAGATACAACATTTTGTAGAAGAATTTTTACTCATTTTGTTTATAAAAGTAATGCATATTTATTTTTTAAATTTTAGAAAATGTATAAAAGTCAAAGAAAATTTCAGGCTACTAACAGAACTTATATTTAATAATTTCTCGATAGCTGGAAATATGTTGCCTCTCCATAATTTCAGGGACTTAAGATAGAATATTTTAAATTGTGGTGAAATACAAAAACATGAAGCTTGTCATCTAAAGTACTTATAAGGTGTTAAGTAAATAAAACAGGTATCTAACATACAGAAAACTTCAGTTTATTGTGCCAATCAGGAAAAAAGTGCCACTTGTCCTTAAATAACAAAAGCATTTATAAACGGTACCTAAACTGCTTAGTGATAATACCAAAAAACTATGAGTTGTTCTTAAGAGGACAAAAAGAAAACCCTTACAGAAGTTGTAAATGATATTAAAAGAGACTATCTGAAAGGAAATATTCCACAAAGAAAAAGGACTGACATCACCATCTGTAAAGTTAGCAGGGACTTTCTCACATTTGGCTTTCTTTGCTTCTTGCTAAATGCAGCCATGTGCTAGGAGTTGCATATGCTACCTGTGAGCAGCCCCAGCCCCAGCCCCTGCTGTCATGTGTAAGGTTCCCCTGATACCAGAATTTAACCCCTCTTTCCCAGGAAAGGGCAGACTGCCTGGTTTTGGCATTCACTCTCAGAACCTCATAGACTGAATGATGACTCCATGAGAATAACTGAATCAAACTTGTCCTTGAAAAATCAGGCAGAGCATAACTACACAGAACTTCCAGCCACACTGATTTAAGAGGTGATCAGGTGTGTTCAGGGGGGTATGGCCCTAGAGCAGCCACAATGATTTCACAGTAACAAGCACAAAAACAACTTTTTCTGAAATCATACCCACAGTTTCAGCCTCCACTGAAAAGAACCCAAAATACAGCGCCTTTGAGATGTCTAGCATAAAGCAGAAATGCTGTCACTTTCATTTATGAAGAAAGAAAAAATAAAAGGAACAAAAGTTTTAACTTCTCACGTAAAGTTACTTGAAAGTTAAGTGCCAACCTAGGAAGGGACTGCTTAAGAACGGTCATATCCAGCAAGACACCATCAGCTCAAGCCTATAGTCTCAGCTCCTAGGGAGACTGAGATAGGAGGACTGATTGAGCCCAATTCAAAGTCAGTCTGAGCAAGACAGCTCTAAAATGGATCAATTTTGTTGTTGTTGTTGTTGTTGTTGTTGTTGTTGTTAAGGTTAAGGCAAGGTCTCACTATAGCCCAGGCTGACCTGGAACTCACTCTATAATCCAGGCTGGCCCCAACCTCATAGCTATCCTCCTACCTCAGCTTCCCAAGTGCAGGGATGAGAGGCACACACCAAGAAGACCAGCTCTATATTCTTTATAACCCAATCAACACAACACATTGCTTTGAAGAAAGAAAAAGGAGAGGAGAAAGACAAAATAAAGAACGGTTGTCGGCAGCAGACCATCATCAAAGATCCAAATGTTCACGCACATTCAGGTAAGAGTCCAGAGACATAAACCTGTGCAGGCAGCTGTGAGACACAGAAGAAACCAGATAATCTGAAGCAGGAGCCAGCACTGGAGGAGCAGCAGCAACAGGCGCCCAGGGGAACCTGCTTCAGGATTAAAGCATGTGGATAGTAGCCACTCAGTACCATACTAAGTGCTCAGATAGTCCTAGAGTTTACAAGTGTTTTTTCTCCCTTTGCCCATTCCCAGACAAGCCTGCTGCAATCTGTTCCCAGGTACCCATGGCTTTTGAAGGTGGCTTACTATTTCCTGTTGAAAGAATTGCCATTTTCTAGGACCTCCTAAACAAATGCCTTGCGTCACATCAACCCCAAGGAAGCTGAGACATAGAGGGCTTAAGTTACTCTCCTGAGGTTCTCCAGGCAGAAAGTCTCAGAACCAGGTGTGTCTGGCCCTGAAACCTGCACCCTTCCCACTCTTCTCAGAGCCCAATTTTTTCTTTTTTAAGACAAGGTCTTACTCCAGTCCAGGATGACCTGGAATTCAGTCTGTAGGCAAGGCTGGCCTCAAACTCATGGCTTTTCTCCTACCACAGCCTCCCCAATGCAGGGATTAAAAGCATGAGCCACTATGCCCAGCTTTCAGGACCCATTGTAGAATGTTTGATGTGAACTCACAGAGAGCAAGATCTCATATACAAATATGCAATTTCATTTTTCTGTAAAAGACCAGATAGTGGAGCTTCTTTAACTCACATGGAGGTTTTTGTTGAATTTCCTTTTATTATTATTATGTATGTGTATGTGTGGATGTATATGATGTCTGTATCATGTTGCACTCATAGAGATCTGAGGACAGCCTATCCTTCTGCCTCCTTTATGGAGGTAGGGTTTCTTGTTTTGCCCTGCAAATGCCCCAGTGGAGCTGGCCCTCAAGATTCTGGATTCTACTGACTCTACCTCCCATTGCTGTAGGAACATTGGAACCACAGACATGTGCATCATTCTTTGGGTGCTGAGGAATCAAACATTGGCCAACAGACTTGCAAGCAAGTACCTTTAACTGCGGAGCTATCTCCCTGGTCCCTGAATAATCATTTTTGTTTTTTATCCTTTAAAAACATTCTTAGCTCATGAGGCTGCACAAAACTGGCCACAGGTCATAGCTTGCTGACCTCTGTGTAAGAAACATGGTCCAAACAAGGCTCAGTGATTCTGACTTGATGAGAATTGCAATGCTGATTCAACGTCTTGATTTACTTCACAGCTTTTTATCTCAGAATTGGGGGAAAAAAGAGGGAATATTAGCATGCCATCTCCTGGACACTTCATATGCATTTCTTTATTAAGTAAAGTGTAAAGAATAGCAGCCCCTCACTTAGAGGCCTTCATGAGAGAAGCTTTAGAAGCTATCAACATTTATTTTATTCATTTCCATCCATCCTTGCATATTCCAATTTAGGCATTAATCTGTCAATGGAAATCAATGCTTTCTGAAGTCTAATTAAAACTGACTATTTCAGAGAGCTGTAACATAATGAACAGAAACCTGGAGAGATATAAGCTGACCACAAACTCTTTCAAATATGATCAAAGGCCTCTGGGGTTCTATTATTTGAAACTATACACAACATTTTCTATTCATGTTATGACACTTGTAAAACAGGCTTTTGAGCACTCCCTGAAACTTGTAATAACTATCAAGTCAAACTGACAGATGTTGCAAACTGGATCCAATTCATCAGCACTACAACATAATGAGATATACTTCAAATGACATTCCGATTTTGTAGTGCAAGGCAAAATAATCTATAGTTTATGATCTCCTTGATTTTCTCTTTAGATACTGGACTTGCATCCCAGATTTACTCTGGGCCATTCATGAGCAAATGTTTTCCATGTGCCCTGTCAGTTGGGTTGGTCTGGACAATGTAACTTTGATACCAGGTCTAAGTGTCCCTGGTTAAAATATGTCCAACTCTGCTGGTTCATGACCAGCTGCTCCACAGCTACAGAATGGAAAAAGGAGATGGCCCCCAGGGACCAATTTAATAACAAAAATGTTACTTCCACTGCTGAACTGAACAAATTGGAAACAGAAGACTCTGGATTCCAAATGCCAAGAAATTATTTCACAAGACTACATATGGAACCACATGGTCAGACACACAGGCAGATTTAAACTTACAGAAACAGCTAGAATATTAGAACAGCAGAACAAGAGCAGTAACTCCACTCTGGGATTTTGCCCTCTGTCCAAGGTTATGATCCATTCTTGAGGAAACAGAAGCCTGACCTGTCCAATACCAGCTGTTACACATTAAAGAAAAATTGCTGAAAGTGACCAAATGCAAAAGCCAATTACGAATGTGTAGTCAAGCAAGGAAAGTGTTTGCCTATGCACAGAGGGCATGGTGATATATCATGATGAGGGCACCAAGCAGAGAAAAGATGTAAATTCCTATGGGCTTGGACATATGCAAGAGACTTCACATGCAGTAGGTCATATCATCATTGCATGTCATTACATTACATGCATGCATACATACATACATTACATATAATCATTATAAACACTATTTTTAAGATAAAGAACTATGGCTCAGGGGAAAAAAAAGAGGAAAAAACAAAACTCCTTTCCAAAGACACACAAGTAACAAGTGCCATGCCGGCCTATTATCTGTTGAACATTTTCTATTTTAGGTCAAACCTTCCCTTGTCATTCCATCAGGTTTCAGCATTCAAAGAAAACAGCATGGAGCAGCCAGCACTCAGAGATCACACAGGCAGGTAGTACTGGTCAGCAGAAGTGCTCTAGGCCCAGGCAAGGATTCTCCTATCTCACGTGGCAAGAGCAAGCCTAAGCACAGGTGCCACAACTGCTGAAGATGTCAGTCACCCTTGGCAGCAATGATCTTTCCAAAGTTAGCTCTCAAGATCCATCTCTACCAGTGTAATGCAGGGAACAGGACACCAAGTAGGGACTGGGGAGAGTTGAGACTCAACAGGCAACACAGGAGTCTAGGAGGTCACCTGCCTGAAAAAGTAGCTTGGCAGAGGATGAAGCTGTCGAAACACTTTTTTACTCCAGATTGTCCCGGTAACTCAAGTTGAGCCAGCCTTCAAGGTAGAAGCTCAATGTGAGGAAGAAGAGGGAATGGAGGCAAAGGCCATCAGATAGGAACCAGCATTTGTTTGTTGTTTACTTCGGAGACATGACAAATATAATCATCTTTCTTTATCTTCATCTACCAAACTACAATTAGTAATGTTGATGACCTTCACAGAAGGCTGAATTTCCACAATCAAAAGAACAGATGGATCAGAATAACAATCAAAGTAACTTTAAAAAAATAAACAGGAGTTTGCCAAAATTACATCAGAACTTCTTGGTTCTGAACAGCAGCCTCCGGCAGAACTGAGAGCACAGCATGTAGATCGGGGAAGAGCACTGGTGCCAGGCACACTGACACTGGCAGCTGGCATTCATGTACCCTTCCTGCAGCACTCTTCCCCCTTCCTTGGCTACTGCCACCACGTTTTTACACAGGTCATCTGATCAAATTATGAAGCCAGTTCTCTGATCATGGAAGGGGGAAGGGAAGGAAGCTGGCAGCAGAAGCAGAGAGCAGAAACACAGGTGTCCAGGAGGACAGAATGGCCTGCTGGCAACCTTCCTCTCCAATCCAGTAAGGGGCAACTGTACAGATGCAGGGAGAGAGAAGCATTCATTCAAAATCCAACCCCGATTTGGTGGGCTGTGAAGAGTGCTCCAGCTGAGTGCACCAGGCTGCCTGATTAATCAGTTCCCTTTGCTCTGGGATGGAAGCTACTGTCCCTCAGTACATAATTACATCCTGGGTGTCCTCAGGTGCCTGAAGGTGACAGCCAGGACTGGCAGAGATTCAACTCTGGCTGAGCTGACTGCTTCTCCTTCCAAGTCAAGTGATGCCCCAGCCTCAAGCATGGGAACAAGCCAGATGGAGTCAAGGGCCACTAAAAGGGTTCTGTCATAATAATGAAATTCCTCCAGCTGAAAGGAAGCTCTACATCACCTTCTTCCTATCAAGAAGTTGGCTAACTCTTCTTTTTGGGGGAGGTGTTTGATTACCTCTTCAATCTTGAAAGGTGTGATGGGTTTGTTCAGGAGATTGTTCTGCTCTGGGCTTAACTTTTTGGTAGGTGGTATGTGCCCAGGAATTTGTCCATTTTTCTCCATATTCTCCTGCTTTGTGGAGTAGAGATTTTTGAAATAAGTCCTAATAATTCTCTCTATTTCATTAATGTCTGTTATCTCTCCTTTTTATGTCTAATTTTGTTAATTTGAAGCATTTCTTTTTTTCGCTTGATCAGATTGGCCAGGGGTGTATCAATCTTGTTAATTTTTTCAAAGAACCAGCTCTTTGTTTCATCAATTTTCTTAATTGTCCTCTTAGTTTCCAATTCATTAATTTCTGCTCTGATTTTAATTATTTCTTTCTGTCTGGAGTTTTTCGGGTTGGCTTCTTGTTTTTCCAATGCCTTTAGGTGGATGGTTAGGTTATTGATTTGGGATCTCTCTGTTCTTGTTATGAGGCATTTAGTGCTATGATTTTTCCCCTAAGGAGTTACCAACTGCTCTTGATTTGGCTAATAGATCCACTCAGTGGAATGGAACTCATTGCTGGGACTGGGAAATAACTCAAAACCATGTACAAAAATGAGCACAATCTCCAAGATCAAGACACTACCAAATGTGGGCTAGAAGAGGGCCTACGCATATAAAATTCCCTCTAAAATATCTATGACCATCCTATCTATCTAGTACTAACTTCTCTCTCCATTGGAGAATTTGCTCATCTTTTTCAGATGGACAATGAACCTGAAGGTAGGACCAACCAATCACGCCCCACCAGGGCACCAGCTGAAACCATACAGTAATGCAGAGGAAGGGCAAGAGTACAGTGTGCTTGATGATCATGACACCAGAAAAAGGCTGAAGGTGATAAATACAGAGAACATCCAACTCCTACTAAGACAGATATCCAGAGACACAGAGGCTCCCAAAACCTCATCACTGAAGTAGAGCTAAAATGACCCCAATGTGGCTCAGGGAAATTCGTGGAAGAGGGGGCAGAAAGAATGTTAGAGTCACAAGTTGGGACATTATGCACAGAGACTTGGCCTATCCGCCATAACTCTTGACTACCCCCACAATGCATGACCCACATTCCCCATTGATGAGGGACCCTTTGGAAGAGGGAGTACAGGGAGGAGAATAATGGAGTCACCATTATGAATGTAAAATTAGAATAATATAAATTAAAAAATAAATTATTTTAAAAAAGAAGTTGGCTAACAGTGATGGGCTGAAGGAGACTTAAAACGCACCCAACATGGCTCAGGGAACTTTGCAGAAAAGGGGACAGAAAGATTGTTAGAGCCACAAGTTGGGACATTATGCACAGAGACATTGTCACTCCCCCATAACTGACTGCTGCCCCACAATGCATGACCCACAATCCCCATGGAGTTGACCTGCATCCCCAATGAGGAGGGCCTCTTCAGAAAATGGGCAGGAATGAGGGAAAGGATGGTACCAATATGTGTTGTTTATGTACTAAGTATGTCCATACCTAATAAAAATAAATTTTAAAAAAGGAAGTTGGTTAACAGGGGAAAATGGAGTTAAACAAACCGAAAAAATTGAAGATCTATAACACTACATGAGGATAGCAGTGTGGACTGGAGATACATGAAGTAGCTCTGTCAGTAAGATAAACGGGCCATGTGAAAACAATCATTTGCTTCAGATACAAAAGATTAATTGGAAGAGATTTTCCAATCACAGATAAAAGAAATCTCAAGGAGAGTTTGCTGGTCAGCCAGTCTTCAATCCTCTTCACAAAGCTCTCCCAGAAAGAGATTACACAGTTAATACACTGCCCAAATCTTTACAAGAAATGATTACTTACTTAGAAATCCCTAAAACTCATTTTAAAGCAAATGCCTACTACTTCATTATCAATGGAAATAAAATGAAGTTCCCAGCTACAACAGGAGAGGCCACACAGAAATTTCTTCAGCTCAGTCTACTCCAAAGTAAAGACAATCCCAATTCATAAAGGTATCTTCAATGCGTCTATATTTTTTTTTCCTGAAACTTCTCCAAGAGGTTAAAACAACAAAACTGGTGATAGCATTCACAAAGTTAAAATGGCTTTTATCCCAGGAGTATATTCCACACCAGACATAAATTAATGTTCTATTTTTGCTTGTTGTTACTCCGACTAGCAGTCCCAATATAAAATAAGGAAGAATATGCACACAAAAAAATGCATGAGTGTTGGAAAGTCAATAAATGCCTTAGCTAATTTGTACAGAGCCTGGAACATAATCCACTTGAAATTAAATCAAAATGCAGCAAGGTAGAAAATGGCACATGGCTACACATCATAAACCACCCAAACTATTCAAGCTGCTAATGCATTGCACATGGCATCACTGGCTCTCTGTGGCCAAGACAGTAAGCAGGTTGTATGACTACTGTAAACACATTTTTCTAAAAGATAAATGCCACTTGTATCAATGTCCATGTGCTGCCAATGTTAAGGTACATTTTCCTAAAATCATCATCAAATGTTTTAATCCCAAACAAAAGCATGGACAATTAGCCAGGCATGGTGGTGTTTGCCTGTAATCCCAGTACTCCAGAAGTGAAGGAAGGAATTCAAGGTCATCATCAGTTAAATAGTGAATTCAAGGCCAACCTGTCTCCAAAAACAATAAATAAGTAAATAAAAATCATGGGCAATTGTTTTTCTTTAGATTAATCTACTTAAAAGCCATAGGCCAATGGCATTCAAGCTTGGCTTCTCAGTGAAATCTCAAGACTACCAAGAGGCTGAGAAGATGGCTCAGAGGGTAACAGCGCTTGCTGCATGCATGAAGACCCATGTAGATATTCAAGCCGAGACTTCCGGTCAAGATGGTGTCAGCCTAACCTTGCCTCACCTTACAGGGAAGTAAAAGCAAGATATTTAAAGATTTCTGAAAGGGTTTGCTGGCCCCTGCATCCAGCTAGAGGGAGGGGGTGAATGAAAAAATAGGGAATCCACTGATTCCCACGCTCTAGGATAGGGGCCACCGCAGGTTAGGTCCTTGGTGCTGGGACCCGCTAGCGCCCAGTGTGACCTGACCTGGGACCGCCGGGGGCCCTGCAGGTCCAAGTGACCGGCAGAAGTCCACCCCTAGCTGCTAGCGCCTGGCATGGCCCGATTGGGGCCATTAACCACTAGCGCCCGGCGCGACCTGACCCGGGACCACCGTGGACCCTGCCAGTCCGAGTAAACGGCAGAAGTCCACCCCTAGCTGCTAGCGCCTGGCGCAGCCTGATTGGGGCCATTAGCCACTAGCGCCCGGCATGACCTGACCCGGGACCGCCGTGGACCCTGCCGGTCCGAGTGACCGGCGGAAGTCCGCCATTAGCTGCTAGCACCTGGCCCAGCCCAATCCGGGACTGTGGGGGACCCTGCTGGTCCCATCGACCAGCAGAAGCCCGCCATTAGCCGCTCAGACCCCTCCCTCACTGGCCACATCCCCATCACTGGCCAGGTGCCCCCCTAGTCTTCCTGAGCCCTATGACCAGTCACATACCATCACTCCCCCCTCCCAGGGCAGATCAGGGATCCAAGGAGGTAGGCCAGTGCTCCCGCCCTACCTTGCCTCAGCCCAACTAGGGTGATTGTGGTCCCCCACCACTCCCACCTACATAAAGAACACAGGCCAGTAGGCCAGTATCCCTCACCCCAGCCTACCAGAACTCCAGGGACCACTGCCCAGACAAACACCACTGCACCCCACCCCACCCCAGGACAGCAGGCTAACATTCCATACACAAGGTACCTGAATCATTGCAATGGGCAAACTACAGCGAAAAAGGAATAGCATGAAAAACCAGACACAAGTAAATCCAACTGGACTATCCAGTCCTATAATGGATGTTTCAAATCAAAGCATAGAAGAGACAATAGAATCAGAACCCCAAAATGAAATGACTAGCTATGCAACCCTGGCCAAGCAAATAGCACAACTCACAGAAACTCAACAAAGAGCCAACAATTGTATGAATGTTATCCTTGCTAGATTGGACCTAATAGAAAAGAACCAGGAAGGGCTCCAAAGACAGTTAAATGAACTGAAGGAGAATGAAAAAAAAAAAAAAAAAGAAGTCCTCAATAACCAGCTGGCTAAGTTCAATGAAGACATAAAGAAATGTAGGGATGAACTCCAAGAAGCATTAAGAAAATGGGAAAATGACACAAAAAGAGAATTAGACAGAGGGATGGAAACTATACATTAAAAAACCATAGAAAATATGAACCAAATTGAACAGGCCCAAAACTCTATAGAAGCCCTTAAGAACAGAGTAAGTCAGGTGGAAGATAGAAACTCAAAACTGGAAGACAGAACAGAAGAAACAGTTCGTGAGTCCAAAAATTTCAACAAGTTCAAAAACTTCTGTGAACACAACATGAGGGAAATGTGGGACACCCTTAAGCACCCAAACATCAGGATCATGGGTATACCAGAGGGGGAAGAAACACAGACCAAATGAATGGAAAGCCTATTCAACAAAAATAATTGAAGAAAACTTTCCCGCTCTCTCAAAAGAAACTCCATCCAATTACAAGAAGCAAGCAGAACTCCAAACAGACTGGACCAAAGGAGAAATTCTCCAAGACACATTATCTTTAAGACTCTAAACATCAAAGACAAAGAGAAAATCCTAAAAGCAGCCAGGGAAAAACAACACATTACATATAAAGGGAACCCCATCAGAATTACCTCAGACTTCTCAATGGAAACCCTAAAAGCCAGAAGGGCCTGGAATGGAACACTGCAAACTCTAAGAACCCATGGTTTCCATTCCCAACTACTCTACCCAGCAAAAGTATCTCTCATAATAGATGGCGAAAGAAAAACCTTCCATGATAAAACTCATCTTTACAAGTATATGAACACAAAGCCAAACCTACAGAAAGTACTCCAGGGAATTCTCCATACAGAAGAAACAAATAACCAACTTCAAGAGCCCTCAAGAAATAGTCCACATTAACCAAAAAAAAAAAAAAAACCACAAAGACCACAACCCACCACAATATGGCAGGTATTAAATCAAACCTCAAAGTTAAATCTCTGAATATTAATGGCCTTAATTCACCCATCAAAAGACATAAGCTAACAGGGTGGATCAGAAAACTGGACCCCTCCATCTGCTGTCTTCAAGAAACCCACCTTACCACTAAAGACAGACACCTCCTCAGGGTGAAAGGGTGGAAAATGATTTTCCAAGCAAACACAAACAAGAAAAAAGCAGGTGTAGATATACTTATATCTGATAAAATAGACTTCAAACCAAAAGTAACTAAAAAAGACAAAGAAGGCCACTTCTTACTTATCAAGGGAACAATCCAACAAGAGGATATCACAGTCATCAATATTTATGCACCCAACACAGGTGCACCACAATTCATAAAGCAAAGTCTACTTGGCAACAAAACAGAAATAAACACCAATACCATCATAGTCGGGGACTTTAATACTCCATTATCAACAATGGATAGATCATCCAAACAGAAAATTAATAGGGAAGTAAGAGAGTTCAACAACACCATAGAACAACTAGACCTAACAGACATATACAGAACATTCCACCCAAAACCTACAGATTACACATTCTTCTCAGCAGCCCATGGAACCTTCTCTAAAATAGATCATGTACTGGGCCACAAAGCCTGCTTCCATATTTTCAAGAAAATTGATGTAATTTCCTGCATGATATCAGACCACAATGCAGTAATGCTAGAAATTAACAAAAAGTACACCAGGAATCCCTCTACCTCCTGGAAATTGAACAACACACTTTTAAACAATAAATGGATTATGGATGAAATAAAAAATGAAACTGCAAAATTTCCAGAATTCAATGACAATTCTGAGAACCCACATCATACACAAAACTTATGGGACACAATGTTGGAAGGCAGTCCTTATGGGAAAAATCACCCTAGCACTAAATGCCTTTATAACAAAAAAACAGAGAGATTTCCCAAATCAATAACTGCAAACCATCCATCTAAAGGCATTGAAAAAGCTAGAAGAAGCCAACCCAAAAAGCTCCAGACAGAAAGAAATAATTAAGATCTGAGCAGAAATTAATGAATTGGAAACTAAGAGGACAATTAAGAAAATTGATGAAACAAAGAGCTGGTTCTTTGAAAAAATTAACAAGATTGATTCACCCCTGGCCAATCTGATCAAGCGGAAAAAAGAAACACTTCAACAAAATTAGAAATGAAAAAGGAGAGATCACAACAGACACGAGTGAAATAGGAAGAGTCATTAGGACTTACTTCAAAAACCTCTACTCCATAAAACAGGACAATATGGAAGAAATGGATGAATTCCTAGACACATACCACCTACCAAAGCTAAGCCCAGAACAGATTAATTTCCTAAACAGACCCATCACACCCTTCAAGATTGAAGAGGTAATAAAACACCTCCCCAAAAAGAAGAGTCCAGGACCAGACGGTTTCTCAGCAGAATTCTACCAAACCTTCATGGAAGAACTGAAACCAATTCTTCTCAAACTGTGCCACATAATTGGAGAACAAGGAGAGATCCCCAACTCCTTTTATGAAGCTAGTATCACCCTAATTCCAAAACCAGGCAGAGAGGCCACAAGAAAGGAAAATTATAGGCCCATTTCTCTGATGAACATAGACGCAAAGATCCTGAAAAAAATTCTTGCAAACCAAATTCAACAATACATCAAAAGCATTATCCACCTTGATCAAGTAGGCTTCATCCCTGGAAAGCAGGGATGGTTCACCATACAGAAATGTGTCAATGTAATACACCACATAAACAAGCTAAAACACAAAAACCACATGATCATTTTGATAGATGCAGAGAAGGCCTTTGACAAAATACAACATCACTTTATGATCAAAACACTGGAGAGAATAGGCATAGACGGCCCATATCTCAACATAATAAAGGCTATATATAAAGCACCTAAAGCCCAAGTAATTCTAAATGGGGAGATACTGAAGGAATTCCCATTGAGGTCAGGAACAAGACAGGGGTGTCCACTCTCACCTCTGCTCTTCAACATAGTGCTAGAAGTATTAGCTCAAGCAATAAGACAGGAGAAAGAAATCAAAGGGATACAAATTGGAAAAGAAGATGTTAAGTTAGCCCTATTCGCAGATGACATGATTCTATACATAAGTGATTAGCGCCTTCAGCAAAATAGCAGGATATAAAAATCAATGCACAGAAATCAGTAGCATTTCTGTATGCAAAGGACAAAGAGACAGAAAAAGAAATAACTAACATCGTCCCATTTTCAATTGCAACAAAGAAAATAAAATACCTTGGAATAACATTGACTAAGGGAGTGAAAGATCTATATAATGAAAACATAAAAATTCTCAAAAAAGAAATTGAGGAGGTCCTACAAAAATAGAAAGACCTCCCATGCTCCTGGATTGGTAGAATTAACATGGTGAAAATGGCAATCTTACCAAAAGCACTCTATAGATTCAATGCAATGCCAGTAAAAATCCCAACTTCCTTCTTCAATGAGATAGAAAAAACTATCTCAAAATTTATATGGAAAGGTAGAAGGCCTCGGATATCCAAGCTCATCCTCAGCAAAAGAAATACCTCTGGAGGCATCACCATACCTGATCTAAAGCTATATTACAAAGCCATTGTAATAAAAACAACATGGTACTGGCATAAAAACAGGAATATAGACCAATGGAACAGAATTGAAGACCCAGATTTCAGGTCAAATAACTACAGCTACTTGATATTTGACAAAGGCCCTTCCAATGCAGAATGGAGAAAAGACAGCATCTTCAACAAATGGTGCTGGACAAACTTGACAACCATATGTAGGAAAATGAAACTCGACCTACACATCTCTCCATGCACAAAAATTAAGTCCAAATGGATCAAAGACCTTAATATAAAATCAGAAACACTGCATCTACTGGAAGAAAAAATAGGAGGAACTTTCTGTGACATAGGAATGGGACAAGATTTCCTGAACAAAACCGCAGCAGCTCAGGAAATTAAACAATCACTCAACCATTGGGATCTCATGAAGCTGAACAGCTTTTTCACTGACAAACATACTATAATCAAAGCCAGCAGATTACCCACAGAATGGGAGAATATTTTCACCAACTATACAACTGACAGAGGCCTGATTTCTAGAATCTATAAAGAACTCCAAAACCTAAGCAATAAACCACCAAACAACCCACTCACAAAGTGCGGCAGAGAACTGCACAGGCAGTTCTCAGAGGAAGAAATACAAATAGCAAATGCACTTTAAGAAAATGTTCAACATCCCTAATCATCAGGGAAATCAAATTAAAACAACAATGAGATTCCACCTTACCCCAGTAAGGATGGCTAACATTAAAAAAAAAAATGAAAACAAATGCTGGCAAGGCTGTGGAGAAATAGGAACAAGTTTTCACTGCTGGTGGGAATGTAAAATGGTTCAACCATTATGGACAGCTATATGGAGACTACTGAAAAGGATGACCATAGACCTACCAATGGATCCAGTTATTCCCTTATTGGGCATTTACCCTAAAGGCTCCAAGCCTCAGACCAGAGACATTTGCTCAACCATGTTTATAGCTGCTCAATTCATAATAGCACAAAGCTGGAATCAACCCAGATGTCCATCACTAGATGAATGGATAACAAAGATGTGGTATATCTACACTATGGAATTCTATGTAGCAGTAAGTAAAGATGAAATAAGGAAATTTGGGGAAAAAATGGTCAAACATGGAACAGATCATCCTCAGTGAGTTCACCCAAGAACAAAAAAAAAAAATCGTCACATGGTCTCGTTTATCTGTCGCTCCTAACCTGAACCTACGTGACATGCAGCCAAACCTAACAAACACTCTAAGGACCAGACAAGAGGGAGGGTGGGATGGGGGGAAGGTAAGGGTGGGAGGGAACAAGAGGGTGGGGGGAAGGACAAGGGGCGGGGATACAATTGGGACCCAAAAGGAAAAGATGCTATAAAAACCTTAACTCTGAACAACAGGCTAAAACATTGATCTTTCAGCAGGCCCGCAGAGGGAACACCCAAACCACAGGAATCTGGAGAGAGCATCATGAAGACTAACCCTAATCTTGTCCTGCTTCTCTCTCTCTCTCCCTCTCTCACTCTCTCTTCCTACCTCTCCTTTCTATACTCACTTCCTCTATAATATTATCTATCTTTTTCTTCCCTCACCTTTCTAGGTGCAGACTTAAAACTCCCAGTGCCAGCACAGGGTTAAACTCCACAATGAGCTCTTGATCCGAGACACCTACAAGGTTCCCCCCCCCCAAAAAAAAAGACAGACTTCTGTCAGAGTTCTTGGTGACCCACCAAAGGTTAATGGTAAGACCCTGCTGTCAAAGATAGCATACGTGTGTGAGACCAAACACAGAGAGACTTGGCCAGAATCTGGAAGAAGGTCAGTCCCCAGACAGTTAGCTAGCCTAGTACCAGAGGGTGCTACACGAGCAACTGGGGGAAAATGTCCGACATTGGTCCAGACAACTTGCAGTCTAAGATACCCAGCAGGAAACAACTTGACGTAATGCTCATACAAGTGCAGTAGTGGCAAACAGCCATGGTGGGTAAACAACTGCTCTTGATTTGGCTAACAGATCCACTCAGTGGAATGGAACTCATTGCTGGAACTGGGAAATAAGTCAAAACCAGGTACAAAAAATGAGCTCAGTCTCCAAGAGCAAGATACCACCAAATGTGGGCTAGAAGAGAGCCAACACATATAAAATTCCCTCCAAAACATAGATGGTCATCCCTTCTATCTAGTACTAACTTCTCTCTCCATTGGAGAATTTGCTTATCTTTTCTCAGGTGGACAACGAACCTGAAGGGAGGATCAGCTAACCACATCTCACCAGGGCCTCAGCTGAAACCATAGAACAACGCAGGGGAAGGGCAAGAGTTCAGCGTTCATGGCGATCACGACACCAGAAAAAGGCTGAAGGAGATAAACACAGAGAACATCCAACTCCAAATAAGCCACATATCCAAGACACAGAGGCTCCCAAAACCTCATCACTGAAGCAGAACTAAAATGACCCCAATGTGGCTCAGGGAAACTCGCGGAAGAGGGGGCAGAAAGATTGTTAGAGTCACAAGTTGGGGCATTATGCACAGAGACTGGGGCCTACACCCCAGAACTCTTGACTAACCTCACAATGCATGACTCACATTCCCCATTGATGAGGGTCCCTTTGAAAGTGGGAGGACAGGGAGGAGGACAATGGAACCAATACTATGAATGTAAAATCAGAATAATATAAATAAAAAATATATATTTAAAATTTAAAAAGAACCCATGTAAACAGCTGGGTGTGGCCACACACACTTGTAAGCCCAGTCCTGTGGGGAGCTGAGACTGGAAATCTCTGGACTGGTAAAAACCACAGCACCACATTCAGAAAGAGGAAGTATTCAACGTACTCCTCTGGCCTCCACACACCTTAGAACTCATGTGCATACATGATACACACACACACACTACCACCACCATAATACACTTGCAAATAGGCACCCTTACAGGGTATTCTGTAACTGGCCCTGGATGGGCCTGAATGCTGAGGGCTTTAAAATTGTCTAGGTGACTCTCATGTACAGCTAGGGCAGACAGAATGCCTTCAGCAACATTAAGACATCAACAAAAGTAATGTATTACAATCTTACTATGTACCCAAAATTGTAAGTACCTGAATAAACAAAGGTATAACATAGACCTTTCTCTCAAAGACCCTAGATCTAATGTGGAAAAGACGATGTAATTCAACAGGTAACATGTAGTATGCTAAGTGCTGTAACTGAGGAATAGAGCAGTAAAGGCACCCTACAGAGGATCATGTAACACAATGGGGCAGAAAAGGAAGGGTGTCAGAGCTGGCTTCCAAAATACTATGATTCAAGCCTGGTCCCATAAGCTAAGTAAGAGTTAGCCAGGAGGGGCAAGTGGGAAAAGGTATCTCAATAAGAGGGATTTGGGAGCTGCCAGAAGACAATACATGAATAATCGGGGACTCAGCAAGCTACAAAACCAACCAGCAGGGCCAGGAATACACACCTGTGCAATAATGGCACACTGTTCTATGACTGGACATGAGACCTGCTCGCTCAGTGGGAGAAAACTCATACCTGGAGCAGGGAACCAAGTCAGTATCCCATGGTCAAGAAACAGAAACTCCTGAGAAAAGCTCCCAGTGCTCCCTGGATAATAAGAGTGAGCATACACACCAAAACGTCTCTCAAATAACTTCAATCTAAGCTGTTTCCACACTTGGTTTGGAGAATCTGTTTTATTTTACAGGTAGCAGAGAGTAAGAGATCCAAGACCTACCAACACAACAAGAAAAGAATACTGGGCTGGAGAGATGGCTTAGCAGTAAAGGTGATTGCCTATGAAGCCTAAGGACCAGTGTCTGGAGCTCATTTGCAGTGGCTAGAGGCCCTGATGTACCCATTCTCTCCCTCTGTCTGTCTCTCTCTCTCTCTCTTTCTCTCTCAAATAAATAAATATTTAAAAAGAAATAAAGAAAAAGAAAAGGGGGCTGGAGAGATGGCTTAGCAGTTAAGGTGTTTGCTTACCAAAGCCAAAGGATCCTGGTCCAATTCTCCAGGACCCATGTAAGTCAGATGCACAAAGGTGTGAATGCATCTGGAGTTCATTTGCAATGGCTGGAGGCCCTGGCACAGCCTCTCTCTCTCTCTCTCTCTCTCTCTCTCTCTCTCTCTCTCTCTCTCTGCCTCTTTCTCTCAGATAAATAAATAAAGAAATAAAGAATATTTTTTTAAAAAAGAAAATAATACTGTTCTCATCACTAAGCAAACAACCAGTGCCAGGGACATGGTGACAGACAACAAAGCCAACAAAGCAGAGACCCAGAGACCATAGAAAACTCAACACTAAATCTGACTGCTAACAGGTCCACAATGGCTCAGGTAACATTGTGGAAGAGGGGGCAGAAAAAATTATAACAACTGCAAAATGGGTAGAAATATCCTGAGGCACAGTACCCCACATAGAATGAGGCCTTCATGATGTCACAGTGAATATCTACAACCCCAAAGAGGAGGGCCCTCAAATAAATGGGAGGTAGAGTGAGGAGATTTAGAGATTAATCTTTTATAAAATAAAATAAAAAATAAAGAGGGATTAGACTGGGCAAAGTTCCAGAGGCTAGAAAGTATGGTGGCCCTCTTTGGAGCAATGTTCTTTATGGGTGAGACAGAGGATGGACATATGAGTAAGAAGCAGGAGAAAGGCTGTGGAGGTATTTTAGGGTATCTAAAGTGCAAGACTAGTAACATGTATGGGCCAAGCAAGCCAAGTATAACTGTTGGCAGGGCAGATTGCCCAAATCAAGGTGAGGGGGAGGAGAGTGCTCTTGCTTTCTTAGCTCCAGCCAACACAAGAGTAAAGGCTCTATATTGACATATTCTCCAGATTTCCAAGTATTATTGAGAATCTGGTCTTTGTGTGGAATTTGAGGGCTTTTTAAATTCTTCCCAGGGCAAACAAATGAGTTTGCAGGGCCAGACTCTGCCTATTGGCTGCAAGTATACGCTACTCCTTTCCACTGCACTATAGAAAATTACTCAAGGATTGTAAAGACAAGTGAGTAGTATCCAATTTAGATTTCAACACATTGTTAAATGTGAGATTAAAGTACAGTGTTGTAGATAGCAATCACATAAGCCCAGTAGTGTAAAGCTTTTCCCACCCACCCCCGCCCATAATCAAGGTACCATGATTCTGAAATTAGTCCACTATTTTTCATTTCTCAGATTACGTTCAGCCCTTTCATAATTTTAACTATAGGAAGGAAAACAAACAATTTGGCAAAGAGTAAGATGCAGGTACATATCACACTTATTAGGCTCCAAGGGATATAAATTATAGTTGGGCTCTGAGTTACACATGCTAGTGGAGGCAGACATGACAATCAAAATCACAGATAATCTGCCAAGAAGGGTGAGAGCTCTAAGCCCTGGGCAGCACCCCTCTATAATCCCAGCATGGGAACTCAGCCAGCAACCCAATCAGGGCAGCCTGAAAGCCAATGGTAGAGAACTCAGGTGCAAGGAGAAGGTTATCCTTTTCCCAGAGAGGACTCTGCTTCCTGCATTTGGATTCTGCCTCAGTCTCCTCACCAAGGTCAATTTGCCAAATGTGACAGAGGAATCATGCTAATTAACTGCCAAACACCTTTAGGGCCAACTGCAAATGTGAAGTCCCTCATACCCTCTAGGAAGTTAGTATGTTTTTAAAGTCACAAAGTAAAGCTAGAAAGGCAAACATAGCAGTTATAAAACATAAACTGCTTCTTCAAAACAGGAGACCTGAGTAGATGGCTCAGTCTATAAAGTGCTTGCCTCACAAGCATGAGGACCTGAGTTTGATCCCCAGAACTAATGTAAAAGCAAAACTCATGGTAGCATGCTTCTGCAATCCCAGGGCTGGCGGACCCCTAGGGCTTGCTGGCCAGACACTTTAGTCTAATTGGTGAGCTCCGGGCCAATGAGAGACCCTATCTCGAAAAGAGGCACATAATAAACCTGAGGAACAATTCCCAAGGCTGTGCTCTAACCACCACATGTATGTGTACCTGCACACACACACATATAGGCAAGCATACACACACCACACACACATGCTGTATGTATGGTGTATGTATACAAATTATGTATAGGTAAATGTATGAGATAGATGATGGATGAATGACAGAAAGAGAGGGGAAGGGCATTTGGCTTAAATTTGGCAAAGGCATATATCACAAATAACTGCTGATTTTTTCTTCAGGTTTTCTCAAATAAAAAGAAAATATATAATTATTATGTCTGGAAAAAAATGCCTGTAGTCGAAGGGCAGGGGGAAGGTCAATCTAAATTCAAGATAGTGTGAATAAGACTTATATAAACCTACTTTTTTGAATAATGGCACATCTAGAAGCTATAGACTGTTACTAGAAAATTTTCAGTGCCTGGGATGGGATACCTTCCAGTGAGTTGTTGGCCACGGAGGTCCCGGTAGCCTCCAAAACATTAAAGGCTTTTGCCAAAGCCCTTGGTTTCCCTTGAGAAACAGATAGTAAGACCCTATTGCTAAAGACATCTCTTGCCTGAGAGGCAAGGTCACTGAGAAAGCAAGCTGGTGCTGAGCACTATACTTCATGTTCATATTCACATATTAACGCTACTCTCACTTCTGGTTAGAGAAGCTTCTCTTTACAGATGGCGATGACCAATGGGATGACCCAAAAGGCAACATAGTGCTGAGAAGAAGGGATGGAGGAGTGCCTAAAACCGAAACACCTCTGTCACACCCTCCAAGGCTCAGGGACCATTGCGGAAGATGGGGCGGATAGAATGGAAGAGCCAAAGGAAGGGTATGACTTCTTACAATGCAAAATTGTAAATTGGCCTTGATATCCATGACCTTGCAGTGCCTAGCAATACCTTCGCAAGACCCTCAAAATAGAAGAAAAAGATGATGACATCAAACTAAAAGAGAGACTAATGGAGAGAGGGAGGGGATATGATGGAGATTGGAGTTCTAAATTGGAATGGGGGAGGGGAGGGAAATATCATGTGTTTTTTGTATGTAAGTATAGAAGCTGTCAATAAAAAAAATAATAATTTTTTTAAATGCCTGTAGTCTTCGCATGTCATTTCTAATTTTGAATGTAGAAATTGGATTTCCTCAGGCATTCTTACTTTCAAAGATGGATTGTTGAACTTTGAGATATTAGAATCTCTAGGAGCTTAAAATCATTCAACACCATCCATAACAAAACAATCACAATGTTTCTTTCTGTAACAAGGAAGAGGCTTTTTAAAAGCATCTTACAATATTTTTTAAAGACTAAAAGCTGCGTTTAACAGTTTTTTAAAAATATCTCTAAGATCGGAAAAGGGAAATATATTTTATGATGAAGGATCGAGGCCTAATATGAAAGTCTGCACTCCATCTATCAACTGGTATGTATACTTAAATAGCTAGATAAATAAATAATAACAATAAAAATCACTAAAAAAGACTATTTTTTTCAGAAAGAACATACAGCCACCTCAGAGCTCCTTAAAGCAAGTATATATTTCAGACTATACCTGCAGGGCATCTGATTATAATTTTCTCTGTGTTTTCTTTGTGGAAGGAAGTTGGTAGGGTCTCATTCTATAGACCAAGTTGGCCACATGCTCCTCCTGTCTCAGCTTCTAGAGTTGCTGGTATTACAAACTTGTACCATTATGCCAAGTTTGTAATTTTTTTGTGATAAAGACATTAAGATATGTTGATAAATTATTGATGGTTTCTTTAAAATATGACACAAATTCTTAATTTCTTAAGTTCATATTTAAAAAGACTACAAATTTGGTTAAACAAATGATCAGGAGCTCAAATAGGGGTGGGCCTACCAAGGAACAATGATAGATTAATAGCACCACATAGGGAAGTTCTGTAAGAGAAAATTACTGCCTATTGGAAAAGAAACAAATTCCTCTTTCTACTGTTTCTGACTTCTCTGTTGAGTGGCACCCTTGAGTGCTATGCATACTTTGCATTGAAGTGTTAAAGTTAGCTCAGAGTTCTCTTTAATGGTGCAATGGAATGGCCAGCAGTTTCTTCCACTTTCACCATTCTAAGCTTCCTGGAGAATCCAGTCATCTTGCAGTTAAGGAATTCTAACTCTAACAAAGACCACATTCTACTCCAAGTGAGTCTGTATCAGCCACATCAGTGGTATAAGTCTTGATGTGTTTTTAATTTAAATTTTGTTTTTGTTTTGAGACAGCATGTCACTGTAGTCAAGGCTGATATGAAACTAACTCTGTAACCCAGGCTGACCTTGCACTCATGGTAATTCCCCTCCCTCAGCCTCCAGAGTTGGGATTGAATGTATGAGCCACAATACCCAGACGGAATGTTTCTTCAGATGTGCTGGTACATGTTTGTAATAAAGGAGGCCAAGGTAGGAGGATCATGCAGCCATGCTGGGTTTTACAGCAAGATGCTGTCTCAAAAAAAAATGATGATGCTTATTATTTCTATGTCCTTTGACTATTTTTATTTCTTTCTTTAAAAACAAAAATAACTTTAGGGCCGAGGAAACAGCTTAGTTGGTAAAGTACTTGCCACATAAGCATGAGGACCTGAGTTTGGATCCTACTACCCATGTAAAAGCCAGGAGTGGTGGTGTATGCTGTAATTCCAACACTGGAGGGTAGAGATAAGAAGACTGGTAGGGCTTGCTAGTTAGGAAGTTTAACTGAATAGATGAGTACTAAGTTTTTTTTTTTTTTTTTTTAGGTTTTTAAATTCTTTTTTTTTTTTTTTTTATTATTATTATTTTTATTGATTTTTAATCTTACATACCAAAAAAACCCCACCTGATATTTCCCTCCCCTCCCCCATTCCACTTTAGAACTCCAGTCTCCATCATATCCCCTCCCTTTCTCCATTAGTCTCTCTCCTAATTTGATGACATCATCTTTCTCTTCTATTTTGAGGGTCTTGCAAAGGTATTGCTAGGCACTGCAAGATCATGGATATCGAGGCCAATTTCTGTCTGGGCAGCTGCATAGTAAGAGGTCATATCCTTCCTTTGGCTCTTCCATTCTATCCGCCCCTCTTCCGCAATGGTCCCTGAGCCACTGGAGGATGTGACAGAGGTGTTTCAGTGCTGGGCACTCCTCCATCCCTTCTTCTCAGCACTATGTTGCCTTTTGTGTCATCCCAGTGGTCATCACCATCTGAAAAGAGACTCTAGCCAGAAGTGAGAATACAATATGTGGACATGAACATTTAGTTAGTGTCCCCAGGGCAAAAATAATATATACATTTAGTCAGACATGAGCAGGCTTATACCCCCAAGGCTCATGACCTCACCTACCATAGACTTTTACTTAGGTTTTTCAGTACCGGGTATGTATTCCCTCCCGTGAGAGGGCCTTCAGTCCAATTATGGAGCAGTTGGTTACCCCAAGAGTAGACACGCCAATTGCACCCTTCAGTCATTGGGCCTGTCTGGCCAAGCTTGAATATTCAGCATCCACTATTTTCACTGTTGATGGCTTTTGCTAAGTGCAGCTTTTTCCAGCTTTCAGTTGGCTGGTCTACAGGGAGAAGGTTTTCTGCTCAGCACCAGCTTGCTTTCTCAGTGTCCTTGCCTCTCAGGCATGAGATGTCTTCAGCAATAGGGTCTTACTATCTATTTCTCTAGGGAAACCAAGGGCTTTGGCAAAAGCCTTAATGTTTTGGAGGCTACCGGGACCTCCTTGGCCAACATCTCACTGGAAGGAGTTCCATCCCAGGTACTGAAAATTTTCTAGTAACAGTCTACATCTTCTAGACGTGACCTTAATCAAAAAAGTAGTTTTACATATGTCTTATTGATAATATCTTGAGTTTAGATTGTCCCTCCCCCTGCCCTTTTTGTATGCATTCTCTTCCCATGGCCTCGCTTAGGCCATTCCCCTCCCTGAACTCAGATCTTCTACTTACATATGAGTACTAAGTTTACCAAGAGATACTGTCTCAAAAACTAAGGTGGAGAGAAACTGAGGAAGATACACAATGTCCATCTTTAGCCTCTGCATGAATACATGCTCATACATGTATATTTATACATGCATGCATAAAGACCATACATATACATATATACAATACTTTTTTTAATTTAAAAAAATGCACTGACCTAGGCCTACTGCTTTTGTCAAGGCAAAGAAGATATTGAAGCTCAGGTCTTTGTAATTTTCTAAAGCCCATTCTCTTTCCACCATACCACAATGTCTTCTAGGCATATCTAAACTTAACAGTAAAATGTTTATATTCATGTACACCATATGCATGTTTTTCTAAATACACCTGCCTGTAATTCACTTGCTCTACCACAGGAACATGCTGAGGGCTTAATAAGAACAAGAAAATGAGGCTGGAGAGCTGGCTTAGTGGTTAGGGCACTTGTCTGTAAAGCCTGAGAACCCAGGTTCGATTCCCCAGGACCCACATAACCCAGATGCACAAGGTAGCACATGCATCTGGAATTCGTTTGCAGTGGCTAGAGGCCCTGGCACACCCATTCTTTTTTTTTTTAATATTTTTATTTTATTTTATTTTATTTTATTTTATTTTATTTTATTTTATTTTATTTATTAGAGAGAGAGAAAGAGACAGAGAGAGACAGAGAATGGGCATGCCAGGGTCTCTAGTCACTGCAAACAAACTCCAGATGCATGTGCCACCCTGTGCATCTGGCTTACATGGGTACTAGGGAATTGAACACTTCACAGGCAAATGCCTTAACTGATAAGCCATCCCTCCAGCCCACACCCATTCTTTCTATCTACCTCTCTCTCTCAAATAAATAAATAAAATATTTAATTAAAAAAAGCAAAGAACAAATGAAGTGCCTAACATAGGGCTCGACAAATTGCAGTGCTTTCCCTAACAACCATGCAAAGTACTATTACCTTCCTTTGAAATTAGAGGATTCATAACACCCAGAGTCACGTTAGTTTCACAATTCTGAACTCTGGCTTGTAGGTCTCAACCACTTGTTCTGATGGCATACCACAACCTAGCCACATACAGACCAGACCTCTCCCTCCTAATCATAAAAACAGGCCCTGTCATAGATCCCAGAGAGAACCTAATACTGGTGCCATGCTGGTGAAGACCAAGGGTGTGAGAAGGTTGGGTAAAACCACAGGGTACAGTTGAGAAGAAACTACAGCTTTCTGGAGCACTGTAGAACCAAGAGGAGAAGCAATGAGACTTTCCCATTTAAGGCAGCAGTTCCAGAAGAAGGAGTTGTAAGGAGTTAATTCCTAGGATAGGATGACTAAGGAAAGGATGCCAGGCACTTGTGAAGCTAAGGCTTGAAGACACAGGAATAGCTTTCTTTCCAAGTGACCATGGCACTGGACTGAAATAGCTCTAACCAAAATTAGACAGTGGATAACAGTAAGGAAGAGCTGCAAGGAAAGCTGGAAATGACTATATACGTTCAACTATGCGTGAAATTAAGATATCCTGGAATGAGGAAAGTAAACCTATAAACCCATATAATTTGTAGATGATATAAACCCCAAAGTGCCCTTACATTACACAGCATCAGGCTGTGAAAGTAGAGGAGAGGAAAAGTAGAGAGATGCAACAGACACACAGGAGCACAGTTCAGAAGGAAAAACAAAAACACAAAGCTAAGCTACAGGAGCCCCAGAGGAACACTGAGAGTGTATGTTACCTCAGCACAAAATCCATGCCCCACTATGCTGACATCAGTCCTTCACCAAGTTTCATCAAATCATCATAAGAAACCCTTGCCACATAGGAGCAGACATAGTTGGAATCATTTGATGATGTACTGAAAATGTAATACAGATGATTCTGCTTACACACTTCTCATACACGATGGGCCATGGACCAGTAGTCCTAAACTAAATAGTTTTTCATCCCAGGTTACCAGAAATGAAATATTACAATCCCTTCAGCTCTACAGCATATAAAATCCACTGAGTTAACAAATTTTCTTTGCACTAAGTATAAAATGTCCTTCAATACAAAGGTTTTATGAACATACTTAGAAAAGCCTGAGTTGAGCTCTAAAATGTCATGGTCATATTTAGAAAGGATGTTTGACAAATACATGAATATTTAACATATTTTTATTGGTGCCTATTCATTGTACAGTGATGTTTCATTAAAACAACTATATCAATGTATTTTGACCAGGTTCATTTCCAAACCCACCCTTTTCCCCATCTTCCTCCTTCAGGTCTCTGTTTATTCCTCCAGACTGGCTCACTTCTAATTTCATGTCATAGATAAATGATTTTATGAATCTATAGAAAGTCTAAGAACTACAAATGAGAGCAATATTTGTCTTTTGTGCCTGGCTTACTTCACTTCAAAAGATGATCTCACCAGGCACAGTGACACATCCATTTAATCCCTGTGCTGTAGAGGAAGAGATAGGAGAATTACCAGGACTCTGAGGCCAGCTTGGAACTATAGTGAGTTCCAGGCCACCCTGGGCTAGAATGAGAACCTACCAAAAAAAAAAAAAAAAAGAAATGAACTTCCTTGCATCCATTTCTGTCAAACAATATAATGTGGTTCTTTAAAGCTGAATAAAACTTTGCTGCAGGGCTGGAGAGATAACTCAGTGGTTAAGGTGCTTGCCTGCAAAGCCTAAGGACCCAGGTTCAATTCACTAGTAAGCCAGATGAACAGGATGAGGTACACATCTGGAGTTGTTTTTGCAGCAGCTGGAGGCCCTTGCACGCCCATTCATTCTCCCTCTGTGTGTGTCTCTCTGCTTGCAAATAAGTGAATAAAAGTTTTTAAAAGACCTCCACTGCATATGTATATAACATTTTTTTTATCCATTCATGTGTTGGTAGACACCTAGAAAATGATTCCATGATGTAGCAAACGTGGACAGTGCTGCAATAAACATAGATGTGTAAGGTATATCTGTAGCAATCTGATTTTAAGCCACTAATGAACCATGGAAGAAATAAGAAATTTTCAATTTTGTTTCTTGAAACAAAACTGGTGAAACAACATATCCAAACCTTCTTAACACAGAAAAGGAAGTTCTACAGCAGATACAAGAGCAAAGAGAGTTACAGAAATCAGTGCCTTCATCAACAAAGCAGAATGATGTGACGTACACAACCTACTGCTGCATCTCAAGGAAACAAAAATATGAGGAAACCAAATCCAAAATGAGAAGAAAGGAACTAATGAAAGTCAAAGCAGAAATAATATATAAAATAGAGCAAAGAGTTAGCTTTTTTTGTTTTGTTTTGTTTTGTTTTGTTTTGTTGTTTTTTGAGGTAGAGTCCCACTCTAGCCCAGGCTGACCTGGAATTCACTATGTAGCCTCAAGCTGGCATCGAACTCACAGCGATCCTCCTACCTCAGCCTCCAGAGTGCTGGGATTAAAGACATGCACTATCATGCACATCAGAGCTAGCTTGTTAAAAAGACAAAATAGTAATATGATGGAACAATGGAAAATTACAAAGTGGCTAGGAAAGAAGGCCTGAGGCTACTATGACAAGCCCCTTCCTGCCCAAGGACATGAGGGCAGTCAGTCTTGCTTTTTTTTGAGAGAGGTGGACAGACAGAAACAGACAGAGTAAGAGGCAGAGATAGAATGAGCACGCCAGAGCCATTTAAGCTGCTGTGAACCAACTCCAGACATGTGCGCCCCCTTAGTGGGCAAGCACAGCATTGCGCCCTTGCTTCACTTTTGCATCTGGCTAACCGTGGGACCTAGAGAATCGAACGGGTATTCTTAGGCTTGGCAGGCAGGCACCTTAACCACTAAGCCATCTCTCCAGCCCCAGTCTTGCTTTTTAATGATAAAAACTGCATGTACTCAGTGTTGGAATTTTTCCCTTGAATACTCCTTCCCCATTTCCTTGTGTGAATTACAGCTGCTAACCACCGCCTATCTGCTTCTGTAACACCTGATTGCATGCTTGTTTCCATTTTTACTGAAAATATAAAATGAAAGTAAACACAGTACTCAGGGCCAGAGACTTTCATGAACTATCCTGGCTCTGCAAATAAATCTCCTCTTTTCCACTCAATTTGGTTTTAGGTCTATTTCTGGAGGAGCATTTCCTGTATCATTTGGAGGCCCCAGGAAGATCCCCTCACCAAGACTCCCATTGGTCATGAGCTACTGCTCCTGGACTCCACAGCCCGCCAGAGGTTCCTGGGACCAGAAAGAGCACACCCCTAACAGTATTCCAGAATCCCCTTCCAGGAAACCCAGGACTGCATTGCCTTGGACTGGAGCCTCGAATGAAAGAAGACAAGATCAGGGAAGGTGTCCAGACAAGATAAGGGCCCCTGGGTAGCAAGATACTGGGAGTCAGTGTGGGCTTGATCACCCTGCAGAAGACTGCATCCAAAGCCAAGATGCTGTACTGAGGTGACACTGGTCTCCATAATGGGTCAGTATGGAAGCCTCAAGGCTGTACTGAGGTCAGGTTAAAACAGGAATTTAAGAGCCGGGCGTGGTGGCGCACGCCTTTAATCCCAGCACTTGGGAGGCAGAGGTAGGAGGATCGCCGATGAGTTCAAGGCCACCCTGAGACTACATAGTTAATTCCAGGTCAGCCTGGGCCAGAGTGAGACCCTACCTCGAAAAAACAAAAAAAAAAAAACAAAAAAAAAAAAAAACAGGAATTTAAAATGGGAATGTAGCCAGATGTGGTGGCGCACGCCTTTAATACCAGCACTCAGGAGGCAGAGGTAGGAGGATGGCCATGAGTTCGAGGCAATCCTGAGGCCTCATAGTGAATTCCAGGTCAGCCTGAGCTAGAGTGAGACCCTACTTCAAAAAACCAAAATAAAATAAAATAAAATAGGAACGTATAGCTTCTGAGTGAATGGTAAATGAATGTGCAAATAATTGTGATGGTCCCACGGTCATGTGGCTATGGAATCTGATTGGCTCCTAACCTACGGTTCCACTGTAAAGTGTTTTACCTTAGTGGGTACTCACCCCTCCATAATAGAGGGGTTGACCAGATGCAGGATTTATACATGTGGTCCTATAGTAAGGCTTCCTTAAGTCCCCTCTGGAGGTGGGGGGGCTGGCCAGGTGGGCATCTGCTTGAGGGAGAGACTTGTTCTCTCCACCCCACCCTACACACCACATGAGGCTAGGCACATATAAAATCCACATTAGGAAATCCCTTGCTTTGTTCCACCATGGGCTCAACACACTCCTGGTGTTAACCCCCACCTGCCCACATCGGTTCTGCAGGCCATGCTTGATAATTTCAAATGGGGGTTTTTTGGCAACTATGGAATCAAAATGAAACCTTCTAAATTGAGGACCCTATGTGAAACTGACCGGCCCACATTCCATGTCAAATGACCATCAGATAGATTTGTGGACCTGGCTCTCATTAGCAAGAACCAAAAAATTTACATGAGAATGCCAGGTCATCCAGACCATTTGGGGGGGGTGGCGCTAGAGAGATGGCTTAGCAGTTAAGGCATTTGCCAACAAAGCCAAAGGATCCCAGTTCGATTCCCCAGGACCGACATTAGCCAGACCATTTTCTGTACGTCACCTCCTGGTATACACTGGCCAAGAACACCCCCCAGGCTCTGTTACCAGACCCCAGGCTCCTCGCCTCACGCTATCTTGGCCACAAGAAGCACCAAACCTGAGCCTACAAAACCAAAACAGGCACCACTCCTGGCCAGAGGAGAACACTGCGACCTCCCTACCAGCTACAGCTCTCAGAGACCTGTGCAGAGTAGTCCCTCCCACTGACCACAAAGAAATTTTTGAGAAAACATACATTTAACTTGATTAAACATTATACCATATATAGATATAGATATAGATATAGATATATGTATCTCAAAATATTGCAAAGCACCTCGTTGAGAGGCATGGTATTTATGTTTTTAATATGTTGGTTAAATTGAATTTAAGAAAAATCAAATTGCACAGATAAATATGTATATAATAACATAATGGTAAGGAAAAAGGACATAAATAAGTAAATCTTTAAAAGACAGAAAAGACTGAGTTTTTTCATAAAACAAAGGTGCTAGCTTTAAAAAAAACAAGAATGTGTGGAAAATAATCCAAGAAATAACTGAATTTTTTTTTTTTTTTTTTTTTTTTTTTTTTTTTGGTGTTCTGAGGTAGGGTCTCACTCCAGGTCACTCAGGCTGACCTGGAATTCACTATGTAGCCTCAGGGTGTCC